>JACBWV010000610.1:2314826-2573221 GCA_013435795.1 Chlamydomonas sp. ICE-L
TAGGTCGTCCTCCTCTGGCGAATCCTACGGCAGTGCCGGCGATCCGCCAGTTTGATCGAAAAAATTCTGCAGAAGGTAGCACAGAGCCACTAGAGCGCAAGCTCATGCCAGTAGCCGACCGTCGGATGGGCAGAGCAAAGGGGGCAAAGACGACGTAGACATCAGCAGGGAGCTTGGTCGGCTTGGCAACCTCCGGTATGCAGGCAGAGCCTCAAACACCGGAGAAAGGTTAGCGACGTCAAGGACGCGAGCAGACGAAGACGGGGTATCTCCACCGATGTCCAGGCTAGTCGCCGACTTGAGTCTGCACGTCAAAGTCATCTACGACAGACGGGAGGAGGCGACAGACGGCAGGGGAGGAAAAGGAAGAGAAGATGGAGGAATGACCGGGGGGGGTTACTTCCACGATGGCGGAAGGACTCTCATGACCGCTAGCAGAGGCAGCTGGTGCACAAACGTCTAGCCAATCATCAAGAGGAGCCGTTCCTCCGTTGGAAGGATTGGTCGCAGCCATCGCTGAGAATGATACTGCGCATCCCGCGCGTCCAGGAAAGACCATCCATGTCATGGAGTTTCTCAAAATGGCGGGAGGTCCTCGCGGAAGTTGCATCGCAAAGCAATGGTAGTAAATGAAGGGCCGTATAACCTATCAGCTTGGATAACACTCCGGAGAGTGGACTTTGTGTGTGCAGCACGCCAATCTATAAATGCGGAGACGAGAATCAGTTACAAGCACAGGAGACCCATTAAGGGGCACCAGTGGAGGAAAGGGGGCGGTAGCCTGGAACCTGATCAGGGTACAGGCTAGACAGTGCGTGTCAGAAGAACCGATGACGCAGTCAACAGGAAGCTTACATAGTACTGTCAGGACCGATAGTTCTAAGGGAGTACACAAGGAGTCACCAAGACATAAAACAAGCGAGAGCACCGCTATTCATGCTGATAACCAGGATTCGAGAAGATAGATTACATACATAATAAACTATGCATCCATTAACCTATTGATCTACCTATTTATCTATGTAAACATCCTTACACATGTACATCCACTACAGCCCATATATTCCCTATATATCCATTAACCATAGATAGACAGCGAGCAAAAGACGACGAGCAGCCAAATTGCTGGCTGGAACCATGTAGCTAATTAAGTTCAAGTATATACGCAGCCTGCAGGCAGCTATCTATTTGTCTACTTATGAAAACATAGGCCTATATATCCACCAAGAAGAAACGTCCAATCAAAGCTATACATATATATATCTTCACTGATTATATTTTATATTTCCATCTTCAGCATGTGTAGTTCCTTCGTGGCAACAATCTTCATCGCAGCTGTAGCATTTCCATCCATCATTTTGCCCAGTAAGACATGCAGAGCAGGGCATGCGTTAGAGAGCAACCAAGGGCAGGGTTAATGGCAAGGGGCAGGACGGTGCGGTGATGAGCAGAGCATGGCATGTGTTACACAGCAACCAATGGCAGGGAGCATGGCAAGGGGCAGGCATGTGCTAAACAGAGCAGAGCAGGCATTTTAGAGCAATGAATGGCAGGGGGCACGGTAAGGGGCATGGATGCGATAAGCAGATCAGGGCATGTGTTAGAGAGCAAAGCAGGGAAGGGAGCAAAGTACGCCTGGAAAGTGATGATCAGAGAAGGGCATGCGTTCAAGAGGAAGGAAGGGAAGGGAGCAAGGCAAGGGGCAGGACCACAGTGATGAGCATAGTAATGCATGCATTTGAGAACCAAGAGCATGGATAATGGCAATTGCCAGTATCCCTGCCCCTCTTTGCTCTCTAACGCCTGCCATGCTCGGCTCATCACTGTCGTCCTGCCCCTCCCCATTATCCCTGCCCCTCATTGCTCTCTAACACCCACCCTGCTCTGCTCATCACTGTCGTCCTGCCCCACGCCATTATCCCTGCCCCTCTTTGCTCTCCAATGCCTGCTTTTCTTTGCTCATCACTGTCGTCTTGCCCCTTGCCATTATCCCTGCCCCTCTTTGCTCTCTAACACCTGCCCTGCTCTGCTCATCACTGTCGTCCTGCCCATTGACATTATCCCTGCCCCTTTTTACTCTCTAACGCCTGCCCTGCTCTGCTCATCACTGTCGTCTTGCCCCTTGCCATTATCCCTGCCCCTCTTTGCTGTCTAACACCTGCCCTGCTCTGCTCATCACTGTCGTCCTGCCCATTGACATTATCCCTGCCCTTTTTTACTCTCTAACGCCTGCCCTGCTCTGCTCATCACTGTCGTCTTGCCCCTTGCCATTATCCCTGCCCCTCTTTGCTCTCTAACACCTGCTCTGCTCTGCTCATCACTGTCGTCCTGCCCCTTGACATTATCCCTGCCCCTTTTTACTCTCTAACGCCTGCCCTGCTCTGCTCATCACTGTCGTCTTGTCCTTTGCCATTATCCCTGGCCCTCTCTGCTCTCTATCACCTGCTCTGATCTGCTCATTAAGTGTCCTGCCCCTTGCCATCATCCTTGCCCCTCTTTGCTCTCTAAACCTGCTCTGCTCTGCTCATCACTGTCATCTTGCCACTCGCCATTATCCCTGCGCCTCTTTGCACTCTAACGCCTGCCCTGCTCTGCTCATCACTGTCGTCCTGCCCCTCGCCATTATCACTGCCAGCCAATTTGTACTCACGAGAGTAAAAAGGGGCAGGGATAATGGCAAGGGGCAGGACGACAGTGATGAGCAGAGCAGGGCAGGCGTTCGAGAGCAAAGATGGGCAGGGATAATGGCAAGGGGCAGGACGACAGTGATGATCAGAGCAGAGCAGGCGTTCGAGAGCAAAGAGGGGCAGGAATAATGGCAAAGGACAGGACGACAGTGATGAGCAGAGAAAAGCAGGCATTAGAGAGGAAAGAGGGGCGGGGATAAAGGCAAGGGGCAAGACGACAGTGATGAGCAGAGAAAAGCAGGCGTTGGAGAGCAAAGAGGGGCAGGGATAATGGCGAGGGGCAGGACGACAGTGTTGAGCAGAGCAGGGCAGGCGTTAGAGAGCGAAGAGGTGCAGGGATAATGGCAAGGGGCAGGACGACGGTGATGAACAAGGCAGGGCAGGCGTTAGAGAGCAAAGAGGGGCAGGGATAATGGAAAGGGGCAAGAAGAAAGTGATGAGCAGAGCAGGCCAGGCGTTAGAGAGCAAGGAGGGGCAGGGATAATGGCAAAGGGCTAGATGACAGTGATGAGCAGAGCAGGGCAGGCGTTAGAAGTTGAAGCAGGAGGGATTAAAAAAGGGGATTGGCTGAGCGGGGATTGGCTCGGCGGGAAGTCGGTTAAGTCGGTTACGCGATGACACCACGACCACGACCACGACCACGACCACGACCACGACCACGACCACGACCACGACCACGACCACGACCACGACCACGACCATGACCACGACCATATATATATATATATATATATATATATATATATATATATATATCATAAAACAATAACCACTACAAATGTCACTCAAATTGACACTAACTAAATATCACTCGAGTATATATCACTAAAAGAGTTGCCACTAAAACAAATACCACTTCAACACATACCACACAAATAAAAGCTAATCATTCAAATACCACTAAAATGAATACCAGTACGACTCAAACATATAGCGCTCAAATACATTTCACTCAAATAAATTATAAATTATACCACCTCAATAAAGACAACTTACACAAATACGACTCAAATACATACCACTCAAATATATACTACACATATAAATGCCACTAAAATAAATGCCACTAGCCTCAATTACTATTAACTAAATGCCACTCAACGAAGTGCTACTCAACTAAATACCTTAAGGGCGCCTGAAGGCGCGTCCCAAATGAAATTACCGGAGTTCTGTATTGAAAATATTTTAATTTATTTCAATTTAATTTGATTTAATGTTGTGTTTTCTAATTCAATTTAATGTCATCAAATCGGATTGCGTTTACGTGAATTGAGTGCATTTAATTGGTGTGAATTTTATGAATTTGAATTGGATTGAATTTAATTAAGTTTGATGTAATCCTTTTGTATCGAGTCTATGGCTGGATTGGTCGAACGTTGATTAATGTCTGAACGATTCTAACCGTCGTTGGATGTATCGTAGGTGAACGCAGTGACGTTACGTGTCTGAACGTGTACACGGGTGTAACCGTCGTCGGATCGAACGTGGATTAACGTCTGAACAGGTCGTTCGTGGGTAAATGCCTGGACGGGTCTAACCATCGTTGGATTTTTCGTGGTTCAACGCACAAACATTTCGTGGCTGAACGTGTGAACATGTGTAACCGTCGTCAGATCGAATCATCGAACAGATCGAACGTGGATTATCGTCTGAACGGGTTGTTCGTGGATTAACGTCTGGAGGGGTCTAACCGTCGTTGGATATATATCGTGGGTGAACGTACTAACGTTACGTGGCTGACCGTGTCTAACCGTCGTTGGTCGGGTTCATTTAGGGAATATGTACAAGGTATTGAGACGAGATATTTTTGTCCGACAGGGATTTGAACCCGCGACCTTCGGATCAAATTTCGCGATTTCTTTGCCAAAGGCAGTTGTCGTGGCTTGCCCCGGCCCACCCACGCACGGGCCCACCGGCACGGGCCTGGGAGGGTGAGCTCCGTGTGCTAATAATACCGTAGGCGCATGATATGATGGCGGACACCTGGGAAGGGCTGACGGATTGGGCCATCCGCCAACATTTCGCCAGGCCAATACAGTGCAGTACAGACTGTTGGGGGGGGAGTAACTCCCTTTGGACAACTTCGTTCATTCCAGACGACTTACTTATTTCTTTTCTTTTCGATTTCGTTCTAGCCCTCGAGTTAATGAGTCCTCAACCAGCTTTATTTGGGCGCTCAGGCGTCGCCAGACCCTGGTTCGGCTCCTGTTATAGACCGGTTCTCCCGGTCCAGCTAGAGTGTCCTAGTGCGCCAGGCCCTCTGCCTGGAAGCTTCCGTTGTAGTGCCTCTGCCCGATAGGGCCCGCACTTACCAGCGGCAGTACCCTGAGGTACTGTCGCCTTTCCCTTCTTATACCTGCCATGTCGCCTGACATGTCATCACGATTGTAAGCACACGCCCTAGTCCATTCCCTGTGAGAGTGCTCACGACTATTACTCCGGAAAGCTAAAGCTCCTCCCTCAGTCTCTCAGCCTACTGTTGCCCCCCCCCCCCCCCCCCCCCCCCCCCCCCCCCCCCCTTCTTCGTCCCCTCTCTACTGCTCTCCCGCAACAGCGCCCTGGACAGCCTTTCATCTCGTCCTATTTTCGGCGGCTCGACGAGACTGCACTTGCTAAGAAGACAGCAGAAGGAGGCTGCCAAGGAAGCCCAGGTTGAAGTGGACATTGCCTTGCACAATCTGCAAGGCAATGTTCAAGCCGATGATATAAGTCATGCCTTTAATTTATATTTAAAGGGGGGAAGGGGGAGAGGGGGTCAGCCCTCCTCAAGTTTTTTACACAGGGTGACACATTTTGGTTTACACGGAGGTCCAATATATTTTTACACAGAGGTCCAGCAGAGGTCCAATATTTGTGCACAGAGTTTATTTTTACCCAGAGGTCTAATATTTTGTTCACCGGTACTGTTTATGCCCAGAATAACTCATTTTAGTCACACTTTAGTCTAGTTTGAATTGGACAAATGTAAAAAAGGATTCCGCCATCCGCCATTGGTAACTTGAGCCAATTTATGGAGCACCCAAAATCTTTAACAACCGCCAACCCTAAGGTTGGCGGGTGTTACAGATCATGGCGGATCCTAAGATCCTCCATGATTTTAGCCCCTTTTGGGTGCCTTCCGCCATCCCTATTTTCCGCCAACATATCAATATATCATGCGCCTACGGTAGCCAAAGTGCCCAAGGAATCATTCGTCGATTTGGATGCTTGTATGTTTTCGCCTCGAATTTTTGAGAACAATTGTGCTACCAAACCTATGTATGCGCACATATTAGGATGGTACCGGTCCTAATTTGAAATGTAAAAATATGTTTCCCATGGCTTTTGGCCAAAAAAACACAAACTTTACCGGAACTTTACCTCCTTTTCTTCAATTGCGATGCTCACGTGTGCCCTGGTGTGAATTTGTCCTGTGTAAATAAGTCTTATAATTGTTCTACAATGTAGAATGTTCAAGATTTTTGATGCTTTTCAGGAAACCTGACAATGCTGTTTTGTGACTGACTAACGGACGGACGGACGAAAATGTTGACCAAGACATACACTTGCAGTTTGCTAGACTGCGAGTGTAAGCAGCCAAACCAGTATGGTAAATATTGACACGACGGCTGACATCGTAATAGTCTCAAAGTGTTATTCGCCGGGTTTCACCGGCTCACCTAGAGTGCACAGGACTCCTCCCTGCTGCACTGTACTGCTGTGCCACTGCCAGCTATGGCACGGACTCTGATGCCGGTACCATGAGGTACCGCGGCATCCCAGTACTTTCTCCTAGCGCATTGATTGAATGCTTATCTAACTGTAAAGATCTTATCCTTACCGTCTTCCCCTCGTCTCTGTGCTTTGCACAAACTCCGGAATTCACAGGTTACGGTCCCTTCGCTTTAGATTGCCCTTGCTCGTCGCTATTCCGAGCTGAAGGACATTTTGATTGTTGTCGCGCCGAGTGCCTCAATTGAAAGGAGTGAAGAAAGCTCCACCCGACAAGAATCTCCCCCTACGGACACAACTCTTGTGCGGTATATCAGCCGTTCGCCTGGTGATCCTGCTCACTAGAGCTAAAGCTGTCCTCCAGCAACCTCCCCCCCCCCCCCCCCCCCCCCCCCCCCCCTGACAACAATCTCTACCTCCACTGCGCCCCCACCACAACCCCTTCCTCATCTCCCACGTCCCGTTGCTTCCGCAATCTCAGCCGTCTCTCCAACGCCTCCTCCACTCTCCACTCTCCAGCTCTCTCCTCAGTTGTTTTTCACCTCCAACTGTCTCCTGCCCCTCTCCTACATCACGTTGCAAACGCAACCTTTGCCGCTTCACCTCTGCAACTACTACGTCGCCTCACTATGCGGTCTGCTGCAACCACTGAGCCTGGGCGTCGTCCAACCTTCATCTTCCACCAACACTTCTTCCAAGATTGGCTCGCATCTATGGAAGATGAACTCAAGGTATCCCCCTCCTATTTTGCCCCTGGAGATCACAAACTAGTTGAGTTTCAGATCGAATACATCCTTGCCCACCTTTCAGAACCTATCAGGCGAATGGTCAAGTTCCAAAACGATCCTGATGACATCCTAGCAGCACTTCGATCAAAATATGATACCAGATCCACACCCCGACAGCATTCCCCTGCCACAGCCGAATCAGCCGCATCCAATGTGCCAGCATATGACGAACCTGCATCTACCCCTCCTGCACCTCAGTCCCCTTCGTATGCCCTTAATGCCTCCCCCCGCACAGATCGCATGGCAGTAAACTGGATCATGGACACTGGAGCTACCTCCCACATGACAGGCAATGCATCCCAGTTGTATGACATAAATGACATATTCCCCCATATCAGAGTACAGACTGCATCAGGTTATACACACATCACCAGATCTGGCGATGCTCTGATCAGAGGAGACAATGGAAAGATTCACAAACTCAGAAATGTTCATCTCAATGATGACCCTTACACTCCTAACCTCATGTCTATGGCTGCAGCCATCAAAACAAATCCCTCCATGTTAGTTCAGTTTGATTCTCAGGCCTGCACCATAACCATCAATAACAAAGTCATCATCACTGGTTCAAAGAACAAGAATCTATACCTCACTCCCACCCTTGTCCCTGACAATACCCTTATCCATGGGACATGTCTGAACATTGTAATGGCCGCCATTTCCAGAAATACCCAACAAACAGCAGAACTTCTCCACAACAGAATGGGTCACCTTTCTTACAGCAGTTTAGTCAGGCTCATTTCTGAACACATGGTCACAGGCACAGATGTCACCACTGCAGCCTGCAACAAAATGAGAAAGAAAACTTGTGAAGTGTGTGTCCTCTCTAAAATGGACAAGAACCCATACCCTACATCATCCACACGTGCCACAAGACCCTTGCAAATCATCCACATTGACATGAGTGGAAAGATGAAAGTACCCAGTCTTAATGGCAACATCTACTTCCAAGGCATTCTAGATGACCACTCAAAGTACTCCATAGTCACATTCCACAAAAACAAACACACAGTGCCCAAAGACACCATGCATGAACTGGAACGGTATGAAGTCCTTACAGACAACAAAATAGGCACCATTTTCTGTGACAATGGATCAGAGTACATCTGCGACCGGTTTAAAAACTGGTGCAAAAAGAAAGGCATTACCCTCAATTTCACAGTACCTAACAATCCAGCCACTAATGGAGGAGCAGAACGTCTCAACCACTCTCCATGACAGAGCCACTGCCCTCCTCATCTCATCCAAATTCCCTAACAGATACTGGGCTGACATGGTGAAGAATGCTAGCATCTTGAGAAACCTCAGCCCCACTTCTGACTCAGACAAAACTCCCTATGAAATGTTCCATGGCGTCAAGCCTAAGATTGATCACCTCAGAACCATTGGGTGCACAGCCTACGTCCACATACCACCCAAATCCAGAGCATGGAAGTTTGCACCATCAGCCAAAATCACTAGACTCATTGGTTACTCCCACATCAGAAAAGCTTACAGAGTTGTAGACTCCAACCATAAGATCTATGATGCTAGAGACATCACCTTCAATGAGTCTGAGAACCTGGCAGGAAAGAATGGTTTCCCCAATGCAGATGCTGAAATTTTAGGCATGTATGAAGAAGACACCCCTGGTGAACCTGAAGATGAAGATACTCCCTCACCATCCCATTCCCCCTCAGAAATCAAAGCAATTGATGCACTGCGTGAAAGAAACAAGGCAAACATGGGAGCATGGGGATCACCAGATGAAATAGATGATAGCTACCTACCCAGTTCAGTGCACCAGCAAGGTACTATTGCCCCACAGCACAGTGCACCTCACCCCAACAACGATGTTGAACAAGGAAATGAACACAACCCCACACAGTCCCAGGCAGGTGACCTCCCCAACCTCATGTCACCACAACGCAATGCATCAGAACATGCGATCACCTCTCCTGCACCAGCACAGCAACAGGTATCCACCCCTCCACCAGAAACTGCCCTCACCCAACCTCGCCGCAGTGGCAGAGAAAGACATGCACCCAACCACCTAGCATTCCTAGCTGCAGACCAGATCATCATACCCAAGAATGAAAGAGAAGCACTGGCTAGCCCTCAAGCAAAAGATTGGAAGGCTGCCATGGATGCAGAACTGGCAGCACTAGAAGAAATGAACACCTGGACCCTAGCAGAACTCCCACATGGAGCCAAAGCCATAGGTACTAGATGGGTCTTTGATATCAAGCAATCAGTGGATGGTCAGCTAGTCAGGTACAAAGCACGCCTAGTAGCAAAAGGATATGCTCAACGCCCTGGCATGGACTATGATGAAGTATTTGCACCAGTTGCCAAACATGCCACCATCAGGTACATCCTGTCCATGGCTGCAGACCCCTCAGCTCATCTTGCTCAACTTGATGTCTCCACAGCATTCCTCAACGGAGTAGTGGAAGAGGAACTGTATTGTTCCCAACCCCCAGGGTTTGAAAGAGACCACAGGGTTTGCCGCATGTGGAAATGCCTCAATGGTCTGAAGCAAGCATCAAGGCAGTGGTATCTAAAAGTCAAAGAGGATATGACAGCCCTTGGCTTCAGAGAAGTTGATGTTGACCAAGGCCTCTTCCTGCTCCCTGGGCCAACAACACGGCCCCTCATATGGGTACTCCTCTGGGTTGATGACTTCCTACTGCTATCCTTTGACAAGGACATCCTCCAGCAGTACAAAGACAAGATCATGAAACTCTACAAGACCAGAGATCTTGGAGAACCATCTGTCTTTGTGGGCTATGTAATCACAAGAGATGCAACTGCTGGGACCCTGCACATCTGCCAGTCCAGGTTCACTCAAGACCTGCTCAAGGCCCACAGCATGCTCCCTGAGCCCAACAGCACCAGGTTCCCCATCCCACTGCAGCCTGATGCACCCCTCCCTTATCCTGAAAAGGACACACCAGACTCTGGCCTTCCCCTTGCACAGATTGTAGGATCCCTCAACTACCTGGCAGTCAACACCAGACCTGATATTGCACAAGCAGTCAACAGATTGGCCAGGCACAGTGCTCACCCCCTCCATGACCACATGGAAGCTGCCACAGGTATCCTCAAGTACCTGTCCAACACACCTGATCATGGGATCACCTACACCCACTCCAAGAAGCTCCTCACTGGCTACTGTGACTCTGACCATGCTGCCTGCCCTATCACAAGGAAGTCCACAACAGGCTATGTCTTCCTCAACCAGGGGGGAGCCATCTCATGGGCATCCAAAATCCAAGCATCTGCCACTGCCCTGTCCACCACAGAAGCTGAGTTCATGGCAGCTACCTCTGCATCCCAAGAAGGAATGTGGTTGAGGAAACTGCAATTCTCTGCCACAGGTACCATGCCCCCTGCACTCACCATTAATGGTGACAACCAAGCTGCACTCAGTGCATGGAACCAAGAGAAGCTTTCTTCCAGGCTCAAGCATATGGAAACAAGATTCCACTTCCTCAAAGAGCAATCCAAGAAAGAAGGCATCAAGCTCAACTGGATTCCCACTGCTGCCAACATGGCTGACATGCTCACCAAAGCTCTGCCCAGGCCCAAGTTCTGTGTATTCAGACAGCAGATTGGCTGCACTGGAAAGATCAAGCTTGACTGAAATTGACACATGCCTCTGTAGCCCCTCTGAGCCCATGCTAGATTTCCTGACAGATACACAGTTCAAGTTTTTCCCTAGATATTGATTGATTGCACTCTTGCTGACTGCTTTCTTCTATTTAAGTTTAGCCTTGAGCAGAGACCCTGTCCTGCAGAATATTCTTAGACCTATCCTGCCCTTTACATGTACCCGTTTCAGCCTGCCCCCTTAAGTCAGTCCACCTGACAGTTAAGTTTTATCCTACATAGCACTACAGCCTATGAATATTTTAAGCCCCTCTAGTTTTCTTTTGACTCCTCTAATCCCAGGAATTCTCCAACTTGAAGAATACCAGGAATTGGGGGGGATGTTATTCGCCGGGTTTCACCGGCTCAACTAGAGTGACTTAGAGTGCACAGGACTCCTCCCTGCTGCACTGTACTGCTGTGCCACTGCCAGCTATGGCACGGACTCTGATGCCGGTACCATGAGGTACCACGGCATCCCAGTACTTTCTCCTAGCGCATTGATTGAATGCTTATCTAACTGTAAAGATCTTATCCTTACCGTCTTCCCCTCGTCTCTGTGCTTTGCACAAACTCCGGAATTCACACAAAGCCATCATCGCAGTATCCGGAATCTCACAACTTTGTCACCCGGAGCCAAGGAATATAATAAATCAGCTATAAAATGGTTGAAAGACCCCCCTGCACCCCGGATGTGTGGAGCGGGCTAGTATTGGACTATTGGGTCAACCATGACCTGCCATCTTTTACCCATGGCAATGAAATGCAAGGCAAAATGTACTAGCATTATCGAATGAAATGTGATAATTGTATCTCATATACCAAGAATTCAAGAAGGCTTCTGAACGCATCTTTGGGGCAACATTTGTTCATCATTCTTATGAGAGGCAGGTTTTGAAACGAGTTCCGTCCCATAAAGGAGATTTTGAGATAGGCTGCGTCTTGAGAAGCATAGTTGGGGGCCCCCTAAACAACTTCTAGGGTAAAAATCCTTTCGATCAAAATCTCAAAAATAAATTGTCACTGTAGCACGAACTGAGGGCCCCATCCACGAAACGATTGTTTGGGGTTATTTCATCAGTGCTTCTCCGTTTCAGCCCCTCTTGATATCATGGTTGATTGGTTGGGCAAGTTCCTTTAGCCTATTTGGCCTACCCCTGGACTATAACAGCATACACAATACAAACAAATAATAAGATCGTTGTTATATTCTTCATCTAGGCACATTTGGAGTCCAGTAGGACACCAGGGAAAATATCATCAGCATCAGCATCAGCAGCAGGAGGAGGAGCAGCAGCAGCATTTTATCGTGCGGCAATGAAGACATCCGCAACATGCACCGGCATTTCCAAGATAGGCCCTGTTGTGAAGCCCTCTAATGTCCGGAAGGCCTCTACTTCACAGGCCACTACAAAGCTAATGCTAATACTTGACGGGCTGGACTTGCGCTCTTTGCCACTTCCAAGCAAAGATACAATTCTTCGGCTGTACACATCCTGGAACCAGTGGAATCAAAATAGGGAAAGTCAATGTTTGGTTTGGTTTGGGTTGGATTGGGCTGGATTGAACTTGAACTTAGGTAATTGGCTCCAGACTATTGAGGTTGCATACTTGCATGCCGTCTTTCAAGGATTGAATCGATGACATGGTCTATCAGCCTTCATTTTGCCCACCTTCTGCAGGCGGTATAAACATGGGTAGGATAAACACTACTACACGACACGCCCGAATACGGAATGCAATCAGATGGGGGAGGAGAAGACAGCTTAAAGACATTTGCAGGTCTCACAGTTGAGATGGTGGTCGGGATTTTCCTCAAGGAAGCAGGGTTTGAGTATGAACAAGAATAGATAAACATAATCCATCCTGATTGAGTGTCCGGTAGTTCAGGGTAGTTGAGGGAAGGGTTTTAGGGATTAGGCATCCATATATCCATCCATCCATACATCTATATATACCGGTATATAAAAACATTAAGGAATTCCGCGAGCTGGTGCTAGCTGGCTATCGGAGCTAGCTATCGAATTTTTCGTGAAGCGGGTTTACGGTTTAGGGAACCAAGCATATCTTTTCTGTGCCGACTTCCCATGCAACTCCCCACCCAAATTTCAAAATGACAGAGCAGATGCGCTAAATAAGCATTACGCGCACGCTCATAGACATCTGTATCTATCATTTCCCGCATTTGTTCTGAGCGCCTGTTCAGACCAATTATGGCGCTAAGACTCATCGTCCATCATATTTTGCTCCTCGATGCCACCATGCAAGCGCACAACCAACCAAATTTAGGCAAAAGGGCAGCTAATACAGCCAGCCAGCGAGCCCTTCATCAGCGCGAAAGGGGATATCTTCAGACCGACGAGGGAAGGAGCGATACAAATCAGCGTCGACGTTTAGCATATGCTGCCGGGCAGGCTGGACCTAATGCTGACAGGACAACACAGCCAGCCAGCGCGCAAGGCAAGCTCTTCAGAACGACGAGGACAGGACTCACGCAAACCAACGTAGACGTTTAGCAGATGCTGCTAACCCACAGCAGCGCGCGACTTACAACCAGGCCAGGCGGGAAGCTCATGCAACCAGTCCTGAAAATCAACGCCACTTTAATAATTAGACAAGACGTGAACCTTATCCTGCCAGGCAGGCTGCTGCGTGCAATTCGCAATTGATTTGTTATCATCCTCTGCACCGTCATGCCATCGCATTGTCTGGTTGGCAGGTAATTATTGCGAGATATTTCTGAATTTCTTGAGACCTTCACTGGCATTACCTACCCAACGCGATATGGCTCTTGCACCCCTCATCCAATCTCTTTTCATTGTTTCAAGCATTGATACCTCGGTTGCTTAATATGTTGCGATTGAAGACTGGCTGAAAAATCCAGGTTAAAACAACAGCAGCAGACCCAACTATGTTACACGCAAAGAAGAAGCTGCAGGTATGTCGCTGTGGGAATTGAGATTGCGCACGCCCGGTATTCTCAGCGGGGTCGGCTTTTGCAAGTTGTGGGCAGGTAGGATCCGCGGTCTGCTCTTTATCCACTCTGTATTTCTGCATGATCTAGGCCCACAGCTGGAGTGAAAGGGATGAGGTAGGGAGAAGGGGATTACGCGTGCGTGCCGGTGGTTGGGGAAAGAGAGAGTGGGAGGGAAGGGTCAAGGGTGGCCCACCCTGGGTGGAGATGACTGGGGTGAGGGGAGGGGGGAGAAAGAGAAAGTGTGTACATGGGGTGGGGTGAAGGGCAAGCAGAGATCAAGAAATGTGTGGACGCTGTGGGTCTAGCTTGGGTTGAGTTGGAATGGGATGTGTGTGATACAGATGAGTAGGGGGGTACATACAAGGACGTAACCCGTTCTGTTACCCAGACCAGAACCCAGGGTCTGGGTGGGGGGTGGCCAACGGCCACACGGGCTACCGTACTAGTATATACATACATACATACATAAATATATACATACATCAATCTATATATGTAAACATACATGGATCCTATGAATTGTCCGCGAATTTTTCTTTCGTTCGTTCTTTGGTGTGTAGGGGGACGGGGCCGGGGGGCGGGGGTCAAGGTGTGGGCGTGTTGTAGTACTGTACTACCAAGTTCAATAATTTTTAATCGCGGCGGACCGCAGATTCGATTTCCCCCCAGGGATTCTACTCTGAATTCTCGTCATATTCAAGGGCGCTGATTCATTCTGAGCGATTGCAATTGTTTCGCTGTCATGCTCTGCTTTCGGTACCATTTGGTACCTACAAAAAAATCAATCCCTCAAGTTCGTTTGATCTTTCGCTATAGCGCAAAGCGAGCTCTTCGGACCGACGAGCAGAGGGCCATGACAACCAGCATCCCCCATGCTACCATGGAGGCTGCAATGCCTGCAGATGAATGCCAGGCAGCTAACCAAACCAGGCGCGAAGCCTATGCTACCACGGGGGCTGCAATGCCTGCAGATGAACGCCAGGCAGCTAACCAAACCAGGCGCATTTGTGATCCTTGGAAGTTAGTCGCAACAACTTCGAGCAATTCGAATTCTTCATCACTATCAGGGTAGAACAAACCGATCGGTATTCCGGTATTGGGTATTTGATGGTCGGTATACCGGAGCCCCAAATTCCCAATGTAGGTTTGCCCGAAACTTTCTCGGGAGTCCGTTCCGGTATGCACTGACCAATTCTGAGGGCGAGTTCCGGTCAGACAGACCGAAATTCGACCAGGGTTTCCGGTATCCGACTCAGCTTTGTAGCTGAGTAGCTGTGTGTAGCTTTCATGGTGAGTGGTGCCCATGAGTTTCTGGACATTTGAAACTTAGTCTTCCTTGACCTTCCCAACACCTGCCCTTATGGAAGAGGAAGATGAAAGCTCTTCCCTCCCTTTTAAACTTTCCCTGTTAGGGCTCAACTCGCCACAGAAATTTGAACTGAAACCGTGAGTATTAAATAGCCTGCACACTCCATTGCTCACTCAAGCTTCTTTGGAACCTCGCGTTTGCTGAAGCTACTTGGTGGTGTAGTTACCCCGCTGCAGCCTCTTGCAGCAGCTTCTCCTCGGCCTTGATCCTTGAGTCTTTGACTGGCTCGTCGCATTTGTTGAAGCGAGATCTCATCGCATCAGACGTCCTCCTCCTCCTCCTCCCCCCCCTCCCCCTCCCCCACTTGACCCCCTGCTGCTAGTTGCAATTAGCAGAGACTTTGCATGTAGTAATAGTTTCAGACTCAGTCAACATTGCAACGTCATGAAATACCTGAAACTCACTGTCAATAACCTAACCTACCTTCTTGCCACCAACACACTGCAGGGTTCAAGTCACCCTCTACAGAGAGACAGTCCCCCGCCCCCCCCCCCCCCCCCCCCCCCCCCCCCCCCCCACTGTAGATGCTGCAGCTTATTCCAAGTAGTAGCTGTCTAGGAATTATTTTGTCCAAATAAATAAACTTCTGTTGTGAATGCCAGAACTATTCCCAAGCTGGTGACACGTACATGACCAGATTTTTCAGCTCTGCTTTATGAAAGTTGACTGCAATGTGGCCTGCCAGTTAAGTTCAATTAAGGTGATGAAGTAGCTTAGCTATGTATGAATTGGGGCTATTAGCCGGCACATTTTGCAGTTTGGCTATAAATGGATAGTTACAGGGTTTGCACCCAACCCAAGGCTCCAAGTTGCTGATTTTAGTGATCTCCATGCCTCATATGTATTACAACTCTCACCTTCGTTTTTTTGTAAAAATACCCCCAAACTGTGACCTGAAAGTGGGGTAAAAAACCAAAGTGCTGTCATAACCGGAGGTATTTTTAAAAAGAAAAAGAAAAGTGCGGTATTAAAAAATGGCCTAAAAAGTGGGCCGGAAGGGTAAAAACAGAATTCCAGTATGGCCAGCCAATCTCAGGAAGGCCATTGTCCTACCCTGATCACTATCTCCATCACCCGCGCCTGCAACGCTCATCTCATCACCGCCCTCTTTTCATTGTATTGACAATCGTTAAGCATGGCGCCGTGATATTGGATGCAGCAAGTTTGACCCCAAGTTCTTGAAGTTCTTGAAACTCAACCACTGCACGAGAACAACCGTATTCTTGGCCTCATCGCAAATTCGGATCCTGAGAGTTCGCAAGCTGTTGTTCGCAGCCTAACTTTCTGCACGGTTACAGCCCGCAGCTGGAGTGAAGTGTATGAAGTAGGGACGAGAGAGGGAAGTGTGTGTGCGTTTCTTTGGTTGGGGAAAGGGACTGTGTGTGTGTGTGGGGGGGGGGGGGGGGAGAAAGAGTGTGTGTGGATGGGGTGGGGTGAGGGGCAGGAAGAAGTCCGGGAAAGTAGGGGATACTGTTGGTCTGGCTGGGGGTGGGTTGGAATGGTATGCATCTGTGATAGGGCTGGGGGGCCACAGCTTAAGTAATGGGGACAAGGAAGGGAAAGAGGTGCACGTGTGAGTATGTGGGTGCGGGGGAGAGGGAAGGGAGGGTTGCGCGAGGGGGGAGATGGTTGAAAGGTGTGTGGGGCAGGGGGGAGAAAGAGAGGGTGTGGCAATGGGGATGGGGGGCAGAAAGATTTAGGGGAAAGTAGGGGATCGTGCAGGTCCGGGGGGGAGGGGGGCATACATTACGGAAGAGAAGGAGGCATGCATCACATATTTTTAGCTGCAAAGGGGGAAATGTCTTGACTAAGTGCATGTGGAGGGGGAGAGGGGTGGGTGGGAGGGGGGAGACATACAAGGGCCTGACCCCATCTGTAATCCTGACAAGACCAAAGGACCTGGGTGTACATACATACATCTATACATATGTAGACATACATGGACACCCACGAACTTGCGCATGCCGAAGCTAGCTGGCTTTGGCTAAATTAGCGGTTGGTCGCCCCCCTTAGGGGGACAGACCTATGCGATACTTACGCGATTCTTTCACATCTTCACATCCTCAAACCTTCAAATTTCCCAAGATCGCCGGTCAAATCAGCCGGTCAATACTCTGAAGTCTAAAAGACTCTTGCTCGATTCTATCGTTCTTCTCCTTCACCTTCGTATCTTCTCTGACCTCGATGAAGAGTTGCTATCCCTGTATATTCAAGTTTCGCAGTGAAATACGTGCAAAGCAGTTTGCATGGTGGTCCAATACGCAACATCTGTCTCCCCGCTGGAAATCCAGCCAACAACAGCGGCAGCGGCAGCAGCAGCAGCAGCAGCAGCAGCAGTAGCGCTAATTACAATGCGAACACTACGATTGGGCAAACGGCGCTTAAGCAACCGCCTGAATTCGGACAGCTTAAATCGCCAGAATTCGGAAAGGCTCCTGCTCGGGACAATAAAAGCAGGCACGCGCGAATTGTATCCTTATCGTTAACCTACGTAATTGAGTGAGATCCGGAACTCTTGCAGGAGCTCTCGGCGTTCTGCTCGCTATTAGCTGTACGCAACACTGCGTGCCCCAGCCTGGCATAGGCGTATCAATACCACTGCTGCGCAACTTAATGCTCCATCGTTGCTTCCAGCTGCGAAGGTAACCTCATTCTATATGCATGCTTGCTGAAGCAGCCGAGCAGACTACAGAGTACCGCACTCAGCAATTCACTGTCATGAATACTAGCCTAACTGCCTGACTCATGTCTTGGCAATTTTGTGTGTGTTGCTGCATCACTCTACATCCACAACACCCCAGCACTGCAAAAACAAAATTCTGTTTGTTTTTACTGTTTTCTTGCAGATATGTTTGTACTATTTGGTCACTTAGGAGTTGATGTACCACCTGTATTTTAATAACAAATGAAACACCCACGTGTTGTGTGCGTGAGTGCTAAGTTATTACATGTCGGTTGGTGGGTTTTGTTTAGAGCTCACGCTACATTATGCATTCATTTCACGTACACACATGTTTCCCATGCAAGCTTCACCTTGTTGACCCGCATTCATTTCACATACTCACATGATTCCCATGCAAGCTTCGCCTTCCCGACCCTTTCCCTTTAGTACATGATGTGCAGTCTTTGGGTCTACTGCCCCTTTCATGACCATCAGTGACATACAACTCCAATCGTGTGAAGATGGTGAATGGGTGTGCAGTCATATTAGACTGTTGCGCGGGATACTTATGGTTGATTTTGCCTTCATCTTTAGTGATAACTACCTCTTAGGTAGTTCAAGTAGGAATATTGAGTGGTTTGGATTCACCGAGTTATGGCAAGATTGAACACCACATTTTGGTAAGACGGTCCAAGAGTGGTGCCTACGAGGTCTGAATAACAATTTACCCTCTCATTGTCCTGAATGTCATTTGTTGAGGTTACTGGAGTTGGATAGATTTGGACCACGTGTAGGCGTGGAGTAGGTAGATGTGGAGGCATATGTGAAGTGAGGTGCCATTTTGAACTTCACCTAACTGCGCTGTGCTGCACTGAACTGCCTTTTTCCCCTCCATACATGGACATGTACATAGGATAAATCAAACATTGATCTTGGAAGTATCGGTGTGGCCCCTGAGGATGTCATCCCATTTTTTCTTGCTTTTCTAATTAATACATATTTTCTGTATGCAAACTAGACGTGAAAATAGACAACTGTACACAGTTCTTGGCAATTGCAATTCGCAAAAGCATCTCACTGCACTTCGTTCACCTTGGAACTCCCTTGGCATGGATAACTTTTACATATATTTCAACGTTCAAAACAAATACATTGAAGAAGCCATGGTTTAACATACACCACCCCGGGGCGGACCTCCAGGGGACCCGCCAGGGCCCCCTACTATTTACTAATAGCATATATATTGGCAGAGGCGGGGGGCAGAGGCGCAGAGGGTGTGCACGAACATTAAGTAATGTACTGCCATTTTCAAAATCTGCTCAGCAAAATTTTCTCAGGGCAACTTCGGCCTTTCTCAGGGCAACTTCTCGGCGCTCAATCCACTCTGATCGCTCAACTTATGCTGAGCGCTTATCCATTCCGAGCGATTGCAATTTTTTCGCTGTCGTGGTCCGCTTTCCGTACCATGCTTCAAACAAAAACAACCATGGAGAGCCCTTCAGCCTGACGAGCACAGGATCCATACAAACCAGCATCGTCGTTTAGCAGATGCTGCTGACGGAGCCCACCGGCGCCAGACCGATGTTATTGCCGCTTCTTTGAATGTCTCGACCTTTTATTGGCCATTCCTTTTCACTGGGCGTTCTCGCCCTTGTACTGCTCATCGGATATCTGCAGCCTCTTTCCAATGCATCGAGAAATCTGATGATGTGAATCGTGCGATAGCGAGTGCGTGACTCCAAGGAGAACCTTTATCGACATGGACTTGTGCAAGTCCCAACGGAATTTGAGATGACTTTGGACTATCGCTCAACAGAAGCAGAAGCTGTCGAACCTCTTACGCGAATCTTGCTCAATGATGCCTTCCAGCGGGGATAAATGGATTTCGGGTCAACACCACTGGCATGACTGGGCAAATGAGTGCGTAGACAAGCCCCAGGTATATAGCTTTGTGATCGCGTAGGTACGGTTTTCTCTGCGGGTTCGGTAGCTAGGCAAGCGTTCGTAGGTTCTCGGGGGAGGGTCGAGGGTGGCCTGGGTGGGGATGGCTGTGTTCATGTGGGTGGGTAAGGGGCAGGAAGAGGTCGGGGAATGTAGGGGATATTGTGGGACTTGCTGGGGGTGGGTTGGAATGGTATGCGTGTGTAATACAGGGTGGGGGGCTGCTGAAGTGAAAGGGTATATGGTGTACATGTCTGTGGTTGAGGGCGCGGGGGGAGAGGGAGGGGAGTGTAGAGCGAGGGTGGAGATGGCTGGGTGGTGTGGGGGGTAGGGGGGAGAAAGAGAGTGTGTGTCAAGGGGGCAGAAAGATTTAGGGAAAAGTAGGGGATCGTGCAGGTCCGGGGGGGAGGGGGGCATACATTACGGAAGGGAAGGGGGCATGCATAACATATTTTTAGCTGCAAAGGGGGAAATGTCTTGACTATGTGCATGTGAAGGTGGAGAAGGGTGGGTGGGAGGGGGGAGACATACAAGGGCCTGACCCCCTCTGTAACCCTGAGAAGACCAAAGGACCTGGGTGGTTGGGGGGTGGCCACCGGCCACACAGGCAATGTACTAGTACATACATACATCTATATATATATAAAGAAATCATGTTCGTGGTCGTGGTGGTCGCGGTGGTCATGGTGGTGTCATCATCGCGTGCCCACGTGCCATGGGCGTGCGAAGTGCAACCGACTTGCAACCGACTTTTCGTTCACCCAACTAGCAACTCCCCGCCTAGCGGAATTTTCAAATACCAAAACTGCAGATTCGCTAAGCTAAGCGCGCGCGCTCATAGCATGTCCACAACTGCCTCCGATACTATGACGGCAAGACATTTAGAATCAGAAGATCCTCTCCTCGGAGGTCACCAGCCGACCCTCATATGGCTTGGCATGGCGCTCGGAATAATAGCTTTCAGTTCTTCACGGATAATGCAACCATGATGCATGGCAACAGTCCTAATGGGCAGGAGGGCCTGCAACACTGCCAGCCAGCGCTCAAAGCGAGCTTGCCAGAGCAAGGAAGACAGGGAAATAGCCAACAAGCGTCGACGTGATGCCTGCGCTGGCTGGCGCTACGTCATGCTGGTAATCTCGCAAGGAGTCAGGAACGAGCTACCGTGCCTGAGGAGGAACACGAAGCTGGTAACCAATCCAGGCGCCAAGACTATGCTGCCCAGTCTGAGGAGTTATGCCAGGATCATAATCAAGCCAGACCTTCATATCGAGATGCTTTTTTTCTCCGTCTGCGAGCGTTGCCACCATTCATCTCACGCATGCAAAATTTTGCCATGCCATCGCATCACATTCGTAGTGATTGGCATCCAGTTGCGATTAATAACCTTTGTTCAGATCGCCGTGGCCATTCCGTCCCCCTGGACACTCTCGCGCTTGCCACGATCATCCCATCTTTGCAAGCTCTTTTCGTTGTATAGAATATGAAGTACGTTGCTGCGATTTTTGCTGTTCTGAGTTGACCGAGTCTCGACTGGGGCACTGTAAGAGAAGACGAAGCTGCAGGTTTGTAGCAATGCAATTGCACCGGTCCGGTGTTCTCGGGGCGATCGGAATCTGAGCGCTCGCAATGTTGGTAGGTTCGCAGCACAGCAGGTCCCTCTTTCTGCGCGATTGAATCCCACAGGGTGAAGTGAAGGTTACGAGGTAGGGAGAAGAAGATTGTGTGTGCGTGTTGGTGGTTGGGGGAAGGGAGGGTGGTGGGGGGTAAGGTGAGAGAAAGAGAGTGTGTGTGGATGGGGTGGGTGAGGGGTAGGGAGAGGTCAGAATGGGGGGGAGGGGGGGATGGTACGTGTGTATGACAGGGTGGGAGGCCACACCTGAAGCAGAAGGGGAATAGGTAGGGAGAAGAAGTGTGTGTGTGTGTATGGGTTTGGGGGGAGAGGCAGGGGAGCGTCGAGCAAGGGCTGAGATGGCTGATTTCTTGACTGTGTGTAAGGGAGGGGGGGGGGGGAGGGGGGGGGGGGGGGGGGGCATACAAGGGCGTTACCCGTTATGTAACCCAGACCAGACTAGGACCCATGGCCTGGGTGGGGGGCTGGGGGTGGGGGGTGGCCACCGGCCACACGGGCTACCGTACTAGTACAAACATACATACATACATACATACATACATACATGCATACATACATACATACATCTATATATATGTAGACATACAAGGATTTCTGTGAAAAGTTCGCGAACTCTTTTCCCCCGAACTTTTTTTCCCCTGGCGATAGCTGGGTTTCAACTTAATTAGTGTTACTAATAGCGAAACACCCAACTACCCACCCTGGCTATCGGCTGAATTTGGGGGTTAGGAATAGCGTATCTCCCATTTCCCCACTCCAGTCCCCACACAGATTTTTTCGGAAGAAAGAGCAGATTAATGCAAAGCCATAAATCTCCTTCCGCATTCCCAATTTTCGAACTGACAAAGCAGATGAATGCGAATCGATCTATTTTCTTCCGCATTCTATCTGAGCGCCACTGTAGACCAAGTCTGGCGCTCAGACTCATTGTCTACAATCTTTTGCTACTCGATGCATGCATGCGCACAATCAACCAGATTTAGGCAGAAGGCGACGAATACAGCCAGCAAACTTCTCGATGCGGTCTTCTGCTCATGCTCCATGGTGCGTGCCAACGGTCCTAATGTACATGAGGGCGCGCAACACCGCCAGCCAGCGCTCAAAGTAAGCTTGCCAGAGCAGGAGAGAAAGGGCAAACAATTATTTTCAACAGCTTGCGTGTAATTGCAATTCCTTCACATCACCATGCTCCTTTTCTCCGCCTGCGAGCGTTGCCACCATTCATTTCACGCATGCGCACTTTCACCATGCCTGTGCATCAATTGTGTCATGTCGGCTGAAGTGGATGCGAGCAGCCATTTCCCAACCATTTCTCGCACTTGGACCGCTCATCCTATCTATGCAATCCCTTTTCATGGTATCGATGATCAAGCCATGCAATCCAGCGTCGGCGTTGAGCAGATGCTGCTAACCCACAGCAGCTCGCCACTTACAACCAGGCCAGGCGGGAAGCTCATGCAACCAGTCCTAAAAATAAACGCCAGGTTAATAATCAGACAAGATGTGAACCTCATGCTGCGAGGCAGGCTTCCGCGCGCAATTCGCAATATAGCATCCTCTGCATCAACGTCATGCCATCGCATTGTCTGGGCGGCAGGCGATTATTGTGAGACATTTTTGAATCTCTTCAGACCTCAACTGGCATTACCTACCCTACGCGATATGGCCCTTGCACCCCTCATCCAATTTCTTTGCATTGTTGCAAGCATTGATACATCGGTTGCTTAGCATGTTGCGATATAAGACTGGCTGATATTTCCTGGTCAAAACAACAGCTGCAGATCCAACTACGTTCCGCGCAAAGAAGAAGCTGCAGGTAAGTCGCTTTGTGATTGCGCACGCCCGGCTTTCGAAAGCTATTGGCAGGTTGGATCCGCAGCCTGCTCTATGTCCACTTCGTATTTTTGCATGGTCTAGGCCCACAGCTGGAGTGGAAGGGATGCGGTAGGGAGAAGGGGATAACGCATGCGTGCCGGTGGTTGCGGAAAGAGAGGGTGGGGGGGCTGGTCGAGGATGGCCCACCATGGGTGGAAATGACTGGGGTGAGGGGAGGGGGGAGAAAGAGAAAGAGTGTAGATGGGGTGGGAGGGGGGAAGAGGGGGCATTTGGGTGGTGTGGAGATGGCTGGGGGGTAGGGGGGTATATTTGGGTGGTGTGGAGATGACTGGGGGTTAGGTGGGGTGCAATGGGGATAAACAGAGTGTGTGTCAAGGGGGTGGGGATGGGGGGCAGGAAGATTTAGGGGGAAACAGGGATCATGTAGGTCCTGGGGGCTGGGGGTCGGGGGGTATAGTTATAGTACGGAAAGGAAGGGGGCATGTGTTCGATATTTTGCCAAGGGGGAAATATCTTGACAGTGTGCATGTGAGGGGGGGGGGGGGGGGGGGGGGGGGGGGGGGGGCGTTCAAGGGCGTTGCACGTTATGTAATCCAGGTCAGAACAGGACCCAGGACCTGAGTGTGGGGGGGGGGAGGGTGGCTTCGGCCACACGGGCTATGTACTAGTACATACATACATACGGGAGGGTGGCCACACGGGCAATGTACTAGTACATACATACATACATACATACAGTGGAGCTAATGGTACCGCAATACAGCATGTCAGTGTTTCTAACTGTGCAATCACTTTCAGCATATCTGGATAACCTCGGAGCCTTGCGTAAGGGACCTGTCAGTATCAGCTACATGTCAGAGTTAGAACACGAAGAATCAGCTAGGTGCAAGCCAAGAAAGATAATAAAAGAGAAGAAAAGTGATGGCATAAGTGGTCATACCTTCTTCAGCGGGATATCAAACTGGATCAGCAGCTGCACCCCAATCGGCAAAAGCTCCTTAGGCATCACTTTTAAGCACACGTCGGTGGTCACGAGAACTACAGAAGCAGCATTGCTGTCAGCATGTTGCGGGAGACTGCTGCTGGTCGTGCTCCCTGCTGCTGCGTCTGGGGTCCCTAGAAACATGTGAGGGTATTTGCAGTTAAGCATGTAACATTTCATTGAGAAATTGAAGTGTTAAGTGTTACATGGCTCCATCCATCCAACATGTGGATGGGATGACTTGTAAGCACACGTATGTGGTCACTATAACCATAGAAGCAACATTGTTGTTTGCATATTTGCGAGACTGCTGCTGGCTGTACTCCCTGCTGTTGCCTCTAGGGTCCCCAGGAACATGCGAGGGTAATTTGAGGTGACGAGAGGTGGGGTGAGGTGAGGTGAGGTGAGGTGAGGCGAGGCGAGGCGGGGCGGGGTGAGGCGAGGTGTGAGGGGTGTGGGGTGGGGCGGAGGGGGTTGGGGCGGGGGGGGGCGAGGGGCGGGGTGAGGGGTGAGGTGAGGGGTGAGGAGAGGTGAGTGGTGAGGGGCGAGATGTGAGAGGTGTGAGGTGAGAGGTGTGAGGTGAATTTTGAGGTGAGATGAGAGGTGAGGGGTGTGGTGTTAGGTGTGGTGTGAGGTGTGGTGTCAGGTGTGGTGTGAGATGTGGCGTCAGGTGTGAGGTGCATGTGAGGTGCGAGGTCAGGTGCGAGGGAAGGGGAGGTGTGAGGTCTGAGATGTGAGGTGTGAGGTGAGAGATTTGATGTGAGAGGTGAGGTGTGAGGTGAGGTGAGAGGTGTGGTGTGAGGTGTGGTGAGAGGTTTGATGTAAGGTGTGATGTGAGGAGTGGTGTGAGGTGTGGAGTGGTGTGAGGTGTGAGGTGCGTGAGGTGTGGTGCGAGGAGTGAGGTGCGAGGTGAGGTGCGAGGAGTGAGGTGTGAGGTGCGAGGTGAGGTGCGAGGAGTGAGGTGTGAGGTGCGAGGTTAGGTGCGAGGTGAGATGCGAGGTGTGAGAAGTGAGGTGTAAGGTGATGGGTGAGAGGGGTGAGGGGTTGAGGTGAGGCCAGGTGAGATGTAAGGTGTGAGGAGTGAGGTGAGATGTGAGAGGTGTGAGGTGAGGTGAGGTGAGGTGAGGTGAGGTGTCATGCCATGCCATGCCATGCAATGCGATGACATGCCATCCCATGCCATGCCATGCAATGCAAAGAAATGCAGCGCAATGCAATGGAATATAATGGAATGGCTAAAGAAGCAGTGTTGCTGTCAGCATGTGGTGGGAGACTGATGCTGGCCTTGCTCCCTGCTGCTGCCTCTGAGATCCCTAGGAATATGCGAGGGTAAAGTGTATGTATAAAAACTGCACATTATTGGGGTCTCAGGCACCCTTTCTGCAATCCTACAGCACCCTTATACACTAGGAGGTGCCAAAATTAAGTTACCATGTTGCTGCACAATTATACTAACAACGAAGAATTCGAATTCCGAATCCTACACTGCTTAGTTTTGATAGTTAATGCGCCCTAGTTGACGGCTATCTATAGGCAAATCTTCCTGGTGCTCGCAGGAGCGGTTGGCGGTGGCGGAAACGTTGACATGTGGAAAGCTAAGAGGTGTGTATTTTGGGGCAGCGGCGAGCTGTTGCATGCCAAAGGCCTTGAATGCTAGAGCAATGTTAGGTGTTGCATGTTGCATGAGTGTAAGGCCTGTGGCCTACCACCGACCCCATGACATGCCACACCAGATCCTAGGAGGTTCTCTATGCGTATGAGATGTTCATTGGTGTGTGGGTTATGGTGTGTGGGTAGTAATTCATGTATAGTACATGGCCACAACAGCATGGCTTGGCAAATGTATTGGTATGTTTTCATGCTCAGGTATAACTCACCATGCCACCTGTAGATAATGTCAATCAAGACAAGCGTCCATGGGTTCCATGGGGTGGGTTCCTATTTTGGTCTTGATTTGATGTGTTGCGACATTGTTTTTGTAATTGAGTCATCAGCAAGGGACTGGAGCCTTCTTGATTTGGATTGGGTGGGGGTCAGGCTTGTGCACATGGCACAGGGACATGCATTGCACCCATGCCTAGTGTTATGTTCCATATAATAAATTAATGTGAAAAATCATTGTAAGGGGTAAGTTAATTTCGGGACCCCCTACACCCAGACTACACAATTTTGAGCAAAATAAAAAGGTGCCGAAGACCCCCCAGATTTGCAGTCAAAATTAATAAAAGTTATGCCTTCTGACGAGGACTGAGGTTGAAGGGGCCAGCCCATTCACTCGCCCTGGGTCCAACCACCAAGTATGTGTAAGTGAGCATGGAACATTTGGTTGATAAATTGAAGTGTGGAGTTTTACATGGCTCCATCCATCCAACATTTGGTTGCGCACATGCAATGATGGGTGCATGTGTCTATGATCCGGTCCAGTATGTATGATACAATCCAGGGGTAGCTTACTAGGTGTAAGGGACTTGACCAATCTCGTAAAATCAAGAAAAGTATGTAGAGATACTGGAGGAGCTAATTGAATCTACTAATAGTGATCAAATAATCCAGAAGTAGCCAAACAGACTCATGGAAACTGGACAAATCAAACTCCAACAATCAGTGTCAACTCAAGGTTACCAGGGTATGTACATTTGAGCATGAAGCACTTGTTTGAGAAGGAGACAACCTTTGACATGTTTTGCGGCATGATGGTCACACGTACATGGCAGGGAGAGGCGCTTGTGTGTGTGTGTGTGTGTGTGTGTGTGTGTGTGTGTGTGAGTGTGTGTGTGTGTGCTCTAGTCCAGAGCTAGTCAGGCGGGCCAAGGGGCATTATCCAACGCTGCCCAAGTAAGTACCGCATGTGGTCCTGCAGTACGGCAAAGTGCGATGGAATGATGTTAGCACCAATGTACACTCATGTGCAAACATGCTCTCAGTGGTAACCATTTAAAAATTTAAACATGTAGGTTTCTTGAAAGCGCAGCTCCCTGCAGTTACAAGTGTGCAAGCACCCTTTTGCATTTGCAAAGGATCACTTGCACACTTACCTAAATTTGTTAAGAAACACGATAATTTACATTTAAAAGAAACTCGACTCGCTAGCTTAGTTTCTTCAAAGTGCAGCTTGCTGCAATTTCTAAATATGTAATGTACATTAAGACACTTTTAAAGTGTGGCTGTAGCTACACTCAAGCTGAAGTTAACTTGGTTACATGGCTCCAGCCACAATACTGCTCGCCCTCTTCCAGGTTAGACACAATCAGCTACAGGTCCCTACGGTAGAAAGGTGTGAAGCAAGAAAATATAGGTGTTGGAGATGTAATGGAGTGCTAGACCATAGGGCGGATGGAAAATAAGGCAACTCAAGATGCCCAGTCACTGATGTTTAGGTAATTATACCCAGATATATCGCCTATTAGCAGACTGCCTTGCTGCAGAAGTTTTACCTTGAATGCTGCTTGCTGGCTCCACCCCACCGCTTTTAAGGCTTGCTGTCTCCCCAAGAACAGCCCTCTTGAAGTTACTGATCTGGATGGATCTTTCTTTGTCTGTTAAGTCCGAGTGCTTTGTATGCGGAGGGGGAGGGGAGGAAGGGGGGGGGGGGGGGGGTCAGATAAGTTGGTTGCTGCCATGATGCCATTTCATATTTGTGTAATATCTCGTGTGTCTATACTGCGCTGAGATACTCGTATTTATATGCTTCGGTATACCAAGGTTATAATACATATAATATATTTCATTTTATGCTCAGAAACTTGTGTTTATACACTACCGTGAAGTTGCCCATGGATACATTGGACCTGCAGCTGTGATATATGCAGTACATAGGAATGGATATGCAGTACATGGTAATGGACATAACAGAAAAGGATGGTGAGCAGATGAGCATGAGAGGTGGTGTAGATGTCTAGAGGTACTTTCAACCTGGCACAGTCTTGCAGCTAACTCGGTACTGCAATATTCAGTATTCTTCCAAAGCAAATCCAACCAAACCCTAACCCACATGCTGACATGCACCAACTCCAACTCCAACCCCCAACCCCCCAACCCTTACCCCACCCCACCCTACCCCACCCAACACAATTTATGTTTTTTGTGGTGTATGCATGTCTTGGGTCAACACTGGCTAGCCTATGATAATGTAAAATTACTACTAGTTGATTACTCACCAGGGCTATTACAGAACACGTTGATAGCCTGAGAAGAGCATGCACAACCTCATCAAGGGAATCTCTTGAGCTGTGCGGGCAACAGAAAGATGAGTTGTGTCAATGTGCGGAACACCATTACACTGGTGATAGGTGTGACCTATGATCACACTAAGTGATCAGTTGTATTTGTTATCCCTGGATATGATAGCACTGGTGCTTGAGCTACATTGTAAGAGACGGTCATCAGAGAAATCAGTTGTGTTAATGTGCGGCACCAAACACTGGTGCTTGAGCTACATTGTTAGAGACAGCCAACAGAGAAGTAATTCGTGTCAGTGTGCAGCATAGGACAACACTGCTGCTTGAGCTGCATGGTCAACATAAAGATCAGTAGTGTCGATGTGCAGCATATTATGACACTGCTGCTTAAGTTACATGGCCAACAGAGAAATCAGGTATGGCACCATGAAGCATATTATAACAGAGGTGCAGGCATGGAAGTGATTGAACCCCAGACAGAGTTCCAGATGAGACTTCAATATTAGAAAAGGTGAGGGGCAGAGTGTTACCTCTTGACAGCAGTGGTTCGGTTGGGTTGATTACATGCACTGTTTCTTTTGGGGGCTACGTGTAGCAGCTTCTAGGCAGCTCCCTTTCCCTGTCCTTGAGAAATCAGAAGCTAGCTAGTACATCTGAAAGCTGATATGACAGGCATTCAAATGCAGCTGAAACTGCGGGCTGGGCATGGTCGCTAGCTAATGGAGCTACATGAAAGCTGCTTTGTGTAGCCCAAAAATGAAGCAGTGTTACATGGTATATCAGCCTTCAGGCAGCGCACCATTTGCAGACAGAGTAATCATTGGATGGGCATTGTGAAAAGCACCTCATCACAGTCCTGAATACAGAATGTAGCTGACATTATGCGAGATTCAGACCTAGGACCGCTTTCGTTTTTGGCTAGCAGCTTCTACACAGATCATCTGCCTGGCTATTGAGCAAAAACTAGAGCAACCTTGGGCACCTGGAACCTGTCATCACCAGCTTCCTAGCAGCGCGTTAATATTTGGAAGTAATCCCCTGGCTGGCTCAGGAAGCTGCCTAATCTCTGCTCCTTTTTGACGGGAAAGAAAAGCACTAGTCCTAGGGTACCCAGGTATAGGCTGAAACAGAGTAGTTTTTTAGGAAAGGAAACAGTGTTTTTACGTACTCCTAGAAGGGTTCGGGGTGCTATGAGCAGCTTTTTTTACCAAAAAGCAACCTCAAAAGGATATAACATAACACCTCAATAATGTCAATGTGCGTAGCGTAGCGCTTGTGCTACAAGTAGCACCTTCAAAAAGTCTGGGCTGAAGGATATCTGTCCAACTGCATGGATGGGCCCTGGCGGGGCTCACGGGAGAATCCGCTGCGCCAGTATCGTCTGCTCCACCAGACCGCAATATAAAAATCCTTTTAGGAAAAAATACCATATGTCACATTTTAAAAAATAATACCGTTGGTAAGATTGTAGGAAACAAAAGCGGAAGTAACATTTTTAGGGTTGGGAATCTTGTACTGGTTCCCAGATTTTTCATACAATATCGTACAATTCCTCATACCAGTACAATATGGTGTACCACTTTTCTTTGCAAATTGGTATGACACCATGGGGATATTCCAGGTAATAGCCCTACAACTCCGATACAGAAGAATCAAAGTCAAGTAAACCAATATTGAAGAAGTTAAAAACACGATAATATTGTGCTCGCCATCGTACAATATATCGTCCGATTTGGCACGATGAGAATACGGCGGAAATAGGCCCAGGCCCAGGAGCGCAGGCTCCCAGGACTCTTAGGTAGCTACTACAAGCTGCTACAGGCTCTTGAGGTTGCTGCCACTAAATCGTTGAATATTAGTTGCGAAAGCTTCAGGATGGAATGAGAAATGGTTGCATGACCGGGCAAGCTTTCGTGATTCGGGGTCCCAAACCAGCACACACCAGGCACACGCTGAAAATATCTCCTACACGTCAGTCACCCTCTGAATTTGGTCTGTGAGCAAGCAGCAGGCTCCACACGATTCAAAACAGTTGATACCGTACAGGGTATCAAAAATTGTGAACGCGAATTCAAGAAGTCGAGCGTTCCAGTTGACTTTCAGCACAATATCAGTAAGAGATCTGTTCACGACACGGTTCGGTATCTCATACGTATCTCGTACGATATTTAAGGTGCAGCACAAGACCAATAGATCTTTCGCACGCGCCTCGATCCTTTCAATCTAAATAGACAAGTCGCTTCGATTGTATTCCATACAACATTTATTGAATGAATTCTGACTAGACGACGCATCTTCCCTCACTAGATGTTCTCATATCCGAAACCTCTAAAAATAGCTTTCTCTAGGGAGTACAGCTGCTGGATCTAAAAGGATCAATAGTCAAATATTGCCCTAGAAAGTTATTATAATCGATTTGGAGCACTGTGCATCAACTGGAGACGAAGTCCCAAGGGTTGCGAAAAGCCACATAAATCTTTCGACCCCCACTAGCGAAGCTTTTTGTGTGTTTCTAGCTCCAGTCGTGCTGAGTTAGAATTAGGGTTGCATACTGGTGCAACCTGAGTAAGTCTATGCTGCTCCACTATAGTGTTCCTGTAGCTCCTGGTGGAGTAGCAGGTAGCTATGCATGCATGTTATGTTCTAAAACTATTCAGTGGAGGTTGTTGGGTGGTAATATACGGGTACCCATGTCAGCCCTTAGGATATCAGTCACCCGGAGGAAAACACGTGATGCATATGTGGCCCATCTCAGGTCAGCCTTATATGACGTCATGGGTGGATGTGCGGGAATGATGAATTATGAATTGCTGATGGTGATGATGGGGGTAGGGGTTGCTGGGCCTGGGTTGGTTTGGAGGCTATATCATGGCTGCTTGTTATTTGACTGCGCCGGCAGCAAGCTTGACAAGTGATTATTGAACTTTAAAAACATCCTGTATTTTTTGCACAGGCTGGCACAGGGCACCTTCATATGACGCAGACTACATGCAGAACAAATCCCAGATGTCTCAGAGGCCTTCTTGATGTACTGATATACCATATATATATATATATATATATATATTGGGGCCATATATATATATTTGCCACACCCTAACGATATAACGCGATATGAAGTAATCTCGTACGATGACTGTAAACCATATTGAGCGATATCGAACTTCCCAGTCCTATATGTTTGAGGAAATAATACCGTTGGTCATCCTTTGGGGAAATAATACTGCAAGTGAGGCACAACAGGCGCTTGGGGTTGACAGGCAGTCAGGCACCCCACCCCCCACCCCTATTGGTGGTTGGCCGCAGTGCAATATTTATTTATATATTTGTTATTTCTGTATTTATTTATTTATCCCATATTTATTTATTTATTTATGTATTTATGTATTCATTTACTAATTCATTTTTTTAATTGCTTAATTTTTTTTTTAATCTATCTATGTATTTACATCAGGCGCAGAGAGTGACTTAATTGCAGCAGATAGCACACAGATAGCACACAGGTTGTAGAGATAAGACAGATAGCGCACAGGTAGCACAGTGTACCTGCAGCAGATAGCACACGCTAACTTGGTGTCTGTTTGAAGGGCGGATAGTAGCTCCATCAGGGTGGGCTGCGGGGCGGGTACATAGGGAGGAAAGGTTTGGTTGGTTTGGTTGGTTGGTTACATGGTCTATCAGCCTTCAGGCAGCTCACTGTCTGCATGCAAGATTACAGCTATTCAGCGGATGATTTGGAATTCGAATTTCTGAAAGAGGTTGTAGGTAGTAGGTCGTACTTTGTACTTCAAATTGGGCCTGAAATTCTGCGAATTATGATGATTCTGGATTTATTCCTGCTAAGTTGGTCTGAAAAATTGGAGGTACGAATTACAACATACGACTGTTGATTCCAAATAATCCGCTGAATTGCTAACACACCTCTACACCAAACCCCTGCTTACAAATTGTAATGAAACGTTTAGAGATAGTTTCAAGACGTGTACAGTTCGGGGAGGAAACCACCAAAAAGCAAAAAACAGTGAAGGTTTTCAGCCCTCTAGTATGACAGCATTTAAGGGACAACATAAGGGACAACATAATCGAGATCTGTCAGAGCTTTTATTTCCGGCTAAGAGCTGTAGCTCCTTGATCCAGCCAGTGAGCCTAACACAAATATGTTAGCAGTTCTGGATAGCTGATCGTGTCTGCTCCGAGGTGCACCAGGTCACATTTGGTTAAGCTCAATAGCTGGTCAGGAGAGCTACCTAGAAGCTGCTGCTCATAGCTGAAAAGAAATGCTATGATGTCTGCCCCCACAAGATCGTATTATATGATCAGGGGTTTGGTGTAGTAGTTTCAATACCATATAATCAAAGCAACCAACCAAACAATGATTGCAGAGGTTCGTTGTACAAGTTTCACTACACTGACACTACCATGCTTCCTCGAATCATAAATAATGAGCAGCCTAAAGACTGACAGAGGATAAAATCAAATAAACCAAAGATATTATTACATAGGTTCGGTGTAGAAGTGCTTACACTACCCATGCTTCCTCAAATTGTAAATAATGAGTAGTCTGAAGATTGACAGACCATATAAGCAAAGCAAACATAGTTTTCCTTTTCAGCTACGAGCAGCAGCTTCTAGGCAGCTCCCCTGGCTCTGTTTTCATCCAAACCATATACAAGCCAGTGCACCTGGAAGCTGATATTGTCAGCTTGCCAATGCCTCTCGATCATTGAAAACGCAAAATAGGATCATTATGAGGATTGGGGAGGACGTGGTTGTAGTTATGATTATATATTTATGTGGTCTATCAGCCTTTTGCCTGCACACCATCCCCTCTGGAATAAACATGAGAATTATAGACACCACTTCATCACACTCTTGAGTACATGCAGCAACCATGTACTTGTAGACAGTTTAAGAACATGTACAGGAAAAATCCAATTAGGAGCTGGGAGAGAGGAACATGAAACAGATGTGCATCAAATGCTTACAAGTTTCTCCTCCGTGTCCCCGACAGCCACGTAGTACTGTCGCATGGCTCTATCGAGTTAGCTCTGAGGATGCTGCTCTGGTGATTTGGGGCTGGGTCGCGCGGTATAGTGAAAGGGGGCTGCGTGGATGGATAAGTGGAAGGTAAAGGGCGCTGCGTGGATGGATCGGTCGAAGGGAACGAGAGCTGCATGCAGCGTGAGGAGTGTAAAATAAGTGCGGAAGATCCGAATAATCGGTCTTGCGGTTAGAAGTGGCTTTCGAGCTCTGCTTTCGAGACCGGGGGGGGGCCCGGGGGGGGGGGCCCGCGGGGGAGGGGGCATGCCATGGGGCAGGAGCGGGCAGGAGCTCCGAAGAAGCCAGACTGCGACGAACCAGGTGGCGTAGCGTGGCGAGGCGTGGTCCCTATCAGCCCCCCCCCCCCACCCACCCACCCACCCACCCAGTCACTCACCCCCGTATTTAGAATTCACTTCCTCGGCAAGACGAACTTCTTAGATAATGCAGTATTGCATGCTGGGAGCAGCAGTCCATAGTGCGTGTGCTAGGTAGCGTCGCAAGCCGGGCTCACGCCCCCCAGGGGACGGGGCTCCGCCAAAAACTATAACCACTCCGCCAAAGACAAACAAAACATGAACTGGCATTGGTCATAGTATCATGTCCATGCAGTTAGATTTGTACAGTTATATGACCAAGTCTATCTTTGCCCAGAACTAGAGGTGTACCCTAAAAATGCAACTAGAAACGAGGGGTAAAAGAGGGGAGAATTGCTTGAAACCATGCACATTTTGACAGGTCAGTGCGTAATTTCACACACAATTTGGAGGGGCCTTTGCTGTAATGCTGTTATGGTAAACACTATATGGTGTACCATGCTGACCCAGTATGTATGATGTCCGGCCAGGTCTGCGACCCTGGACCAGCAGCCAGCTAGCAGGCTGACACCGTCAGCCAGCTAGGTCGCTTTGATTGTAGCACCGGTGGCCGCCGGCCCCCTGCTGTTATATATTCTGGCAAGCTCGTCGTTGCCTTCATCTTATCACCTGCTGTAAATGCAGTGACATTGCCTCTCGTGCCTCTGCCCCGTTGTCTACAAGAAGCAAGGAACACAAAATTTGCACCAGTCACAAAAATTGTCAGAGGGCTTCTAACAACCCTGGGTGGGGTGGTCGTGGTGGGGTGGTCGGGGTCGTGGTGGCCGTGTATGTGTACGTGCATGGGGGGGCGGGGGGGGGGGGGGGGGGGGGGGGGCGGGGCTTTCAGCACTTGTTTTCTTTCTTTCATGTAACAATCCAATCCAAGGCGCGCCAAGTAGCCCACTCACCCATCCATCCATCCACCCAGCCAATTATAACCCCATGCCCCCCATCTGCATGCAGCCAAGATGTTCCCCTACTGCGCCTTCATCAGATATAGCAAGCCCCACACAAAATATGCTGGAATTTCCCCCCTGCAACCATCCATCCATCCTTTCATCCAACGACCCACCTGCCCACCCAACAACTCGCCCACCCTCACATCCATCCACCTTCCCAACCACCAATCCACCCACACTCACATCCATCCACCCACCCATACATCCACACAAACACCAATCCACCCACATACCGATCTGATGAGACCCCAAGACCCCCCATGAATTCATGTTAGGTTGACCTAGGCCATCCCACATATGCATAGGGATCAGCAATATGATATCATATGGTGAGCGTGCGTAGGGCATCAAACATCATATGATGTGCTCGACTGTACGGCGCAGGTGACGGCTCGCTTGACTGCACCGCACCGCTCTAAGGTTCGTCCAGCCTCTGTCTATTGGGAGACATAGCGAGTCCTGTGCATTGATTAATTGATTTTCAATTAGACGATTCCACTATGCCCCAAGCGAAGGCGAAACAGTGATGTGTCTTTAAAATCCTCTTAACAATGACGGCACGCAGACATAGCTTGGAGCTCCAGCAGCACTTGTCACTGGGGAAGCAAGAGCAGCAGCTTCTAGGAAGCTCCACTCTCTAGCTATTCAACCCAACCTAGTGCACCTTGAAGCTAATACAGTCAGCATCTCAGACATGCTGAAGTAGTTTGGTGTAGCCCAGTGGCTGGCCCAGGGAGCTGCCTAGAAGCTGCTAAGAAAAGCAGAAAATTCCTGCTGACTCGTATTCCTTAAGGTAAACAAATAGCAGTGCTCTTATTTGCTAACATACAAGTAGGATGTTCTGGAGATAAGAGAGTGTGGTCGTGATCAGATTATAACTTTGTGAGGAGGACATGCAATTTAGGGAAATGTGTGTTCAATGTTACGAAAGCAATCCGTGAAATCTGCGAATCCGAGCTTTTCTTGCAATAGACACCGCAAATTTAAGTGTGATCTCCGGACTGGCGTACATTAAGAACAAAAGCAAGTAGTAGTCTTAGATATGTACCAACTACCCGATGATATCATATGATTGTATGATATCATATAGGGTCCCGGAGGGAAATACGTACATACCTACATACTTACCATACGGTATGCAACACCTGTCTGAATGTCTGACCCCTGGTGGCTGATATCCTAAAGGCTGACATGGGTAAATTACAACCTAGCAACCTTCACTGAATAGTTTCAAAACATAGCATGCATGCAAAGCTAACTGCTAGTCCAGGAGCTGCAGGAGCACTCTCGTGGAGCAGCATACACTTACCCAGGATGCACTAGCATGCAACCCTTGTTCTAACTCTGCACGAATGGAGCTAGGCACACAACACAAGTTTCGCTAGTGACATATTGAAGATACGCAGCGCAATTTTGAGCTCCTAGCATCTTCGACTCCTTGCAAAAGGGGGTCGAAAGTTTTCTGTGGCTTATCGCAACCCTCGGACCTTCGTCTCTGGTCGATGCACTGCGATCCAAATAGATTAGAAGAAGCTTTCTACGACAATATTCGACAATCTACCCCTTCAGAACCAGTAGCTGCGCTCCCCGCTGAAAACCTGATTTGAGAGGTTTCGGATCTGAGAACGTCCAGTAAAGAAAGTTGCATGGAATAGAGAGAATTCTATCAATGTTATGCGTTAAGGGATAATAACAAATGACAGCGAGGTATCTATAGGGATTGTAAGAATCGAGGCGCGCGCGAACTTTTGACACGGGGTAGGGTTTCAAGACCTCGAAAGCCTCGGTGTTGGTGGAGTTGATCCGCTGGTGTTGGTGGTGGATTCTGGCCCCGTCCTGGCCTGTCCGGTTGACGCGTCAATTGACGGTAAGCGAGATGACTTGCCATCGACCCTAGACCCTTATTCCATATCCATCGCTATCTTACATTTAGTGTGATCCAGGCCGCTGCTTACCGCTCTGCTGCAATTGACACCCCTTGCGCTTCCATATTGCCCCATACTACCGCTCAGATCAGCCATGATGCAGCGACTGTCCGTGTTGAAGCCCAGTGCGAGGTCCGCTAGCGCGGCCGTGCGCCCCACCAGCAAGGCTGCCCGCACCGCACCTTGCATGCGCGCAGCAGCCCCTGAAAAGGGTAAGAAAGCTTCCAGATCGAGCATATCTCATGCGTTGTAGTTATTCGAGGTTGGAGGTTCGCGGAGTTGAATCGATTTAGGGGGGATCTCTCGGATCCGTCCGAATTTGGTAGACTCGCTGAACCCAACTGCATCCATGAATTGCCCTTTCTTGTTCTTGCCAATGCAGTTGAGAGCATCGATGCCGGCCCAACTGCTGCTGAGGTAAATTGAGCCCACCCCGACTTTCTACTATTGACCTGGCATGACTCAGGCTTGGCAGGCTTTAGACTGGCTGGGATGGGGGAATTGTGAGGTGTTTACACTCTGTGATTGCTGGGTTTTGTTGGAAGGCTGTGCTTCAAATCATGGATATTGATATATCCTTGATATCAGCTCAGAATTATGAGGCAGGGAATCCTGGGCGTCTGATCATAATTGCTCGCAAAATTAAAACTTGAACTTGAACTTGGTTACATAGCTTTAGCCAGCAATTTGGCGACTCGCCGACCAAATTAAAGTGATGGCTCATATTTATATCAAAATATCCATCATTAGTCCACTAGCACAGTAATAGTTGATGTATATATCGTAGCCATTCAGGGATTAGGCTAAATTCCTAGCCTGTGATCAGTGCGTGGCACTTTGCATGCTGAGTTTGCACGCGAGGATTATCAAGTTTAGAGCGCACTCTTTATCTGTATGCTGTGCGGAGCACTGTCGTTGGGTTTTGGTTGGAGAACATGGCCTATCAACCTGCAAGGTACTCCAGAGCTCTTTTTTTCGGCAAGGAGCAGTAGCTTCTAGGCAGCTCCTTGATCCAGCCACTGATCTAAACCGTACATTTCAGTTCTGGACAGCTCATTGTGTCTGCCCCAAGGTACACTAGGTCGCATTTCATTTGCCTCCATAGCCAGTCAGGGGAGCTGCCTATAAGCCAATAGCTTTTCCCCGTCTGTGGGCAAAGTAAACATTGGTTATGTCGAGAAAAGCACAACAAAGAGTGCAGAATGCAATCACGTGGGTGGAGATAGTTTACAGACATGTCCAGCCCCAGGACCAGGTTAACATGGTATCAGGTGCTAGAATCCCCCAACAAAGCATGAGAAATTTAGAGCAAATCCCCTCAGCCATGTAGCCTCGGTACCCTGAAAGCAATCAATTCAGCACCCTTGGCAAGATGTCCCGACAAGGAAGTTGTTTTAATAACATTGTCGATCAGTCTTCAGATTGCTCACTGTCAGAGGAGGGAGTGATCGTGGTTTAAATAAACACTACTACACCATACTCCTGAGTACAGAATGCAGTCTCACTAGCATTGACCCTGTGAGGAAGAGTGGGACCATTACAGCCACTTGTTTACGTCAGCATGCAAGGGGCAATCATGGCAGTTTTTATATCTTTGAATACGTGTGGCAGCTTGTAGCCAGCTCCCTGCCTTCTGGGTCAAACCTGGAGCCAGCTACTTTGCATGAGAGCTGACACTGGGCTTTTTTTCACTACCCAACCCCACCCTTAGAAAGTACAGAATCACCGAAAGCTACTGCAAGCTAACCTTTCTGGGGGGAAAACTCTGAGCTGACTCACTGGGAGAGAAAGGCAATTTGGGGTTGACTCGGTGGCTAGCTTAGGTTGGATTGTCACATGGTTTCTGAGCTGCTCACTGTCTTCCAATTCTTAGTCTCCCTTTGCGATACACATGGAAATCAGGGAGCTTACTATGTGGATATGACAGTTTAAAGACTTGTCCAGGTCCAGGTGGCTAGCATAGGGAGCCTGCTACCGGCTGCTATGTGAAACCCAGAAAAGAGAAAATGGAACATTAGACCTAGACCTAAAAAATATGTTGGTCTCTCGAATGCAACTCACACTTTCCATCATCCTCATCAGCTGAGTTGTCTAAATAAGCATTAATAAACAAATGCAACCTTGATCAATCATGTACTAGGAGTTATATATTGCACCTTGGTGTATGCTCACACGCTGGTGGAGAGCAGTCTCAATTTTTCAATTTCAGATGTCTGTGGGCCAAGTTGAGTAGCTACTTGGCTTACTCAAGCCTGTTTCCAAGATTGTCGCTTAGCCATGCAAAGACGCAACTCAAAGCGCAGATCCTGGGGGTGTCATGCGTCGCCATGCAACGGCAGAATGGCGACGCGGCGTCTGGAAAAAAACTGAATTGCCTCAAAAAAAGTCAATATTCCAATTATCTTTGAATCCATCAGGGGCTACTCCCATACTTGTATCTCTTCCCAATCCAACTACTATTCCTGACTGTCTACTCCCTCCCAGGAGTATAGCTTCATTCCTCCCTCCATCCATCCATTCATCCCTCCAACCCTCTGTCCATCCATCCATGAATGTGCTCACCCACCCCCACGATTGCAGGTGGAGAGCCTGCTGTCCTCCATGGTGCAGGAGACTGACATCATGGAGATGCAGCTCCAGATCGGTGACTTCCAGCTGAACGTGAAGAGGAGCTTAGCTGGCGCTCCCCCCCCTACCGCCCACGTTGAGGTTGTACCCCCTCCTCCCGCAATGATCCCCCGAATGGACACCCCTGTCAAGGCCTCTGCCCCTCGCCCCATGCTGCTTGAGTCTGTGGATGAGAGCATCCTCCCTGTTTTCTCCCCCAAGGTGATACCCGGTGCTTTTATTTTTGGCTACCAGCAGCAGCTGCTATGCAGTTCCCTTGACTCACTATTCTGCAAAATTGAAAAGAACCTAGGGCAGCTTAAAGCTGACACGATTAATTGTCCAGAACTGCCAAAATAATTTGGTGTATCACAAGGGCTGGCTCAGGGGGCTGCCTAGAAGCTGCCAACAAAAGCTGAAAATAGTAGCTTATAGTGATACCTCCAGCCCCTGAGCTAGTAAAATATACCACAGGAGATTGGATTGTTACAATGTATTTCAGCAAACTCTGGGCTGATCACCATCTTCCCATTCCAAGTCCCCCTATGCAATACCCATGGGAAGTCGGAAATCAGGGAGCATAGTATGCAGATTATAACGATTAAAGACTTGTCCAGGTCATATACTGCGTAGGAGAATTGGGTGATATAGTGTGGGTAATTTTATACTCCTATTGGGTACCGGTATACAGCATCTAAACAAAAAATAAACCAATGCTCGAAGGTATATAGAAGGAGTGGTAGAATATCCCTGATACTTAACTATTTGCCAAACAGCTGTGTTGGCCTGGCATGGGGGCATGGTTTGAACCCAGATTATGATGCCAGGGTGGGGGAGATGGTACCTGTTAAAGTTAAGTGCCCTGCCTTTCACTTGCGTATGAGCCATGTGTAGCCTGGGATTGCTAGACTGGAAAATGAGGTGGGCGAATGTACACGGGAGGATGGATGTGTCCGCCACTGTTTCATTTGTTTGCTACGCATGGCAGCTCCCAGGCAGCTCCAACAGCCAGCTGATGGGCCTAGTCGAAAGCTTTCAGTTGCTTTGAAATGCCTGTAATGAGAACTTTCAGACACACTAGCTAGCTTTAGGTTTGTCCCGGGGGGGGGGGGGGGGGGGGGGGGGGGGGGGGGGGCTGCTTGACTTGATGGGTGAAAGCATGGCTGAGCATGTACCTTTGTTTGCACTTCTACATTAGCCATTGAGCTGACGCCTGGGCTAACTGCGATTTGTTTCACTCAAACACATGCTCATGCACATGGAAGTGCACACGCGCATGCTGACATGTACGTGCATACGCACACACCTGGGCGTGCTCGTGTAAATGTGCACACGCGCTACTCATGCACACACACGCACCCACATACAGACTGTTCAACCGATCCTTTTATTTGCAGGTTGGTATCTTTCGACGTGGAAGGTACGCTGGTAACAAGCGTGTGGGCAAGGGCAACTGCGTCAATGAGGTGAGTCCCTTTTTATATAGGGGGTGCCCCCCCCCCCCCCCCCCCCCCCCCCCTTGAAATGCCTTTGCCCACTAAAGGAGGAGCCCAATTAAGAGCTGCCCTTTTGAAGGAGGGGGTGGCCCCTTTTAGATGACTTTGCCCATTTGAAAGAGTAGCCTTTTTGAAATAGTGGTCCCTTTTAAATAGTGCGGTGAGGCTAGAAAGAATTATAAGAAAGCTAAAGTTGGTGCATCTCCCGACTGTGTCAACGAGATGGATCTCTCATGTTTGGTCAGTTTAACTCTGCATCTAACAGTGTATCTATCGCATCCTTTTGTTTGTTTACATTGTGCATGTGCCTACCAGGTATAATTGTAAATCAACAGCACCCATGTACAACAAACGACAGGGCTGCAGGCTTGCATTGGATCAGTATGGGGCTACAGGCTTGTCTTTTTTTGAAACCCTGGTTGTTGGCAAATTCTTTATTCGGCGATTTTGAACAAACATCAATAATTGATCAGGATCAGGGGCATGTAAAGCAATGACTCCGATTGAATCAACACGCTGAGATCGCCAATCAATTACTTTCAATCAAGTTGTTTTACAGACATGGGCAAGTCCCTTCCCTCAACCTGGTCACTCCCTTCAGCCAATGCGTTCCGTCGTCATCATTGCAGGGTGACACTGTATGTACGTATCTGGGTGGGTTGTATGCCTTGCCTTGCTTACCTCAATTTTAACCTGTTGACCCATGGTGCAGTGTTGATAAGACTGTCATCTGCTGCGTGAACTAGGAAAGGTCTTATCAATGGGAGCACTCCAGAATTATCTGATGTTTGTTAGGATTACGTTTCACTTCTCACCGTTTATTGTTCTGCCTTTTAAAATGTTTGCTGCAATCCAGGTGTAGCCAAATATGCTAATGGGTCTTGCCCAACCTCGATATCAGGAGTTGCTATAAAACGAAAACAAGCACTGATGAACTTGGCCCCAACAAATCGTTTTACCGGAGGTGGACCTTAGTTAGTGCTACAGACAAGGCTACAGAGATAATTTTATTTTTCAATTCATTGCAGGGTGACACTGTAAAGAAGGGTCAGCCTATCGGGTATGTTGAGCAGCTGGGCACATTCGTGCCAGTAGAGGTGAGCTAAACTGTGTGTAATATATTTCATTATAAACATATTCTGGGCATCTTCACGCCAGTGGTGGTGAGCAGATCTATTTACAGAATGTACTGTATCATGTGAGATATGAATATATGATGCCATAGATCTGATCTGAACTATGGTGTTGAGATATCATGTTGCGCATCACTCATGAAATTGTGGTTCTCTACCCTCAGAATGAAATACGGGATAGCAAAAAAATAACGAGTTTAAATTCTCCATAAAACTTTTGACTTACTTCACATGGACTTGGCTTACATTTGCTTACGTTCTGGACCTTTTTAATATAATGTCAATGCTTCCAGCCTTGAATGCTCTGATGTTTGTTCTTCAACTCCCGCTCACACTCTTTTTCTTGCACTTTACCCACTGTGCTGGTGCGCCCCATGCAGCATAATCTCTTGCCCTTCTGTATTCTATGTGCGCCCCCTTTTTCTGGCCTTGGCAGCATGAGCTTGCCTATACACTCTTGTTTCTCCTTAGATTCTGTCTGTATGTGATGGGCAGAACATTCTCGCCTTGAGACCACATCTTCCCTTTGCCATCTGATCCCTAACCTCCAACCTCTAAAGACTTACAATTTTTCATTTGCATGTACATGCGCATACTCAGTCTGGAGGTGTCAGTAGTTTCCTACAATTTAATGCACATGGTGCATTTTGTTTGTCACCAAGTCTGACTTAGGTACTCTGGCTTGACTGTACTTGCAGGCCACCCAAGGTGGAGAAATCGTCAAGTTTGACTTGAAGGAGGGTGAGGCTGTTGAGTACGGGCAGACTGTGGTGAACATGGCACCCTACTTTGGCCGTGATCTGGTTGTCTAAATGTGTGTGTTTTACAGTCTAGCCGGCAAAGGCGTGGCCAAATAGTCTAAATAGACTTGCCCAACCTCAGTACTGAGAAAGGCTGTATACAAAACAAGCACAGGTTGTATAAATGAAGTTGTATGTGTCTGTTTGTCTGGATCTCGTCTTCTAGTCACGTAGATATTGTCGTTTATGTATATCATTCTTACAATTACATACACAGATGAGCAAATAGATTCTCAAACTTGCAACTAGAGGCCAGATTGTCACTTCAGAAAAGGTCAGTCCTCCTGGTTTGAAGCGTTTAAAGCGGTTCCCCACACCTAGAGAGCCGTGCTGGAAATGCTATGCCAGGCTGCTGATGTGTTTTGACATCACAGGAAGTGAGGAACACTACATTAGACTTAACTAAGGCTTCAATGTTTAATTATATACACCATCGGCCATATTAACCCACAATCACTGCGATGTTCTCTGTAAATACAATTTTATGTTTGGATTTTGATTGATTGCGTGGTCTACTAGCCTTCAGGCTGCATACAGTCTGCGGGGCGGAGTTAACATGGGCAGTTTAAACACTGCAACCCCACACACGCTTGACTGCAGAATGCAGTAACATAGGTTTCTGGTTGACAGTGGAAAAAGTAGGCAGCTAAAGCAATATTATTCAATTGCACAGGATCGCAGTGGAGTACTGGAGGCAGATGCTCCCCACAATAACCGCTTTGTTGTTATCGCCCTCAGTGTAGCGGAGACCCCACAATTACTCCGGTTACACCAGGGGTCCCGGTTGTACCCAAGGGTTAGGCGTGGAGGCCTTTGTTCCACGCCACCTACGCATGAACCCAAGTTGGGGCTTGAAAACCACTTGGCAAAAATTCAATTTGCTTGTGCTGCATTTCTTGTTTCGTGTTCATATAGTGTTTTACTTGGGTCCTTGAGTCTGCAAATAAGGTCTACATAATGGTGGATTACCACCAGGATAACCCTAGGTGTCACTTGTGTAGAACCAAGCGCGGAGCGTTGATAACTCATTAATGGTGTACATCGACTTAAATTGAAGTGCATGGTGGGAAAGCTATAAAAGTGTATATTCGAGTGGTATACTCAAAAGTGAGATTGATAGCCGTCTACACAAGTTATTAGCATTTAAAGTTAAACCAATCACCAAAATGTGAAGGTGTAATTTGTTTTTGACCTAGCTGTAACCGTTTATTATAACTCAATAATGGTGAACATCTAAATACCAAATTAGTGCATGTTGTGAACGCTAACGGAGTTTCCTTTTGAATGGTTTACTCTGAAATCTAAATTAAATTTGAACAAACGCAATGTACTGCCTAGCACATTAGTCGCAAAGAGTTACTTGGCACCATCGAGCCAGCTGGGACCGTCTCAGGTTTAAATCGAAACTGCTTTGGCAAAAGGTCGTTTGACATTTAATTCTGCACGTACGGTATCACTGTGGCACGACCTCAGGGCCTCCGTCGGTAAAACTATTATTTGGGGTTCAGTTCACCAGCATTTTTTTTGTTAGCCCCTAATGTCATGTTTGGGCAAATCCTTCCAGCTTATTTGGTTACCCCTGGACTGGAACAACATGCATTCATATATTATATTCTTCTACATAAATCAATCATTCGAGCAAAATAACTGCATGACAAATGGACTGATAGAGTGGTAGAACTTGAATTTCGTTACATCATCTCCAGCCAGCAATTTGGCTATTCGCCGTCTTGATTAAATAAATGGACTGATAGACTTCATAACTTGATACCGGTAACTTCAAACAGCCACATAATTAAGCGTCAGGTCATATTGAATTTGAACAAGACCTTTGTTCTATGTCTATATAGAGGTGCTCGCCGTCAAAGCACTGGGTATCCAATGCAATACAGTCGGGTCCATGTGACAGCGGTCGGCTAAGTCAGACACGTGTAGGACGCTACTGTACTGAACTGCCTATGGAGTATATGGAGGGAGCTGGAGGCTCCCTGCTCACTTCTTTGTGCTGTTATGATGTAAACTATCCTCGAACTTTCCATTTTGTTCCCTGATCTATTTACTTTCTAACCATGCATATCTGGTGTCACAATGAGCAACAAGTTCCTAGACCCAGTCCTCCTAATATTTCGAGTCGATGAAGTGAATTGCGGTGTGAGGCAAACCATGTTTACTTAGGGTACTTCAAAATTGTACGTAAACTGTCTCTAAATCTACGTTACACGAGCTAACATCTGCGTTTCACATACCAAATCCTTAAGCGAACCCACGAAAATCTGTGTTTGAAACTTTTTGTTTCACGCAACGGTTTGATTGACCTTGACGCAGGTATGACGTTACCAAATTTATATTTCCATACGTCTTCAAGTGAGGGCTAGTATTCTCTACCATCCATCGTTATTAAATATCAGTCAACACTGTAGGACTGTCATTTGTTCTAATTCAGGTCTCGGAAGTCGAGGTCGCAGTCTACAACCATGGCCGTGTGATTCCTTCCCGCAGCTACCTCCTGGACCTGTAGCGTGGAAGGGAAGGATGAAACTATTATATATATACTACAGACAAAACAAGAGAGGAGTAGGGTTTAAGGGGGTGTATATCAGATCTCAGGCTTGGTACATTAGTACCAGCCTTGACTGAGAGGTCGAGGGTTCAAGCGCGTTTCGAAGTTCACAATTGCCGACCTGGAAAGAGGCCGAGAACTTTCCTCCGTGCTCTCGCGTGGTAGTCCGAGCTTAGGTGCAGTAGCGGTCTGGGAAAGCAAAAGTCACAGTTAACATTCCCCAATGCAATCCAACGGGAATGTTCCCTCTACCTCACGCCCCGTGGCAAGGCTTAACAATGTTTTATTTTTACGGGGTGTATCAATTATGTTCCTCAACCCTGTACGTATGCAGTCCAGGGGGAAAACAATTATGCTGAAAGGACTTGCCTAACCTCAAATAATGAAGATGATACTAGACTACGGTACCTGGAGGGGCCATTTAACCTATTGCATTTAAAGGCTAGCCTTGGAGGGCTAGCTCTATTGTAAGTCGTAACTCCTTCCCCCACTCACCTTCTCTCTGAAGTCTCGTCTTCAGGCAGCTTGATGACCAGGGGTTTGTTGAAGGTGTTACTTGCAGCACAAGTGCTAAATTATGCAACTTAGTGTCTTTTGGGTCCCAGACTAGAGCCTTTTGGAGATGATTTTGGGGGCAAAAATATGCAAGAAGCACTCCAAAGACTGCTAGGAACACCATGGTGCTACATGAAAATACTGTTTCATTTCCTTCAAAAACCAAGTGGTGAAAACCATGTTCTCTACCCCCTCCCCCTATCAAGGACATTTCCCGCAAAATTGTTTATGACTAAATGAGTGGGGATGAATTCAACAAAAAACAAGTACGAAAGTGAGTGAGCGAGAGCAAGTTAAGAGGCTCGTGTAGGCAGGCATCTCATATACATATTTGTAAATGTGAGTGGGGGGCATATCCCCGCGAGGGCTTTGTAGGGCTGGCATGGGGGCATGGGGACATGGAATGGACGTATATCATGGTGCTAGGGTGGAGGGCATGTGGGCTACCTGCCAACCTGGTCTAAAGTTGATTTGACTGTCTGTGGCCACGCGGCAGGGGTGTATTTATTCAGGGTTGTCAATTACTATATTGTATACTTGCATCGTATACGTACATATATAAATGATATATACGATATATCAACATATTGAACAATATATCGTACTATACCATATGATATACCGGTATCGGCAGATAATCTTGGGGACCATTACGATACTGACATCCCTTTATACATTTGTATTCAAGGCATTAGAAAGAATAAGAACTGATGACTCATCAAATTGACTCACCTTCCAAGGGTTGATGTAGCTCATCCTCAAATCATAAAACCTCTCCTTGGCCACTCTCAGCCTCATCACCTGCATCGTTGCAAAATCTGCCTTCACCAAATGATAGACTAACACACCCTACTGGCACTCAGGAGTTTGTTTAATCCTTTATAGGGTTTAAAGGGGGGGAAGGGGGGGAGGAGTGAGGGGTACAAGCTTAGCGCTAATAGCATTAAAAGTGATTCCGTAATAAGTGCTAGTTATAGCCTGAAATAGTCCAAAATAATCTGAAATAGCCTGAAATAAGAGGTGAGCAGCAAGAGTTCCAGCAAAGAGTGCAGGTTTTCCTTGTCACGTGTTTCTAGAACTCGCAATTCACTTTCCCTTCATGCGTTCCTCTTCAAAATTGTGCATCAGTATATTTTGAATTCGGTACTTCCTGCCCGGGACAGAGCCTCAAGGCTCAGTAGGGACAACCGCGGGAATGCGCAATTTCATCCAAACCTACTCGCGAAGCTTTTGCGCTCCCTCCAGAACAGGTTAATTGCACTGCTACTTTTTTAGCTTCCTAAGTCAAGTCGCAAAGCTGTTTTTGAGCGAGAAGCTGGGGCGATTCCGCAGGAAGGGTCTGTTTTCAGGTTGGTGTGAAGTCACACCCTTGCCAGTGGAAATCAGATCAACTACAGATCTGGTTGGCCGGCTGCCCACTCGTCCCCCAAACTACATCAGCACATGAGACAGAACCATACAGCCTTGCCTCCATACATACCAGGCCCACGAAGCCCAGCAACACGCAATTTAATCGGTCATCGCTCGAGCTATCGAGTGATGTCATATTTTTTTAGAGTTGCACAACCATGACATGCCAGATACATTTTGGGGGAGTTGACATGTGATGCCAATGATATTAGCACTGCAGCATATTATCCTATTGCCTTCAGGGGATAATTCAGGATGACTGCACTATGTGTCCATGTTACCCTTCTAGTCAAATACCCAGTTATAAGCTACTTCATTATGAATTTATCAAGTCAGATCATACACAATTTCCACAAAAGTCAGTAGGATGCATAATAACACTCTCCTTAACATAAGGGAATATTTCTGGGTTGTTTCAGCCAAGTTTGGCTAAATTAGATTAAAACAAAGGGCTAATTAAGTCCGCGATTAGCCCAAACTCTCAATCATTATGCACGTCTTGACAAACAAGATCTTGGACAAGAAATAGGATTGTGCACTTAAAGCTCCGATCTGATGAACCGGGAAAAGAGAGCAACCCTTTGTCTGTTGTCTTTCTGTTTTTTAGGTCCTTCCGTTATTTGCATTTCGGGTTCCTATGTTTACAAGGCTACTTTTTACCAGATGTGCCCTTTCCTAGTTCCCCCCTGTAAAACAAATGACCCTGATCCTGGCTCCCCACCAAAACCATACCACCAGCAGCACAACAGCAGCAGCAGCACCCCCATGTATGTATGTTACAGTCCAGGGGGAGCCAAATAGGCCAAGGGACTTGCCCACCCTTTAAAAATGAAAACCTCTTGGTGGCAATGCTTTGTGTGAAGGGTCTCACATCTGTGGTAAAAAAACGTACAACCCGCCATAAACCCTGGAGAAACACAACTTACCTGGTTGGGGGCCCATTTGTCGAACTCATCACCATGGCCCAAATGACCTGATACATGGAATTCATGGTGTGGCATATTTATTAATTAAATCTTGGAATTCGACCCTGTGTTCTTCTGATAAAAAACAATCTTACACTTTATTTCCAGTGAGGTTTTAACTGTGCCTTGTTTGATATATTGTTGGTTTGCGCGAATAAAAGTGTACCAACCCATTAGCAACCTAAATGTAAACAGCTTAGTGGCAGCCTGTGTCTATCATGGATGCAATGCGGAATGGAATTCACGCTGTGACATGATCGTATTTGCTCGTGCACATTCTACAGCAGTCAGGCAGGTAGGCAGGTAGGCAGGCAGGCAGACAGGCAGATACACACTCCAGACAGGCAGACATGCAATGAAGCAATCAATAAATCAAACAAAGAATCAAACAAACAAGCACACCCGCAGAGAGGCAGAAACAAAGCACACGCCATGTGAATCACTTCATGCTATCTGCTTACTTGATCCTTCACCAGGATTGTAAGAGCCTGCCCAGCCCCAAGTGTACAGCTTCCCATCAGTGGAGACAGCGCAGGAGTGTTTCCACCCGCACACCACTTGCTTCGAGCGCGGTGCTCCTGGGACCTCCTACAGTGGCAGTAGGAGCATCCACACAGGGTGCTAAGTGGAAAGCCTGCTTTATTTTACTTTAATGTACAGATTACAGATAGATTTTTCACCATACATACATATATATGTACATGTCACATATGGTACAAGATCTTGTACAGTTTATATTTATTATACCATAAAATTGAAAATTGGAAATTTGAACATCCAAGAATTGCCACAGAATGATCTTTAAGGACGTGCCCAATGGGTATTAAGGGAACCGCCTCGTAAGTATGCGATGGACGGGCTTACATCACACCTAGAGTCCAGTTACCATGCCGGCCGACGACCCTCCGGGTGGGCCCAGATGACCTCGTTGAGGTTCGAACCAGAGACCTGATAGGACCCCGCATCTGCTTCGTCCGGCCCAGGATAGCTCTACGATAGAGCTATCCCGTTCCGAACGGGGATATACCATATATATGTATATCAAAGGGCAAATATAGGTATTATTTGAGCCTCATACAATATCTTCTATTACAGTTAGATCCCAGGCCATTGTATTGAAAGGCCAGCATAAGACACTTCCAGGCCATTGTAAACCACAACGAGCTCATCTCAGCTGCTCTTGTCCGGGTAAGTCGTTTTTTTTCTAATTCTTCATCCCATACAATTTCTTGTTGCATGTCCTTAACACAGATGTTGGACTGATACCTTGAGCTTTGGGATGCAACAGGATAGCAATCGAACAACACTAGCTGCAGATGATTCAGTGGTTGACATCTGTTGGGATTGGTGCAGTAGCAATAGTGTTCCCGAGGTCAATGCTTGCGCTGGTCTTTTTTTTTTTTTACATAATACATGCTAGCTATTCATACGATTATATGTCATGGGTGTTCATACTCAAACCACTGAGGGTTTCTTTCACTACACCGATGGGGTACAATTATAATGCTCATAGTTTCCCTTTGACTCTGTCAAGCTGCAGGCACATTTGGAGTCCAGCCGGGCACCAGGGAAATGTAACCATCATCAGCATCATCACCATACAGTCATAGGTTGGGCCATTCCCGTTATCCTCTTAGCTATCCCTGGACTGTAACATAGAGATAAACATATAGGTAGGGGAATAAAGCACAGGGGTTTTGAGTTTGTTTGAAACCAGGGGGTCTGTGAGAAATGGGAGGCAAGTTCAAACAATCCCTTTAGCCTAGTTGTCTACCCCATAATAGGGTAAAGCCTATGAGCATGAACTCAACAGGTGAAAACCGGCAACCATAAACCAACCAAGCAAAAACCCAACTTTGGAAACGCAGAAGCCTTACCCTTGCCCAAGCAAGCTATAGTCATTCACACCACACATTTTTAGTGTAAGTGTGTTAAAAGCAACACTTACTAAAGGCAAGGCTATTTACTGGCAAAGACCGCAAATTAAAGTTGAATTAAATTCAATGCACCTGGGGTGTTTTGATGGGCGTCTTGATCCAGATGCCTTCCCCTTGCCCAAGCGAGCCATGTTCATTCACACCCCACGTGAAGACCTTGCCTTCCAGAGATGTGGCCATTGAATGCATCTGACCTAAGCTGATAGAGCCACATCCTCGCAGTGATTCAAGCTGGCATGGGCAAGAGGGAGAGAAGGATGGTGGTGTGTGAATGTGTTGGAGTGCATTGTCAATGTGCTTTGTTGATGTAGCACTCAACCTGGTACCTGCGAAAGGAAGAGAAGGATGGTTGTGTGTTAATGTGTTGGAGTGCTTCATAGCCATTCAGCAGATTATTTGGGAATCAAGGTTGTAAGTTGTACTTCGTACATTAAGTTTTTCAAGCAGAATTTACGACACTTCTCACAGAATTCTCTGAATTTCAGGAGAACTCGGAGGTACTAACAACTAACTTTTAACTACGACCTGTTTTGAAAAATTGATTCCCGAGTGATCCGCTGAATGGCTTTAAGTACTCATGCCGCGCTTTGTCTCCACTCCTGTGCATGCTTCATGTTTGTTGCAGTCCAGGGGTAGCCAAATAGGCTAAAGGGACTTACCCAACCATGATATCAGGAGAGGCTAACAATACAAATACAAATTATGTGCTTGTAATACATAAATGTAACGCCTTATGACGAGGCGTGAGGTTGAGGGGGCGAGCCCGTTCGCTCGCGCTGGGGCCAACCACGAATGCGTGTGTCTGCTTGTTATCCTCCATCATTTTGCTGTTTTGTTATTTTGCTGCTTTGTGTTGCTTTTCACATGCTTATTACCCAATGTTTTGTTCTGTTCTGATGTGTTCTGATGTGTTCTCATTTGCTCTCTTTTCTTTTGTATTCCTATTCATTTCAATATTGCCTGGCCTGGCTTTGGCCCCACATGTGCTAAACTGTGGCCTAGCTGCCGCATTATTTACCTTCCGAGATGGACAATTCTTTAAATTGTCTAATCAGATTAGTATGCTCCCGAGTTTCCATGGTGGGTATCGCATAACCCAAAACTTGGAATTGAAAGACGGTGAGCAGCCCAGAGTTGGTTGAAAAAACATATAACTATTCAAATAAAAAAAATCTGAGGGCGATGCTCTTGGTTGACCACACCGTGGCCCAGCTGCCACATAATGCCATGTCCCCAGGTGTAAGCTTGACCCACTTCATCAATTCAAATTCAAATTCAAAAACAATACCTTTCGAGGGCGAGGCTCGTGATTGCCGACACCGTGGCCCAGATGCCACATAATGCCATGTCCCCAGGTATAAGCTTGACCCGTTTCATCGATTACAGCACTGCTGAACTGACCAGCACTTACAGAGCGGATCCGTAGCGCCTCCAACGAGCGGATCTGTAAATATAAAACATGGTGATGCCGTGCATCAGTTATCTGTTAGCTTATCCCATGTGGGATGTGTGTGTGCGTGAGTACATTTCACCTCTCAGACTCTACTTATCTGACCAGCACTCCGAGAGCAGATCGAAGATTCAACAACAAAGAATGGCTCTGCTTATATTTTTCCGTCTCGAATTTGGTTACATGGCTCCGACCTGCAATTGGGCTGTTCGCTGTCCTGGGCAGTATATTATAGCCATTCAGCGGATGATTTGGAATTGACAGTTGGAGTTCATACAGCCAGACCTGCACTAGCTTATAAACGCTGAAAGGGAATCACCCCTAGGTTCTTCACCTTTTGCAGTCAACTCCTGCCATTTGACTTCGCATGGTGCTCTCCAGTGCCTGCTTGTATTTGTACTTTCCACTCCAGGCATCCGGTGGACACTAGATATGCCAAAATGACACCACGTATGAAAGTAAACAAACTCCAAACCAAAGAAATAAAAAACATGCAACGACAAGCAAAATGTGGCCACTGACCTGCTCTAGCATATGCTGAGAGGGACTTTTCACCATATGCATTGGAAGTCACCTCCAACCATTGACAACCTTTGATGGTCTCCTATGCCTGCCTGTGCACGCATGATACAGTCTAGGCATCCAGCAGAAGCTAAACGCAAAATTATAAATACGTTAAAATAATACCACATGGAATGCCTCCTAACTAAGAGTGTGTGCATGTTCATGTTGACACAGGCTTGGTTTGCATACATACCCCTTATCCAGAAAGACACAATGATGCACTGCAATTGCACAAAACAGCTGCAGAAAAGCTGGAGGCTTGCCTGTTTAGGCTTCCACTGTACTTGACCAGCTGTACTTGAGTGTGTACGCACGTTCATGTTGAAATAGACATGGTTTGATAGTGTACAAATACCATATCAAGACAGGCATGATGATGCATCACAATTGTCAAAAACAGCTGCAGACAAGCTGGAATTTTGAAAAACATGAAGCCTTGCAACGGGGTGCGGGGAAGGCTACCGTGGGTATTTGTGATTGCAGACTGCTACTGGAACAAGCTGGAGGCATTGTGGCATACCTCTTTAGGCTTCCACTGTACTTTAGCAGCTCCACCCCGCAAGTCTGCGCATACATGGGAATGCAAGGGAGCAAGAAGAAAGTTAAAGAAAGAAGAGAGATGCAACGGAGGATGGCTGAAGAAACACGACTAGGTGAATCCGCACCCCACTAGGGCAATTCAGCAGATCATTTGAGAATCGAGGTTGACAAGTGGTAGGTCCTACCTCGAATTGTTCAGGCCAAATTTACGACAATTCTCACCGAATTCTCAGAATGCTTGGAATTTCAAGCCATATGACAACAGGAACAAACAACAAACTACAACCTGTTTCGAAAAATCAATTCATAAATGATCCTCTGAATTTCTATAACAACATGTTTTTTGTGCAATCGGATCCCTGCCTGCAATACACATGATTTAATAATAAATAAATAAATAAATGGTCCCCCTTATTACCAGGCGTGAGGTTGAGGGGGCCAGCATGTTTTCTTGCATTGGGGCTACCCACCAAACATATGATTGAACTGGATTTATTTTTTGTTGCATGAACATTACAAAAAAGCTTCTGAGCAAACATAGAAACTGACAGGGTCACAACTATGGAGCATCAAATATGGTTTCGTACTCTCTAATGATTGGACCTGGAAGTGTCGAGTACTGCACTCATGAAACTACCATCATCCTTTGCTTTATCTATCCCATGTATGTATGTGTATGTTCTTACAGTCCAGGGGCAAGCCAAACAGGCTTAAGGGACTTGCCCAACCATGACAGGAGGGGGTAAAACGGGGAGGGGGGGGGGGGGGGGGGGGGGGGGGGGGATGAACTGAGCTCCAGACATTGTTTTACACTCGGGGCCCCTGAGTTTGTGCTGCAGTGGTAACTTAATTCTACAAATACATCTCCCGCAGAGCCCCTGCCTTCTCAAACCCACAATAGGAATTCATCTGCAGCTGAAAGCTTTGGGCTTGGTCCAGCAGCTAATGGAGCTAGCTGGAAGGTGCCATGCGTAGCCCAAAACAGAAGCAGAAGTGGTTGCCCCTCCATTCTCAAACCCACTACCTACATAATGGTGGAACAGGGGTGGCCACTCCCTCCTTATGCAGGAGTAACTCGGCCGATCACATTGACAAAATCCTTGAGTCTATTGCCAGCGTACAGAGACCCACACTATGAGGCAAAAATCCTTTCTTCAAAAAAACTCCAGAGACCAGAGGGAGAAGTGCAATTCGCTTTGGACCCCCCCCTACATCATCGCATGCCCGTCCAGCCTTGTATGGATAGTACAGTCAAGATGGTCCAGCCCAGATGGTACAGTCCAGGTGAAGCAAAATAGGCTGAAGGGCATCGACCAACCTGTACCAATCAAGATCATCTAACCTTACCTGAGTCATGACCTAGGGCTCCACTTTCTCCATGGCCCCAGCTTAGGACCTCCCCACTGGCTGTCAGCGCCATGGAATGGCTGTGGCCGGCGGCCAGAGCAGTCACCTTGGCTCCTGTCAGGTCAGTGATGGTGGAGGTGGTGGGATGGAATGATAGTGGGGGTGATGGGGGTGGGGTGATAGGGGTGGAATGATGGTGGGGGTGATGGGGGTGATGGGGGGGGGAGATGGGGGGGCACTTTGTTGATGATTGTTATATCATGGTTGTAACATGATGATAGTTTTATAATGATAGTCTAATGATAAAGATGGTGACAGTATCCTGAGGCCCTGTTGGACTCTAACTGTGCCAACAGCTTGACGAAGAGTAAGAGCTTTGAACGGTTGTTTTGTTTAATATAACATTACTGAGGTAAACCATAAACGAATATGTGTATTGTAAATATGTACGGCATGGTGGTAGCCTGACGGCTCAGAGGTCACCCTCACAAAAAGGTAATACAAATACAGAGGGCAAAAGTGCCTGGTGGCCCACAAACCTTTTAGAGACTTCACCAGGCGAGGTTCAACCTGTCGAATGTCGGCGTCCTGCCCCACCCCAAGCTGACCACACTCATTGGATCCAAAAGCCCACACGTCGCCAGAGGCTGTGGAGGAGGAAATGAAGAGATGAACAAAAAGCCGGACGCTAGCAAGGGGTGTGTTGTGTTTCTTTGTAGCCCAGGACTACCTTCTTTTAGGTTTGAAGGGTAGTACTTGTTCAACTGTTAACTTAACACACACACCAGGGGATAGCCCCACTTTGTCTCAGGTTCAATTAAATAGCTGGAGGCATTCTGAGGAAACAGCCCATGACATGAACACACACAAACATGTCAAACAACAAAAGAAAAGAAAAATGGAAATGGAAACATAAAATGCAAACATCTCAAACAATTGAAAAGCAGGTTGATAACAAACCTACTTGTCAGACATAGGGTATGGTGCTCCCCTGCTGCCACCTGCTTCACAGCATCAGGTAGCCCAACCTCTATTGGGACCTTTGGAAGGATTAATCATGGGCGGTGCAAAGTTGATGGATGGATGGATGGATGGATGGATGGATGGATGATGGATGGATGGATGGATGGATGGATGGATGGATGGATGGATGGATGGATGGATGGGTGGATGAATGCATAAATGGATGGATGGATGGATGGATGGATGGATGGATGGATGGATGGATGGATGGAGGGGTGGGGGGGGGGAGGGGGGGAGGGGAGGGAGGGAGGGAAGAAAGGGAGGGAGGGAGGGAGGGAGGGAGGGAGGAGGAAGGGAGGGAGGGAGGGAGGGAGGGAGGGAGGGAGGGAGGGAGGGAGGGAGGGAAGGAGGGAGGGAGGAGGGAGGAAGGAAGGGAGGGAGGGAGGGAGGGAGGGAGGGAGGGAGGAGGGAGGGAGGGAGGGAGGGAGGGAGGGAGGGAGGAATTGATGGACGGACAGATGGTAGAACTATGATGGTAGTCGTTCACCACACAGAGGAGTTATCCTGTAGTCATTGCTGTAAACTTGACAAACGCACCAAACATAACAGTATATCGCCAACCAGCTTAGTGTCCTACTATGTATCTTGTGTTCGTTATCCAAAGTGCCCTTCACAACTTGCAGGAATAAAGTTCATCATTGTGTATAAACTGTCCCGTACAAATCACAGGAAGTAAGCACATCACTGTGTCTGCCCTGCCCTGTACAAGTCAGAGGAAGCAAGTACATCATTGCATCTGAACTGCCCTGTACCAATCACAGGAAGCAAGTACATCATTGTGTCTGAACTGCCATGCACAAATCACTTGAAGGGAGGAGGCGCAACACTGAAACTAACCTGTCCTACACCACTCACAGGAATAAACTTGTTGTCCTTGCTATGAACATAACAAACAGAGGAACCAATATAATGTACTATTATCTAGAGCACTGCATCTAAGCTGTCCTTCACCACTCACAGGAATGAGCTTGTCGTCTTTGCTATGCACTTAACAAGAAGAGGAACAAACACCATGCACTAATAGCTAGAGTACTGTATATAAGCTGCCCTTCACAACTCACACAAATTAACTAGTCGTCCTTGGCATGACAACATGACTCAACAAACAGAGCAACCAACTTAGCTTAAGTAAGAATCCAATTTAAGCAACCAGCTTAACTTAACTAACAGAGCCCCCCCCCCCCCCCCCCCCCCCCCCCCCCCCCCTAGTTATATAGAGTATGTGGAGTACTGCATCTACAGTGCCCTTCACCACTCACCGGAATGAACTTGTTGTCCTTGCTATGTCCTAGCTGCCCTTTATCATTTAGTCCAAATGTGATGAGCGAGCCATCATCTGCAACATCAAGGGGGGGCATGCCAGTATTCATAAAAGGGGCCATACATTTAATCAGTAAGATTGTGTCATTGATTCATTATACAATACCAATTTCCACAGTTAAGGCTACAGCCATGACAATTATTTAATACTGTGTGATTGCATAAATCTTAACCCATGTAACTTGATTATATTAAACTGTGTTATTACATGACCATTCCCACAATTAATCCATCCAGAGAATTGATTTGTATTACATATGTATTTTGCGAAGTCCCTTCAGGCATTATCTATTCATAATTTAAAACTTGTAATCATGTGATGTACTAATAGATCCATTTATTCAGAGTTGAATGGAGGCACCATATATAATGGTGACTACATATCAAGTATAGCAGTAAATAAGTCATAAAAGTACAATATAGTAACTGAAGTGGTACAACATAGGTCATAGGTCAGTACAATACAGAACACACAAGCATAGCTTTTCTTTTCGGATATGAGTAACAGCCACTAGGCAGCTTCCCTGACTGGCCATTCAGCCATTTATAAAGCATCCTAGTGCACATAGCGCTGAAACAATCAGCTTTTCAGCACTGTCGCTACATTGGGGCATAGCAATGTGGCTGGATCAAGCAGCTGCCTAGAAGCTGCTAAGAAAGGCCAAGAATGAAAGCCCTGCAAACAAGCGCACCAGTAACCACAGCTGTGTGAGCTCCACCACAAGCGACATGTTTGATGTCATAGCCCACCAATGAGCCTACGATGTGAGGGTAGGCTTGGCTGGCACATTCAATCCCCAATCCTAGCCTGCCGTCATAGCCAGATCCAAATGTGGCCAGCACCCTCTTGAACACCATGTTAGTGGTGCAGGGATAGGCGGGGTGGGCACCGTGTGTGTGTGTGGGGGGGGGGGGGGGGGGGGAGGAGGTGTCTGTGGTGCTGGACTGGTGGTGCTAGCGGTGTGTGTGTGCGTGTGTGTGGATGGGGTGGAGGGGAGTGGAGGAGGAAGAGGAAGAGGGCGCGGGGGGGGGGGGGGGGGGGGGGGGGGGGGGGAGGGGAACTGTGCAGAACCCTTTGCACTTCAACCTGCACCTTTGTACTTCAGGTTGGGGGTCTAGCTAGCTCAAGTCAAGCATGCATGCATGATATGGTTTCTGCGATCACAAGGATGAACCGGTGCGTGAAGGGGACGCTGTTAAGAAGTCCGAGGTTCGACTGGTCGTGACGATGGGTAGCTGTTGGAGCGAAGAGATAAATTTGCGTCAAGGGTGCCAACTGCAGATAGACTTCGCGTGCTATCTTATTGACTTGACAAGTGGATGAAGTGCTATGTATCAGGAAGAGCAAGCGGCGATGATGCAGGTATGGGGATGCTGATTCTGATGTCGTTTGGTGAAGGGTGGGATCGGGAGATGTTCGTTTTGTCGAGTTAGTCGTCTCTCCCACATCGAACCCCCACCGTCGAAACCCCTGATCGAAACGTCTGGCTGGACCACGCCACACGTGCACGTTTCGGAAGGCTGTGGGCGGACATGTCCGGTGCTCTCAGAGCAGCCAAGGGGAGGTGCCACTCTATACACTGCCACTCTATATAGTGGTGAGCGGAGCTGGCGGGAGAGAGCATGTGGTGTATGAGGAAAACGTGTTGTCCGATTGGGGAATCTTATGGATATATCCGTGTGATACACCACAACTCACCCCCCTTTCGAAGGTCGACGCCCACCTCCGGTATGAGATGTGCACATCCGGCCGAGCCGGCCCCCTCCTAGCGAGGGTTTCCAACATGCGCCCGCCCGGGATCGAACTCGCGTATTGCTGGTGAAGTTCCCAACTTCCGTCCAGTCGACCCACTAGACCAAGCTCCGAAACAAATGTGGTGTATGAGGAAAACGTGTTGTCCAATTGGGGAATCTTATGGATATATCCGTATGATACACCACAAATTGTGGTGGATAACGATCCTCCCACTGAGTTGCCACGCGGTGGTGACGACTTTCCGACAGATGACGAACGACTTCTGTAGGCAGTTGAAACCGAGCGAATTGACCTACTGATCAGTGTCTGATCAGCTACTCGGGAATACCTAAAACGAGGGTTCCATTAGGGTCTAGACGCGCTGGAAGCGGGAAGGGAGTCTTAAGCCGTGCTTCTGACTCTTAGGGCCGTCTAAACTCCTGAGATCATTTCTTAGGCTTCCAGTTACAAGACACTCCGTGTTACAAGGTATTCATATACCACAATTGGTTTCTTGAGCCTGGTCGCGCTTTCAAACCGCGCCACTCGCTTTACTCCCCACCCCCGACGTCCCCTCGAGCCCACCATCACCGAGTATGGCCTCTTCTTCAGCCCAAGCTGCTGCGGCTCCACCTTCTGAGGTCCCGGATGTTGACGACATGGACCACGAGGAGCTCGTCCAGCAAGTCAAGGCTTGGGAGCTGCACAAGCTCTCCAAGGAGAAAGAAAAGGCGCTGGAGGGCCGGCACCTTCGCCTCCCGACCTTTCAGCTACCGAGAAGGAGCTGAAGGAAGCGCGGATGGCTGTCAAAGTCAATGGCAAGAAGGTCGCCACAAGGCCTGACTCCACGCCGCTTGGCAAGGCTGCCGCGCACGTTGCCCTCGTGGAGAAGGACAGGGTTATCGCTAGCCTCGAACTTCTTCACCATCACGAGGCCGAGGCCACCGCATCCAAGCACCTTGAGGAGATGGCTCGGCTCCAAATGCGAATGAGGGATGCCGAACAGGAGACACTTCGAGTTTCCGCTCTCCTGAAGGCCCAGCAAACGCCCCCCGCTGGACCACCTGAGGGCCCCGCTGCTGGATCGCTTGCAACGCCCCCCGCCCCCGCTGGACCACCGGATGGCCCCGCTGCTGGATCGCCTGCAACGCCTCCCGCCCCCGCTGGACAACCCACGGCCCCCACAGCTGGACTGCCTGCGGGCCCCCCTGCTGATGGATCGCCTGCTGCTGGCCAGCCCGCTGCTGAAGCGCCCACTGCAGGACCGCCCGCTGTTGGCCCTCCCGCTGGACCTCATTCGGACGCTTTAATGGCTCTACGTGCCCAGATTGAGCTGCTGGAGGCCAAGGCCAAAGTGGCTGAGCTACAAGCTGCGGCAGCTAAGGTAGAGTCACATGTTTTGCCCTTGGTCCCGAGGCCCTTAGTTGGCAAGTATGAACGTCCATCCCTTTGGACTGGGGTAGAAGATAAGAAGCTCCCGAGGGGTAGGATTTGGTGGAAGTTGCTAGAGTCATATTGCACGTTGCACCATATGTTAGTACCATCCAACATACCAAACTTCTTTGGTGGGGTAGCTGCCGAGTGGCTAGACCACCTCATGACCGCGTCACCGGCCATTACGTGGGCTGAGATAAAAACTCAGTTCCTAAACTTCTATGACCCCTACCATGCTGACGACGACATCAACGCATGCCAACTCGATTCGGCAGACCTCGACGGTTAGACATTACGCTATGGCTTTCCAAAACGAAGTGCGCATTGCCGGGGGTATGCAATTGGATGATCAGCTAGTTCTGTTTCGGTTTGGTCTGATTCCAACCATCGAGGCACGATGCCGCAGACGTACTGCTGCACAAGGAGGCCGATTTTCCTCTTTAGACGAGCTTGTCGAACATGCTGCTGCCATTGAAACTGAACTTGCTGCCACCAAAACACCAACCCCTACCTCGGCCATGTACGTCCAGGCAAAAGGCAAACGGCCTGGTGGACCTCACGAGGGGTCCACCCAGCACAAGCACAAGAAGGGCACGGCCCAGACTCCAGCTGCAACGGGCCCGCCGCCCTTTTCCAGCCCTGCGGGACAGCTACAATTTGCTGAAAAGCACAAGTGGAAGCAGGCTGACGGTCAGCCCTGGACACCGGATGCTATTAAACTAGCGAATTACTCGCAGTGTACTTGGCCTTGAAAGAATGGCGATGCTACCTCGAAGGTTGCACTAGCAAGTTCGAACTTGACACCGACCACGAACCCCTCGTCTACCTTGCAAATCAGCCCATGCTGAGCAGAAAGCAGGCACGATATCTTGAGTTTTTCTCGCGCTTCACGAACATGAAGTGGGCTCATATCGCGGGCCGTACTTACGTAGCTGACCCTCTGAGTAGGAATCCAGCCTTCTCAGAGGCTACGGCTTTGTTCATTCAGAGGCTGTCCGCAAATGACCCACTCCACATGCGCGAAATAGCCCCAGATATTCTGCATGGTTACGCAGAAGACTTGTGGTTCGATAATCCGCACAATACCAAGTACCTCTCCAAACGGGCAGATGGTTTCTGGGTTAGCACTGGCAAATCCATACGAGCAGCATCTGAGTCGCAGATCGTTGTACCCAATGGTAATTCGCTCAAAGCTCGGATTTTGTTTGCTTTCCACGATACCCAACGAAGTGGACATGGAGGCATCGACCGAACTTTTCGATCTGTTGCACGCTACTATTGGTGGCCTGCCATGCGACTCGATGTCGTTGATTACGTACGCCACTGTGATTCTTGCCAACGGGTAAAAATTTCACATCAGAACTCGCAGGGTAACCTTCAACCCCTTTCGATTCCGACCGCCCCCTTCGATTCACTGTCCATGGACTTCATCGTTGGGCTACCGAAATCGAATGGTTTTGATCAGATCTACGTGATCGTTGATCGCCTTACGAAGATGGTCAAACTTATCCCATGCAAAACGACAGACGATGCTGAAAAGATTGCTACCCTGTTCCACGAGCGCGTGCTCAGCGAACAAGGCCATCCGCTTTCCATCATCTCTGATCGCAATGTTAAGTTCACGAGTAAGTTTTGGCAAACACTATTAACTCTGTGCGCTATCCGCCCTGGAATGTCGACTGCATTTCACCCACAAACAGATGGTCAAACAGAACGTATGAACAGTGTTCTCGAAGACACTCTTCGCCATTTTTCCTCTGCGAATCAGAAAAATTGGGCCAGTCTTTTGCCGAATGCACAATTCGCCATCAACAACTCGTACAACAGAAGCATTCGAGATTTTCCGTTTCGGTTGCTGTACGGTAGATACCCTCGAGTGGCACTACAACCATCAGATGATGTCATCGCTACGGCACATCAACCAGCCCTGTCCTGGGTCGAGCATATGAATAACGCATATGACACGGCCAAGGCAGCGCTTAAATCCGCGAAGGATCGTCAAAAAACGTATGCAGACTTGCACCGTCGACCGGTGAAGTATACTCACGGTCAGGAAGTTTTGTTGAACTCGAAGAACATCAAATACTGGCCTGGTATGACTCGGAAGCTCATGCCCAGATTCGTTGGTCCCTACGAAATCTCTCACACTATCCAAAAGAGGGGGGAGACCATTGCAGTGACTCTATCCCTCCCCGAAGGATGGAAGATTCATCCAACGTTTCACGTATCTCTTGTCAAAGAATACCTATCCGACGGGACTGGGTTTATTAGACCAAATCCGGAATTGTTACGCACATGCGGTGAACCTATCTACGAGATTAGCAACGTTGTTGATCACAAGATACAGTCTGGTACGGTTGTATTACTATGTACAATGGTTACACTCAGACCATGTTCACTCTTGGGAACTCGAAGAAGAGTTGTTACCTACGTGCTCTGAACAAATCGATTTGTATTGGAGACAACACCCTTCTCGGGTACGACCCGTGATAGGTGCCAACGACCCGAAACCTAAAACGGTTAAAAAACCTACTCACAGGGATTATGCGACTGTAACCCCTGATGAGTTTCTCATTCGAAAGAGTACTAGACTTCAGGAGAAGGCTAGGGCTAGAGAAGGGGGAATTGTGGTGGATAACGATCCTCCCACTGAGTTGCCACGCGGTGGTGAAGACTTTCCGACAGATGACGAACGACTTCTGTAGGCAGTTGAAACCGAGCGAATTGACCTACTGATCAGTGTCTGATCAGCTACTCGGGAATACCTAAAACGAGGGTTCCATTAGGGTCTAGACGCGCTGGAAGCGGGAAGGGAGTCTTAAGCCGTGCTTCTGACTCTTAGGGCCGTCTAAACTCCTGAGATCATTTCTTAGGCTTCCAGTTACAAGACACTCCGTGTTACAAGGTATTCATATACCACAGAGCACAAAACATAAGTGCCAGGACCATGCCCCAAAAGTTGGAGCCGGGGTGGGTGGGTAGGTGGTGGTGGTGGTGGGGGGGGGTCTAGATTTCAACCTTGGCAGAAAAGTCATAAGCGCTCGTCGCAAGCGACACGGATAAACGCTTAAGCAATCACGGGCAGGACAGGGGCGAAAAGTTAAGAAACTTTATCTGCAGACTGCGAGAAAGGGCGAGGAGCAGTTCCCCCCCTGGCGAGGAGGGAGTCTGGGAGTTTCGAAAGTAGTGAAGTAGGTAGCTGCACGTAGCGGAATAAGCTACAAAACATTCGACGACTTTTGCGAAGGATCTTGACCGCTGCGATGCTGATAACTCTAGCCATGCGCACTCCAACTATGAGCCAAATGTTTGGGTGCGGAGGTGCCCAGGATCGTTCGAACACCTGGAGAGACGGAGAGAGAGAGACAGTCAGAGAGATAGAGAGACAGACTCTGTATCAGAAAGATTATCTTATATCATAGTATTAACTCAGCAAATTTCATATCTGAACAGTAGTACACAAAAAAGCTGCAAACGTCGAGCTTAAAAAAACTAAGGGGGGGGTGACGCCCCCCTCCCCCCCCCCCCGCCTTTAAATATAAATACTTTTTTTACAACTTAGATATGGATTCAGAGGGTTCACAGTATGGTGCACACAATGGCGTCCTCGGATTTGTACTGCAGGTATCGCACAATAGTAAAAAAACAGTTCTGCACCCTGATCGAACTTGCCGCGACAAGCGCAATTCCAGTAATCCGATGTATGGCCTGCTGGGCGCCCACGTTTGCATTAGACGGACGAGCATCAGCATCATCTTGCATACTGGAAGAAGAAAGAAATAAAGAGAAAGAAAGACAGAAAGGGAATGCCGAGAGGCGCGGAAAAGGAAAGGAACAGAAGAACGGCGGCATTTCGATTTGATTCAGTTGCTGTCGGTTTGTGGGTTGGGTTGGGTTGGGTTGAGTTGGGTTGGGTTGGGTTGGGTTGGGTTGGGTTGGGTTGGGTTGGGTCGGGGTCGGGTCGGGTCGGGTCGGGTCGGGTCGGGTCGGGTCGGGTCGGGTCGGGTCGGGTCGGGTCGGGTCGGGTCGGGTCGGGTCGGGTCGGGTCGGGTCGGGTCGGGTCGGGTCGGGTCGGGTCGGGTCGGGTCGGGTCGGGTCGGGTCGGGTCGGGTCGGGTCGGGTCGGGTCGGGTCGGGTCGGGGCGGGGCGGGTCGGGGTCGGGTCGGGTCGGGTCGGGTCGGGTCGGGTCGGGTCGGGTCGGGTCGGGTCGGGTCGGGTTCGGGTCGGGTCGGGTCGGGTCGGGTCGGGTCGGGTCGGGTCGTCGGGTTGGGTTGGGTTGGGTTGGGTTGTTGGGTTGGGTTGGGTTGGGTTGGGTTGGGTTGGGGGTAGATATTTATTGCACAAGTTCCAAAGTGGTTCCTATGCACTGCACATACCAAGGCCTACTCATGGGTGGTCTCAGAAATGCATTTGGAGGTCTGAGTAAAAAGTTAGCAAAAAACCAAATGAAGGCTGACCCCCCCCCCCCCCCCCCCCCCCCCCCCTAAATAAAGTGCCTAGAAAAATCTGAAAACATGCTCAATAATTCGCAAATAATTATGTCATATGCATCCTATAATAAATCGATCGGCTTGAATCAACTTTTCGTGAAGGATGCTACCTCCTGATCTGAAGATAATATTTATGCTTTTAAGAGAAGGTGACTAAGGACGGTTGATTAAATATATACAAGGAAAGGTTTATAATCAAGTTATCTACGGTTTACTGTAGAAAAAAAATCTACGTGACTCCCCAGAATCGTTGGGGTGAACAGCTGGGCATCCCCCGAGCCACTCTGGCTCCACGCTGCCTGCCACGGCAAGGCAGGCCACGTTGACGCTTCGTGTCGCACTTGTCTTTGTTTCCACATGAACATTTCGCTAATCGCTACTACACCGAGCCGTCTTCAGTTTGTTCAAAGCATTCTTCATCCCCACGCCGCAGTGCATTCTCTTCTTTCCTTCCTTCCCCACCGCAGATGGAGATGGATTTCCTAAGATCTCTGCTTCGGGCCCATCAGTAGAAGTCTCCATGCTCGGAGAAGAGACGGCTAGAAATAATTATAGATGTGAAGCAAAGAAGAGATTGTTGTTGTTGGTGGTGGTGAACGCAATAGTAGCCACACAATGTAGAAATTGTACGTCCTTGAATTAATTGTATTTTTTTTGTCACGCTGCAGACGTGGAATCAAGGGAATTGCTGACCTGTCCAGCCTCATCCGACATGGTCGCGTTCTGCCCCCACAAACGCCCCAACTGTCAACCCCACATCACTCTTTTTTAATGCCATTTATTCTGGCTCTCTCGGCTCCGCCTTGTTTATCCTAGACGCTACTAAATGTAATGAACTCCCCACTGGTGTCTATGCTAATCGTCTTCCCTCATGGCTCCTCCCCACTACACCCTTGGACATCCTCTCAAAACTCCGACCAGATCTCCTCATTCTCCACGGCGTGAACCCTGCTCAGGCTCCGTCTTTCACAGCCTCACTCACCCCGGCTCAACTCCACGCCCTCCAACGTTCATGTATCATTCACGTCCTGGAACTCGGCTACACTCACGATTCCCGTCACACAGACACATTCATAGAGAAATCTGCATAACACACTGCGCTTCTCACCTACCTCCGCCAGGCTGGCTGGACTATCGCCCCACACACGCCCCACATCACTCTTCTTGGCTCATATGGTACCATCTTCTCCACCATCGACACCACTCTTGTGACCCTCGACGTTCATCCAACCAAACCCCCTTCTCTACTTCGCTCCCTCCATGTTCATGCTGTCCACGTTGCCCACTCCATCATTGTTTGGAACGCTCCCTCATCCCTCAGTCCCTCACCCGACCGTACCTCTCCTCGTACAACCCGCCATAACCTGTACTGTGCTTGCTTGTGCGGTCCTGTTACTGCTGCTTTGAGGAGGAAGCCACGCTGACCGGCGTTTCTATTATATTCTATTCTCTGTTGTTGACCCAATGCGATATGATCGCGACAGCCATGCACCCAGCTACGTGCTCTTCCGTTCGATCGTATGCAAAGCATCGCCAGATCGGGGCTAAAACATTTCATCGAAGAGGTGCGCGGTGTGCGTTGACAGCCGTGTCCCCCACCCTGCCTTCGCCGAACCTCTTAGACGAAGGCCGCATAAAAACGCTCTCGGACATTTTAGTCAAGGCAGAACAACCTGGTCCAGTGCGCACCGGCTCTACCTGCCCGGCGGATGATTCCTTAGCTGTTTTTGGCAACGTGTGCCATTCGTTCTTCTATAAGGAGACTTTGGATCCCGAGAGCTTGAAGGATTCTTTGTCCAAGACTCTGGGGCCTTTAGATGTTTTTGCTGGGAGGATGATCCTTGAGGTAAGGGTGTGTGGGTGGGTGCGTGAAAACGTGGACTTAACGTCCCTTGTTAGACAATGTGACTGATTTACAAGTTTGGATTATATGGTTGTATGGTGGATTAGATACTGATTTACTAGATTGGATTGGATTGATGCATCATTTTTCAGCCAATTCTGGGTTGCTCACCGTCTTCCAATTCCAAGTCCCCACGAGGGATACCCATGGAAACCAGGAAGCATACTTAGCGGATTGGGCAGTTTAATGATTTGTCCAGGTTTGAGTGACTGATTTACTAGGGAGTTGAATAAGTGCCTTCCTTTTCAGCAACGAGCAGCAGCTTCTAGGCATCTCCCCTGACTGCCAATTCAGCCTAACCTGACGCAACCTAGTGCACCTTGAAGCTGACCCAATCAGCTGTCTAGAACTGCTAAAATAGTTAGGTGTCGCCATGTGGCTTGCTCAGGGAGCTGCCTAGAAGCTACTAAGAAAATCCGAAAAGAAAAGCTTTGCGTTGAATACAGTTTAGAGACGTGTCGAGGTCCAAGGGACTGATTCACTGCTGTACAAATCCCCATGCAAATTGGGGAAGATTTGACCTTTTCATGCCACTTTTTGCTTAGTGATTTGTATCGCCCCCTAATGAGGGCTGAACCTCAGTACCACTCCTGTACTACCAGAGGAGGAGGAGGGGGAGGAGGAGGAGGCAGCGGTGCCGATTGTACACAAGGGTTTGATGTCGACTGTGGCCATTGTCCTACGCCAATCGCAGATTCCTTGCATACTACGGGTTATACGTAGCAAACCAGATTGAACACTAGGGAGTTGAATCTGGCCTGAAGTGGCTCTTACATAACCTGGAGTGACTCTTACATTTCTTGTGCACGATGAACCTGCATCTATAAACACATGCAGTCATGGACTTATGGATGACATATACTTACATTATAAGGCACTTTAAAATGTGTCCAGGTCCAACAGACTGCTTTACTAGGGAGTTGAATCAAACCTGAACTACCTCACTCTTACATCTCTTGTGATGATGATGATGATTACATTGTTCCTAGTGCCCAACTGGATTACAAATATGCCCGCAGCCAGAGTCAGGCCCTCTTACATCTCATGTGCAGGGTGGCAAGAAGAAGCTTGTTTCTAACAACGAGGGACTGTCCTTCAGGACCTCTTCTCTTGATCTGGTGAGAGAGATGTATATGATGGTGATGATTTATGTATATGATGTTGAGAGATGTGTAAATATGATGGTGGCGATGATATATATGTATATGATGGTGAGAGACAGGGGGGAGTCTATGAAGTTGCTCGTATACCGCACGCTCAATTCGGGGCATGAAGGGCCCGTAAGCCCCGGAACTATCAAGAATAATCAAAATTGACTTTCATCTCAACCCCCTCCGAAAGGGGGGGGGGGGGGTCCAGCCGGTTTTGAAAAAATCATCACAACTTCCCCACTAGGTAGAATCTGACGAAGATAAGATAACCACAAAAAACGGCTCGTGCAGAGCTGTCCAAATCCAAGCTGTTTCTTACATCGAGTTAATGTGTCAAGGTCGAGCTCGAGAAGTGACCTTTACAAGTTTGAGGTCTCCAAGTGTGAAAGTTGGGCCAAACTAGAGACTCAATGTTTCCACCCCAAACTTCTTGGATGTATAGAGGGTACTTAGACATGCAATACAGCCTTCAAACCATTTTCAAATTCTCCAACACCAAACTTTTGCTAGGACATGATCAGGGCTAGGAAAAGGGGTTTGCTTGACAACTTTGTCTAAATCCACATGCAAGACCACAGATGGATAGCGTTTGTTGAGAGGGTCACAATACACCCTACTATTACCCCCTAATTATAATTGGTGGAGGAGATATGGGCCTAACAAGCTTGGAGGGGGGGGGGGGGGGGGGGGGGGGATAAAATCCAAGCGTAGGGCTGCGTAGGGTCTAGAAAAACTTCTTAGACCCCCCTCTGGTGGGAAATATGTCAGTGAAATCCTAAAAGAGGAGGCACAATTTGTGTGTTCATTGCCATGGACCGGCATATCCATATAGATGACTTCAACTTATATTATTAGGTTATTATCATTTGTAAAAAAAAACTTATACCCGCTTGCTTACTACTACAGAATGAGCATATTCTCTGAAACTTCAACTTGTTAATGAGAACCTGAGAACAATGATCAAAAATAAAGAAGACCTCATTCTGCTTATCATGTCACTGCAGTGCTTGGATGAGCTAGTACCAAGGGAGGAGCTGTCTAGAAGCTGCTATGTGCACCCCCCCTCCCCCCTTCCCAAATTACAATGTCTCCAGCAAATCACACCTTCTGCGTGCCCTGTTACTGCAGCGCTTGGATGAGCTAGTAGCAGGAGAAGAGTTGCCTTGAAGCTGCTGCGCGTAGCCCCCAAAGTTACCAACGAATCGTACCTCCTGTGTTTCTTGTCACTGCAGCGCTTGGATGAGCTAGTACCAGGAGCAGAGCTGTACGTCTGTGGTGGCCAATTCTTCCAACCAGATTTGAACGTGCTCATTGATCACATCCCTGATGAGGTAAGCAAGGTTTTAGGGTTAAAACTCCTGGAAGTCAGATCACCTGCAAACCTACTTGGCAGGCTGCCCACTAACATCAGGGCATGGGACAGAACCATACAGCTTTGCCTCCATACATACCAGGCCCATGAAGCCCCTCACCGCTAAATTAAATCGTTCATCGCTCGCGTTGTCGAGTGATATTATATTTGTATGTGATTTGCACAACCACAAGTCATTATTGTTTCAGACAGTTGATACGTGTTGCCAATGAAATTAGCATTGCAGCATATTAGTTTTTGGCCTTCAGAGGATGGTTCAGATCGACTGTACAATGTGTCCATGTAACCCTACTAGTATACTACCATAGTGAAGCGATCGCAGCATGATGATGATGATGATGATGATGATGGATTCAAGCTTGGATTTTACATGTTTTTTCAGCCAACTCTAGGCTGCTCACTGTCTTCCAATTCTAAGTCCCCCCCGTGCGATACCCACAGAAACTAGGGGGCACATGATGAGTCTATGAGTCTAAGTCACTAAACAATTTAGACAGTTTAAAGATTTTTTCGGGGCAAGATGTATGCTGAAAGGCTGGTGATGGTGATGATGGGTTGGTATGTAGACTATATTGTGACCGTTTAGTATGTGACCTTGCCGGCAGCAAGCTTCACAAGTGATTATTGAACAAAACAAAATGAAGGCACATGGCTCCTTAATATGATGCAGCCTATATGTGAAAATAATCCCAGATTTTTTAGAGGCCTCCTTAATGTACTGATATACCATGTTTTTTGTGTGTGTGTGCTATATATATATCTGTATGGATTTATCGGTTGGGCCCATATAGATATATTTGACGCACCCTACCTATATATATTTAACTATATATTAGTCTGATATAGCCTGCGTAGTTTATCCACTTAGTGTACTGCTTCTGCAGGTTTTTATGGACAAGCCTGTGCTGTACATTCACTTAGTGCAGCTGAGTGGTGGAGGCAGCATCCTCCTGGTTGTTGGTCACCATGGTATCTATGACAACACAGCATTCATTACATCCATGGAGGCATTAAGCAAGATAGACGGTGGAGGGTCTGTCCCGCGGGTTCTCTTTGGCAGGTGCGGTTTATGTGTGTATGTTCTGTAAGTGTGTGTTCCTGCGTATGCTTATTTGTGTGAATGTGCTTGTGGATGTTTATGTGGCCAGGCCTTACAACATGGGTACCTGGCGGATCACTCTCCTTTCTTCGGCTCATGCGCACTGCTCACCATGTTTGTCCTGCATATTAAAGTGTACGCCATGCCTGGGTATGTTCATGTGCCTGTGTATGTGGCCAGGTATTACAACACGAGCACCTCAGGAATCAATATTATTTGTTAGGCTCACTTGCACTGCTTCCCATGATCGTCCCGCTGTTGGAATGTATGTTACAGTTTCTACAAGGTCGCTCTCTGCTGGTGAGTGGTTTGCACTGCTCTCGCTGTTTATCCTGCCTAATCAAATGTATGTTACGGTAAGGGTGTAAGACCTGTACTAGTCTAAATTCAGGAGAGCACCTCAAGGTTTGCATTTTTGCATAGCCTTATTGAGTTATTGATGATGATGATGATGATGATGGTGATTTTTTTTTTCCTGGTGCCCTACTGGACTCCAAATGTGCCTGCGGCTTTACAGATTCAAGGCGTATGAACATCATGAAACAAGTATGACATATGCTCATCCGTTCATTTGCCCTCCTATGTGTTTTTGTCCCCTTAACTTGTCTTCCTGTTGTTTGTCCTGCTTATTTAAATGTATATTTCGGTAGGGTGGTAAGGCCTTTACTATACTAGTTTTAACAAGGCATCTGGAGGTTGGCATCTTTGCATAGGCCTCATTACATATGCATCTTTATTTGCGCTCCTCTGTTGTATTGCTCCTTTACCTGTCTTCCTGTTGCTTGTCATGCGTATTCAAAAATGGAAAGCCTTGCCATGGGGTGTGAGGCTGAAGGAACTTTCCCGTTTGCTTGCACTGGGGAATGGTTAATGTGGATTTTACTCCAACACACCGCTACTGCACCTTGTATACTCTACACACATACACTGGGCATATGGTATGGGCTTATAGGGTCTGCAGCTTATGAGGAGTGGAATGGCTACTGCGAATATGCAAATGCATGTTGTGTAGACTCTGCTAGTCTGCTCACCCAACGGAGACCTTCAAACTCTTTTTACAAGCTATTCCAAAAGAAGGAACAGGTGAATGCCCACCTCGGCCTCCTCTGGCATTTCTGTATTATCCTGGAATATGGAATGAATGTAGAAACATAAAAATACTCAAGTGCATCTAAAGTGTAGCTACACTTATTTATGGAGTACTTTTTTATTTTGGCGTGTATTTATTCCTGTTGCTGTTGCTGTTGCAGTGAAGCCTATGCAGTGGTGGGTGAGCATCACAAGCCGGGTCAAAATTCCGAATTCAAGCGTTTCCTTCAACCTATTCCAAAAGAAGGAGCAGGTCCCCCACCACCTTTGCCTCCGCTAGACATGGCCACCTTTTTTGTCAGTGCCAAGCGTGTAAAAGAGCTGAAGCAAGAAGCAAGCAAATCACTGCCCCCGGGTACTGAGTTCATCTCTAGCAACGATGCTGTGATGGCAAGGATGACGCAGGTAGGGATGGTGCATGGCACATCACTGTTTATATTTTTGACCATGAGCAGCAGCTTCTATGCAGCTCTCCTGCCTGACTATTCAGCCAAACCTGAAGCAAGGTAGTGCTCCTGGAAGCTGACATAACTAGCTTAGTAGCAAACCTGTATTCCTCGGACTAAACCAAATGTATTGATGATGCTGTGATGTCAAGGGTGACGCATTTAGGGATAGCACATGTCACATCGCTGTTTGTATTTATGGCTAAAAGCTGCAGCTTCTAGGCAGCTCCCCTGCCTGGCTATTCAGCAAAACATAAAGCAAGGTACTGCTCCTGGAAGCTGACATAACCAGCTATATAGCAAACCTGGATTCCTCGAACTTAACTCAATATATTGGTGATGCTGTGATGGCGAGGATGTCTCAGCTATGACTGTTGGATTATCATATGTATGGATTGCCAATATCGTACTGGTACAATAGATTGTACGATATATTGATGTATCGTGTGATATTGTTTGCAAGGAAGTTACGAAGAACAAATGAAGTTGGAAAAACGGTCGGACCCACCCACCCACCCTACCTCGTATCTCGGCCCCCCCTGGGTGCATCAACATGATTTCGACGGTATCAACATGTGCTCCGCGATTCTTAATCCATGTCGATGATACGGTACAAAATATGTTTCCTTGCCCCCCCCCCCCCCCCCCCCCCCCCCCCCCCCTGTATGTGTATATATACCTCTACCCACTGCCCCATTCCACCCTATCTCCCGTGCCTCCCCCTTGCCACTGCCCTGTCCACAGATTGTTGGTACCCTACCCAGCCGTGGAGCTGACGGTGCCTTCCCTCCCATCGTCAATCAATTCCCTGTTAACGTGCGAGGGAGACTGACGGATCCCCGAGACCCATCACAGCTTCTCCTTACCCCAACCCATGTTGGTAACCATGTGGTTTGTAGCTTGAGCTCGCCCATTTGCCCCGTGACAGCCTCGCTAGGGGAGATAGCTGCGTCCCTTCGGTCTGCTGTCAACTCGAGTGCCATGGGTGCACTGGATGAGTATAAGATGATGCATGACTTGGCAGACACACATTTCTTTGTGCCAACTATATCGCCTCATAGTGAGTGATTCTGATTATAATACCGATCGTTTGTATTTCTGTGCTTCTATATTTCTGTATTGACTAGAAAAATGAAAACGATTTCTGCTGTCAACTCTAGTGCCGTAGCCGTGCTGGAGCAATACAAGATGCTGCATGACTTGGGCGACGCACATTTATTCATGCCATTTATAGCGCCTGATAGCCAGTGATTGTGATAATAATAATAACAGTTTGTATTTCTCGGGTATTTCTATGATGACAAGAAAAACGAACATGATTTCTTCTGTCAATACAAGTGCCATGCCCCCCCCTCACCTGGAGCAGTACAAGATTATGCATGATTTGGCATACACACATCTCTTCATGCCAACTAAAGCATCCGATTGTGAGTGATTGTAATTATGATTACAATAGTTTGTATTTGATGACCCTGCCAGCACCTTATGAGAACTCAAAGCTTGGGGGGTTCAAAGGTTAGTAAACCCTCCTTCTTACCCGTATTTCTTAATTTGCCTCTGCCTGCGCCTCCACTCACCAGGTCCCAACGAGGCCTCCAGTTGGTCGGCCCCCTATGGGGGACAGACCTAAGCGATATCCGCCAAATCTTCACATTTTCCCAAGAACGCCGGTCAAAATTGCCGGTTAATCTGACTGGCCTGAAATCTAAGCGACTCGTGTTAAATTCACGTTGGGGGTGGATTACCTCGGAGGGCACTTTTTTGCGTACGTATCTCAGGGATGCGGACTGTGGACGAGGCGTTTTCATTTGTCTTTTCCCTACTGTCCTGTGGACTCAATCTAGGGACCTGGAGCATTTCTACGATTTCCCCGTGAAAATTCGCTTCTTCGTGCCTCTCGTAGCTTATTGCATCAGCGCATTGTGCTTGACATGGAAATCTGCTCTTTCGCACTAGTTCCTGCAGGTTGCGCAGTAGCAACTGTAGCCTCGGGAGTTGCTGCACCTGCCTCCATGGAACTTCATGAAGTCAGTGAGCTAATAAGTTCATCAGCCTTACAGGCCACCAAGTTGAATAATAATGCCAGGCCAGGCCATGCTATATTGATTCTTGATCCCCCCAATATTAAATTGTACGGATAAGTAAGCAACTGCTTGTGCATCTATCACCAATGAGGCTGCCACTGCTGCTTGACGAACATTACACCACCCCCGGGGCCGACCTCCAGGGGACCCACCAGGGCACCCTACTATTTTGGTCAGTGGGGCTGGTCTCATCATCATCAGTAACCAGTCCTTTCCTAACCTGCAAACCCTCCTTTCTTCTCTGCATTTTGCCCCGTTCAGTCATTAGTCACCAGTCATCAGTTCTTTCCTTACCTGCCCACCCTCCTTTCCCTCTTTCTGTAGATCTCCTTGAGTCCACCGGTTTCAGCCTGTGGGACAGGTCTCCTGAGACGTTGCCTCTGCAGGGTCAAACTCCTTGCACACTTGACAACACTGAACCTTCAAAACTCCACCCCCTCCTTCAAACCCCAAACCCTCCTTCCCTCTATGCCTGCATCCCCGCTCCCCACGTCTTCCCTCAATCGTAGGTCATCATTCATTAGCCACCAGCCATTAGTCATTATTCATTAGCCACCAGCCATAAGTCATCATTAATTATTCATCGGTCCTTTCCTTACCTGCCGACCCGCATGTCCTTACTTCTGCAGATGTCGATGAGTCTACCGGTTTCAGCCAGTGGGACTGGTCGCATGAGATGTTGGCTCTGCAGGGTCAGGCACTAGTGCACTATCTCGGCTGGGTGCCAAACCTCCCGCTCCGAAACTGTTTCGTTGTCCACCAGTCCTTCGCTAATAACCAGCCAGGCCTTCTCTTGACCGCATACAGCACTCCGGAGCTAGTGAAAGAGATCAAGGAGCACTGGGTCGACTTCTGATCGGTGATAGAGGCTAGACTAGACAATATGTGATGAGTTTGTTTTATTGGTTATACAGACTACACTAGACGTGATGAGTTTGAATTTTAGTATGGACTCGCCGTGTGGAACTTGAGAATGATCACTTTTGTCGTTTTATAGGTTTTATGGTACTAAGCTTGTTCATAAGTCTTCGGATTCTTTTTTTGTAGCAGGCCAGTAACCTTCTTATACCATGCAGGAACTATTGAGTATGAGTGCGCACGTTGTGATCTGGTTTGTGCATGACCCATCATATTTTAAGAAGCATTGACAAGGCAGATGTAAGGCAGTTGGTGATTATCCCCCTGTTGTCTTGGATGCGTAGGGTTGCTTCCGGTTTAGATAAATGGCCAGCCAGGAGGATTGCCTTGCAGGGTTCTTATGGATGACTTCAAAATCTGCATCATGAGACGCAAACGGTTTCAAATTCTGCGTCGGCGACATAATGGACCCTCCCACATCTACGAGCGTCATTCAAAACTCAGCGTGTAGAACAAAAACCCTTGTAGCTGCTATAGATGTAGCCAAGGCCCAGAAACAGCTTTGCAGCCAAGACTTCCTGGTCTCCTATAATTTAAAGAACCCCGAGCCATGTACGCATCAGATTTCCACCTTGGGAATTACATATTTACATTTGAGACGTTTTTCAAATAAGAGCTTTTCACAGGTATTTTAGTGCAATCATATGTGACATTTTAATTTTCAGTTTCCACAGGAAACTTGTCCGTATATCTGTCCCCAATTCCCGCATCCCCTCTCCCTTACCCCTGAACTGTAAAACAAAAAAGCTTTTCAACACACACCTACACACTATAGATACATACAACAACGTGGACCCCTCTATACCCGAGCAACCATATCTCCCTGTTTCAACCACTGCTGGTGCCTGTGGGTGTTCAGATCCAACGCGGAGACGGACAGCACACCATTGGAATCCACTGAGTACGTGATTTCTATCTTAGAAGAGCCCTTGGGACCAGGCGGCAGCCCCGTCATGTCAAATTGTCCCAGCGCACTGCATCGTGAAGCTTGTGAAAAGTCACCCTCAAGAACAAGCAGCGAGATGTCTGATTGGTTGTCGCGGACTGTGGTGAAAGTTTGGCGGCCCATAGCTGGCACGGGGGCATTGGCAGGGATTAGCACGTAGGCCACATCTCCAACCTGGAGACAAGAAGAGGGGAACAGGAGTCAGGTGCCAAGGTGGATTTCGTCTCGCTTTGAATTAAAACCAACTGGCAACAAATACCACAACGCCGCTCCTTCTTTTCAATCATATCCAGGGTTGGCCCCGGTGCAAGCAAGCTCAAGCTCTCGCCTCGTAATAAGGCGTACCATTTATGTATTCATATTCAGGGTCCTGTTGCTGCACTGACATTGAGTCATCGCAGTGGCAACGCATACCAAAACGACGTGTTGCATAACTCATTTTTTTGAATTTATCACTCACCATCTGAATTCCAAGAGCTGGGCGCTTGGGAGGTAACTGCCATCCCTTGAACATCTCCCTGTTGGTGGTGGTTCCATCAAAGGGAAGAGCAGGACGCATGGGGGGAGGGGGGCCGTTTGAGCGACCGGCAGTGTCGATGGCCCAAGCTCGATACTTGTCCGCAGACTCGGACTGGCCCTCAAACTGTGGTGGGCAAGGTTATGGAAGGTCAGGACAAAGTTGAGGAAAATGTAAGCTTCTACACAGCTGGCTCGTAACTTAATTCACAAGCCACAAGATGGGAAACAGCCTTGGATAGTAAACTACTGAAGATTCAGGTTTCGCAGAACTGTGCAAATAGTGAAGTCTAGATGATGAATCGAGGGAGATGTAGTCTACAAATCATAAGTGCTACTTCTCCCAATCTGACACCACGCTTTCCCACACACGAGTTGGTGCTCACAATTGGTTTCAGAATATATTGGGAGTACCACTTATAAATATCCGGCGGATGATTACGACTTGGGTTTTCAAAATACTTCGTAATTAGTAGTTCGTACCTCGAATTTTTTAAGTTGGCCTGATAATTATGTTTTTTTTGCCTGAGAATCGACAATTCTGACAAATCTGAGGGTAGAAAGAAATTTGGCCTGAAAAAGTGGAGGTACAAACTACAAACTACGAGACCGAAATCAAAATCATCCCCTGAATTGCTGCACGACTCCTAGTCTACAGGAGGTGCATCCGCATGTCGTTGCCAGAGGACTACCAAATATTTCAAATAAGGCAAGATGGCAGCTTCAAAGTCAGGGAAGAAGCCTGCCCCTTTATAATAATTTGTTATACATTGGCGGTTGGCCCCAGTGAAAGCCAACGGGCTGCCCCCTTCAACCTCACGCCTCGTAATAAGGCGTACTATATATATATATTTATAATTATTCAGCATAAATATAACTAATTCAGCATAGGTCCTTTTTTAATCGCCAAATTGATCAATGTCTATTTTTTGTAATTAAGAATAGAGTAGCGGTGTATTAATGAACTAGACCTTGAATAAGCCTGTCCTTTTTTCTTCCATTTTACCTTGGGCCTAGAAACATAAACACAACTATATACATCCATTCAAGCAACAAAAACAAAGCATGCACCTACCCTGGCGTCAGAGGGTTGGAACTGTCCAGGCTTGCAGGCAGATCTGGGCATGATGGGGAAAGGCCTGAACTGATCTCCGTAGGTGGTGCTTCCATCGAAGGGGATGTTTTCGCGAGGGCCTCCCCCCTGGGGTGGTGGAGGGCGTGCCTCCATAGCATGGGGGATGTAGTTGTTCTTGTATGTCGTCTGACCGTCGAAGGGCGTGTTGTTGGGCTGGTAAGCAGCTGCCTGGTTTGGGCCCCTGGGCTCAATGGCATGTGGCACGTAGTTGCCCTGTAGGAGGTGGGTGATGGTAGATGTTTAATTATTTGGAGAGGAAATTAAGGAAGTGATTCATTAGGAGTAGTAGTGTAAACAGTGATTAGAGGCACTAGTGGGTACGTGATCAAATCGATTTACCCCCACCACCTGCATAGATATTTCAACACATATATGGGTGGGCTCAATGGCGCGTGGCATGCAGTTGCCCTGCAGGAGGTGAGTGAGCATGTGAGGTGCGCAGGTAAATTGAACAGCCCTCGCTTACTTCCTTAAATAAGGGTTAAACAGGTGGGGGGGGAGGGGGCAGGAAAAAAGCTGCCGGACCTCATCTTCGGTTTTAATAGAGCCTATCCTCAGGATACGATTACAACTTTTTTTTTACCCATAATAAAGTTGATCAGGAAGTTTGAGGGGTTCATAGTTGATGGTCTGTGTAATTTCAACAGATCTTACCATACCACATCACCTTCTTGATTTGATGCACGCCCAACACTTATCTGGTGAATACGCCAACACCAAGTAACCGCATACACATATGACAAAACAAACAGAGCTTGCGTGCAGCTTATGCATGTCTATGTGTGCTCATATGTGTCACGCAATAACAAAATAAAATAGTACGCCTTATTACGAGGTGTGAGGTTGAGGGGGCTAGCCTGTTTGCTTGCACTGGGGCCAACCACCAATGTGTGTCATGCAACAAAGCACTCACATTATAGGTGGTTGAGCCATCGAAGGGAGCCGTGGGCCTGCTCCACTGCTCTCCAGCTTTCATGGGCTGATTGCGCTCGATGGAATGGCCCTTGTAGTTATCATTGTAGGTGGAAGACCCTGTGGACAAGAAGTTGAACCTCAGTTTGTGAGCACAGATGGAAGATCCTCAGGAAAAAATTAACTTGTGACACTTGCACACCTTCAGTGCAGACGGCTGCACTTGTAGGTTCCACTTGCAATTGGGGCTTTGTCCCATTTAGAGGTTCACACCACAATCGTAACATATTGAGGGACAGTGGACCAGGTCCAGTGCACCAGGTCCCGTGCATGTAGCAGCTGAAGTCACATACATATCCTCCACATCATGGCAAAATGGTTAACCAGGCACCACCCATGGAATGTCCTTTGCTAAGTTGCAGATGCAAGCAGAACAACAAGCACTGCATGCAACACACAGCACAAAGCACACAATTTGGTTCAGGCAGCACCAGGTTCAGCATGCGTATGAGTGTATCACACAATTCACATGGAACAATGTTTGTTCCTTGGGGTGGGGTAAACAGTGCAACAAGCCAGATGTTAGTTGGCAATACCATGCGGGCAAGCACGTGTCACACTGTGGAATGGTAATAGTGAACAATTCAGTGACACAAGTGCCCAAGCCACACTGTGCAATAGTCACAGTGAACATTGCAGTGATGCAAGTGCACGTGGGTGAACAGAGCAACAATCCACATGCTTGTGGGCAATACCATGTGGGCAAGCGCATGGCACACTGTGCAGTCATCTCAGCAGACAATGCGGTCGTACAAGTGCCCGTGGGCGGTGCCACTAAGTGCAATGCATGCAGGCATGGCTCAAGAAGTAGACTGTTGGACTGACGGTATTGTCTACCAGCCATTCGGTTTCTGATCCTCTGTGTCAGGAGTACACCTTGGGGTATCATACATGCTACTACACCACTCTCCGAAGTACAGAAAGCAATGAGGAATCATTTTTCCAGAAATTAGAGAAGCACTGGCATGTGGTCTCAGAAATTAATGCAAAAGCACAAGCATGCTAGATGGTTGAGCCCACGCTGGGGACTTCTCAAATGCTGCACGTGGTGTATCGGAAAAAACCGAATGCTAAATGTACAGGAAACAAATTTCGCATGGAGCGTAGTTGTCATAACTGGGGGAATAATTCATGCAAGACGCAGGCATGGGACACTTACCGTCGAAACGAGCGGCGTTAGGCTCGTAGGCTTGCCGTTGCTGCTGCGCTCGCTCAGGCATTCCCCTGCTGACGTACTCCGCGCCGTAGGTGGTGGATCCGTCGAATGCGGCAGAGTTGGCTGCGTGGCGTGATCGTGAGGTATCGTGAGAACGGTGAGGAGGGCGGGGTGGGGTGGGAGTGCGGGATCACTCGTAGACATGTGAGTAACAAATTCAGCCACAAGCGGGACTGGGAGATAATCAACCTCTTAGCTCGACGATACATCATTAACATCGATGATCAAAACAACCACTCCATGCAGTGGCTTGCACCTTCGCTTTCCCATCGAAACTCAGGATCATGGCTGGTGCGAGGTATACCACGCAAGTAGCTGTTACTCACGCTGATATTGATGACCTTGAGCTGGGGGGCGCGCCTCAAGAGCATGGCGAGGGTAGTCTTGCTTGTAGCTGGTATTACCGTCGAAAGCAGCGGCCTGAGGACCGTACAGAGTGATTTCGCGACCCTCGTAATGCTGCCTAGCAGTTGCTTGATCTACTCCCCAGTTTCCGCTCATTTTAAGTTTTGTCTGTGAATAGGAGGGGACGATCTAATGTGTACAATCTGCACCAATCTTCGACAACTTATGTTAGATGCACGTACAGCTTTTGAGGAGGGGTCGGGGTCGGGGGTCCCGCCCCCGGTCCCGCCAGAGTGTCGGGGGGGCGTGGGGGGGGGCGTGGAATTAGGGTCCCCAAAGTTTAAGCCCATGTATGTTTATTTTTGTATATTTCATGTGAAGATGGATTCATCACATTGTGTATGGGCTGCAGTTGGGCCTTGTTACAAGTAATTTAATGATGTGGTGCATGGCCATCCTTTTGCTGGGTTCTCCTTGTATTCCCATGCCTCAAATTTGAAGTAAATAGGCTATTCACGTTACACACACAAACCTAGGGTGGAACTTTAAAACGTACAAGTGAACGGACCAAGTTGCAAGCTATGGTTGGGTGCCCATGTGGCCTGTTTGGGGAATACATGAAGTACACATCCATAGGAGGTAGAGCTGCAAGGTGTGCAACATGTGCCATGTACTTGCAGATATATGCCACATGACACTGCCTAGGCACCCCCATTAAGGCTTGCCTATGTGGGGAGTGCTCATGGTCCCCATGAGGCCTAGCTAGACCTTCCCCCCTACATGTAGGTGTACCCTATGCATCCCCCAAGTATGCTTTGTGGCTACCTAGACAAAGCTTGCAACTTGGTCCGATGACTCTACCATTTGAACGTCGCACACCGGGAATAGATCACCAGCCTGGCTCTGACCCGAGTTCCGATCTCGCTCCACCACCGAGCCTGGCCTTAGACATGGAGCTGTCTAAGAAGATGCAATTAAAGTTGAGCCCAAGTACTCTTGCTATGATGCAGTATGGAGGATGAAATTCGCCGAAAGCGTCGTTGCCCTTACATAAAAGTGGCGCCATGGGCCTAAGCTCTGCGCGCCCTAAAGGCAGTCCAAAGCAGGGTCCAAAGGATGGAATGTCGGATAGGATGCGGCTGACCAGGTACAGGTGCAGGTGAGGGGCCTATCAGTGAGCCCCCCCCCCCCCCCCCCCCCCCTTCCACCACCACCACCACCACCACACACACACACACACACACACACCACCACCACCACCACCACCTGTGGCTGACAGATCGGCACTCGGGTACCGTACTTAAAACTCGACGCCGGGCGGAGATGTCCCGACCAGGCGACCACAAGCCCCATTCTGCCCACGTGTCTTTAAACTGTGAACCTACGTGATCCCATTATGTACTCAGGACTCGGGAGTGTGGTATACTAGTGTTTATATAACTATACTACCTTGGACTAATCTGCAGGCGGACGGTGGGCAGCCAGAAGGCTGGCAGACCAGGTGATGTGTTTTACTAAAACGATTTTCGCCATAAATAAATTGAAGGAAAAGCCAGGTGGGGGGCAACCGAAATGACACCATCCCCCAACTTTGTAGATATCATGGAGAGGATGAAGAATCCGGTTGTATTTCTTATTTTGGCTCAGTAGAAAAAAAGTAATGGTCCTCCAAAGTTTGAGGCCGCGGGGGGGGGGGGGGGGGGGGGGGGGGGGGGGGGGGGGAGGGGGGGGAGGAAAACATGACATTTTCAAAAAATTAGGTACTTTCCAGCTGCTTTCCAGGCACTTTTTTCTAGCCCTCAGAATGACATGGGAGTGGAACTAAGGTGTTCCTCTACTAAAAAACAGTTCATACCTGATATATGCTATTGTGGGAGAGATCCACTACAGATTATGCCCAGGGCAGAGGGGGGAGGGTCCAGGTTCTCTCTCTCTCTCTCTCTCTCTCTCCCTCTCTCTCTCTCTCTCTCTCTCTCTCTCTCTCTCTCTCTCTCTCTCTCTCTCTCTCTCTCTACACACACACACACACACACATCCACAACGCCCCAGCCAACATGTGTACAACGACGTACAGAACGACCTCGCGGTAGTTTATTGCTTCTTTATTCCTTCCCGCCACTGTGCGTCTGTTTTATTTATGGTGCCTAGTGCTATTTTATGTTATTCGATGGACCCACAACCGAAGGGCACAACCTGCGAAAAGTGCGGTAAACAATCGCTCTGCGGCATCCATGGAAACTTAGGGCGCCATCAGAATTCTCTTGCGTGCTTAACTTCAGTCGAACAGAAGTCGAGATTCAGCAGCGCATCGAAGCATTTGATTACCTGTTTTCCCCAGCCTTTGAGTACTACGGCACTACGGCAGCTGATGGGGCGGCGGCCCTGACCCCCAAGCCCCACCAAACAATGTAACATTGACGATGATGATTTTCTATGCTTCAAACATTCCCAATGGACTCGAGACCAACCTCAATGGATAGGCCTTTAAAATCCCTGTAAAATTAGCATAATTAGACACCATGTATTTGTTTACTGCCGAAGATTGCGAGCAGCCAAATTGCTGGCTGAAGCTATGTAACCTAGTTCAGGGGGGGGCTGCTGAAGGGTCCCTTCACACTTTTGGGGGATGGTGTTTTTCACTTTTGTTTGCCCCCCCCCCCCCCCCCCCGCCCCGCTGGTAAAAGCGATCAAAATATGCCAGCTTCACTTTGACACATGGTTTCTTGTGCCACCACAAATTCACAACTCCATTGAGTTGGGAAGAAGTAAAATTACAAGCTGAACGTGGATGATATGGCCAGTTCACGAAGTACGACTTAGTGTTTGAAGCAACCCCCAGGAAATCAGGAGGGTTTGGCATACAAGGAAGTGTAATATCTTGACATGTCAAACGACTCAGTTGTGAGGCTTCTGGTGCGCTCTTAATTAACCTGGACAGGTCTTTAACCGTTATAACCCGCTCGCCAAGGGGGGGGGGGGGGGGGGGGGGGGGGGGGGAATAAAGTTGGCAGACCGCATGTACGGAAGTTGTTATTTTCACCCCCCCCCCCCCCCCCCCCCCCCCAAGGCTTTATATCTGGACAGGGGTGGAAAGGGTTTAGGGTTTAGGGTTATCCAGCTGGAGGTCTGGGAGCTGGTAGCAGCTGTGTCATGCTATCATGTGCTGCACCTAATAGTTACATATGATGTTATACGCTATTATAATGCCTGCTCCAGTCATTGCGCATTAGCTGGTATGATACCACACATTGCCAGCTCACGCATAACTGATGACTCAGAGGATACGGTAGTTGGTAATGCGCTATATCAGGGCAGCATGGCTACGGAGGATGGTTTAGGAATATTTGGGGTACGACCTTTAAGCGGTTGAACTGCAGATACCTATATATAAAAATATATAATTAAATAGTATGCCTTCTTACGATGCTTAAGGGCAGGGTTGTGGGGGCCAGCCCGTTTGCTTGCACTGAGGCCAATCACCGAAGATACATAGATACTATTCATGGGGTACCCCAGATACTAAATCACTAACACGGGACATGGAATTGTTGGACGATGAGTAGCCAAGAGTTGGCTGAAAAAAAAAAAATCCTACCAATCTAACCCAAATTTAGGGTAGCACGCAACTGTGGAGTTTGGTTATGCGCCCGCTAGCCACGATGGTGAAGCTTCGTGTACTCCCTGCTTTCTGTGGGGATCGCACGGGTGGACTTTGAATTGGCGGGCAATGGGCAGCCCAGAGTTGGCTGACAAGTTCTAAGTGTGTGTCGCAAGCGAAACGGAAAAGCGCTCTAGCAGTCACGGGCAGGGCAGGGGGCGAATAGTTAAGAAAAATGATCTACAGTCTGCGAGAAAGGGCGAGGAGCAGGCCCCTGGCGAGGAGGGAGGCTGGGAATTTCGAAAGTAGTGGAGGAAGTGGCTACTTGTAGCGGAAAAAGATACATTCGACAACTTTTGCGAAGGATCTTGACCGCTGCGATGCTGATAACTCAAGTCATTCGCACTCAAACTATGTGCCAAATGTTTGGGGGCTGAATTGCCCGGATTCGTTCAAACAGCTGGAGAGAGACAGACACGGGAAGAACTAGGGGCTTCAGCCCCGGGACCCTGGGGAGGGGGGGGGGGGGGGGGGGTCCAGAGGGGGCTAAAGCGAAAAAACAAATAAAAACCCTACCAATTGTGATGATAACGCCTGGTGGGGCGTGGTGTTAAGGGAGCCCGTCGTACGCGGGTGGGGAGCGGTCTCCTACCTCAACTGGACAAGCTACCATCGCGGTAGACGACGACCTGCAACGCCATGAGCGACCGAAGGGGGAGTCGAACCCCCGACTCTTCGTTCTTTTTGCAATCTGGTCTACCACTAGACCATTGTAATCGCTAAAGAGGCTAAAAACCCTACCAATCTAACCAAAATAGAGTGTACCACGCAACTGTGAAGTTTGGTTATGCGCCCTCTAGCCACGATGGTGAAGCTTATTGTGCTCCCTGGTTTCCGTGGGTATCGCACGGATGGACTTGGAATTGGCAGACAGTGAGCAGCTAAAAGTTGGCTGGAATAAAAAGTAACAATTAAATTCAAAATTAGACAAGGCTGAAGTTCCCGTCCACCGAGTGGAGAGAGGGGTACTGTGACGATGCTATTGTATACTATGCATGGCTATGCATGCAACATTGTGCGACAATTGAAAGGATTTCACCCCAGGATGTGTGACCCTGTAAACACTCTCCTTACTGCTATATGCAGGTCATCTCAGGGTTAACACAAGCCAAGTGCTCCCAACACAAAACGTCAGATTATTCTCTCAAGTTCCAACCATTTGAGAAAAAATCAAATATTTTTGTTTTGAAAAGTTTGCGGCACTTTGGGGTCAAGTCAGGAGGTAAACGGGGCCTCTTGGGGTAGTATGGCCGTGAGAGGCTGATCCCCTCCGCCATGCTGCCAAGCACATGTGGTGCTACGACCGCCCAGCAATCCCCAACAGGGAACACACACACACACACCTGCCAAACAATCACAATACTTTGTTGTCCAGTCACAGGACTCAATTGATCCTCACCATCACAGATGAAGGGGTGACTTCCTAGGTAGGCATTCTGTTGGATAGCCAACGCTGGAGCTTGTCCCAAGGTCTTCGATGTACCCCAGGAATGCGATAGAACACTCCGTCTTACCTTGTAGGCAAGATTATACCAGTATTTCGTTTTGGGGCTACGCATAGCAGCTTCCAACCAGCTCCATTAGCCACCTATTGGGTCAAGCCAAAAGCTCCCAGCTTCATCGGAATGCCTGTCATAGTAGCTTTCAGACACACTAGCTAGTTTCAGGTTTGCCCCAGGGACGGGGATAAGGAGCTGCCTGGAAGCTGCTACGGGTAGCCCAAAAAGGAAACAGTGCCCTAGATGAGTCTACCCCCATTGCTCGTTGTGTAGCTGGTCTGCCCGTCTTCCACCAATCGCCCGTTGAGGTGAAGCGCATCCCATGCCTCACTTGAGTACTTTTCCCATCCGTCTTTGGCACTACATAGAGAGGTAGGTAGGCAGGTTAGAGGGCTTGTGGTGTGTGTGTGTGTGCTTGTGTGTGTGTGGTGTGTGTGCATGTGTGTGTGTGAGGGGTGGGGTGGGGTGGGGGGAGGGGTGGGAGCTGATTTGGATTCCCATATACAGTACCTGTGAGGTAGGAGTATATTTTTGTTTGACAACAGAGGGCACTGTGTGTGAAGGTATAAAAAGCCATGGAGGAGTGCATGACAGGAGTACGAAGAATGCAGCAGTATGAATGCAGCGGTACAAATGCAGCAGTACAAATGCAGCTTTACGAAATGAAGCGGTATGAATGCAGTGGTATGAATGCAGCAGTACGAATGCAGCAGTACAAATGCAGCAGTATGAATGCGGCAATATGAATGCAGCGGTATAAATGCAGCAGTACGAATGCAGCAGTATGAATGCAGCGGTACAAATGCAGCGGTACAAATGCAGTGGTACGAATGCAGCGGAGTGCATGGCAGGAGTACAAAGTACACATTGAGATTTAAAGACATGTGTATAACTGGAGCATCTGGATGCAGCAGTGCCATCATGGGATGTAGTAAAGTATGCATGCGATAAGATTAGAGACCGTTGATTATGTTGAAAAAATTCTTGTCCCCTGCATAATTCAGTAAGGGGATAGTATTAGAGCGCTACCATAGACCATTGGGCGTATTGAAAAGGCAAATCGAGATGTCCAAGTACTGATACTTGGGCACTAATACTATTTGGGTAGTAGTAGGTCACCCTGCCAAATGACTGGTACACCATTCCATGTGAAGAGCACTATCACAATTGTACCAAAGTCAGAATGGTCAATAATTTTTCTTTCTCTTCTGTTTCTTCTTTTTTTGATCGTGATGTTCATACGTCCCCCTTGACTCTGTCAAGCCCTGGCTAGACCCTACACCCTGGAAACTCAATCTTACCATGCAAGAGTTGCATGTGCTAAACCCTAATCCCTCAATCTTACCATGCAAGAGTTGCATGTGCTAAACCCTAAACCCTCAATCTTACCATGCAAGAGTTGCATGTGCTAAACCCTAAACCCTCAATCTTACCATGCAAGAGTTGCATGTGCTAAACCCTTAACCCTCAATCTTACTATGCAAGAGTTGCATGTGCTAAACCCTTAACCCTCAATCTTACCATGCAAGAGTTGCATGGGCTTTCCTAACGGGCCGCTGGATCTGTAGGGCAAGGTTTTCAATGGCATACATTGCTTGCAGGATCCCACCAAAGCGAGTGGCCGCTGTCATGACAGCATTGTTGAGAGTGCTCGTATGAGACGAGGATAGTCGGGCAGGAAACTTGGACTTCCATGAGATGCGATTGTTCCCATCGCTGTTGAGCATACCGAGAAAGATTATCATGTGGACGGTGTCAGTTAATAGCTCTAGCTCATAGGCCGGGGTGCACAAGCTTCCCAACAGCTTGATCGCCGTCTCTTTCTCCTCACTCCGTGGGAACTCAAGTTCTGCTGCTGATGATAATCCTCGGGGTGCCGTGTCTCCAGCTGCCAGTAAGGCCTGGAGGTCGATGACCATGCTGAAGGCTTGCCCCATGATTGAGGTTGCTGACGCCCCGGACAGCTCATCTAGGAAGCCCTGGCTGAGGTCAGGAGGCTGGCCAAGGAATGCAGGGGCAGCGGGTGACATCTCAAGTTCCGAGCTCGAATGTGAACCAAGATTGGAAGGATAGACCTAATGAGTGGGTGGGGTTCAATGACGGGGGTTCATGAGTGGGTGGTCGATGGGGGTCAAGGATGGGGGTCAATGGGTGGGTGGTCGATGAGGGTCGATGGTGGTCAATTATGGGTGCGGCATGACTTTCAATCAGTAGCTTTAAGAAACACGTCTGTCATTCAATACTTCAGTGCTACACACCTTTCCTTTACTGCTTCAATCAGTGTTTTTAATTTCTGATTTCTGTAGGCCAGGTTGAGTAGCTACTTAGGCTACTTAAGCCTGATTCCAAGACTGTTGCATAGCAATCGCATGACAGGAGCGTGAAGCGTGGAGCCCGGGGGGTTCAGGGGGCAGTCAAACCTCAGCCAAACCTACCCGTCACCATGCGTTGTTGGGGTAAAAAGTGAATGATACCTGTCATCCATTATTTTTACTAGTGCAGCTGAATCATCCCTCATTGCCATCCCCACAATATTCAAACAAGTATAATGCTTCATCAAATCCAAAATAGTGACATTGCTAATCATGTACCTGTGTTCCAGAAGCGATACGATTTATCTTTAGATATTGCAGGACCTGACGTGTCTTCTGGCTAACAAAAGGATAAGGTACCTTCTTTTCTGCCTCTTCCATGTTTGCCTGGCAGGGGGGGGGGGGGGGGGGGGCAGTGGATTCGTACAGTGGCAGCGAAGGATAAGGATAAGGTACCTTCTTTTCTGGCTAACAAAAGGATAAGGTACCTTCTTTTCTGCCTCTTCCATGTTTGCCTGAGCATTCCTTATCCAGTCTCAATGATGTATATATATATAGAGAGACTGGATAAGGAATGCTCAGGCATCTATATATGTGTACCTTCAGGGAATCTGGACAATACATATGGCAAGGCACTTTCTCCCACAGGTGTGCAAGATTCCTGTCTTCGTAAAGGAGGCACATGTTTGTATTTGTACAGTCCAGGGGTAGCCAAATAGGCTTAAAGGACTTGCCCAACTTTAAAACCAGGAAAGACAGCTTCAAAAACAAGCACTGGTGAACTGAACCCCAACAAATCGTATACGGCCGGTCCGGGAGTCCGTGCTAAGCAGATAATTTGGAGGCACATGTGGAAACCCTTTACATTGACATAAACACTGTTTTCCAGCTTTCTGTAGGTCCAGTTTTGTAGCAAAAGTTGAGACGCAAGCCTGATCTCAGGATCGTGGCATAGCTGGGTATAGGGCAAGGAGCCCCGGGGGGGCAGCACGTCGCACTGGGGTTGCACCGAGTCGCTCAATTTTGGTGTGTCCCTTTTGAAAAAAAAAGTGGACACAACATTGACTAGTCGGATAAAACTGCACGGGTGGATGTTGTAACTCAATCTGTTTACAAACATGCTTCAATTTTTATGAAGCAATGAAGAGCTGGCATAGCTCACTTTGCTGAGCAATCGTGTGCGGTATCACTTCGCGCAACAATATAATGACAGCTGGAAGAGCCCCACCCCTGCAACAGGGGGGGGGGGGGGGGGGGGGGGGGGACTCACTGTTTCAATTCTGGCTACTTGTCGCAGCTTCCCGCCAGCTCCATTTGCCAGCCACTGTGACAAGCCCAAAGCTTTCAGCTGCATTTGAATGCCTGCCATATCAGCTTTCAGACGCACTAGCTAGCTTCAGGTTTGGCTCAAGGACAGGTATAGGGATCTGCCTAGAAGCTGCTACTAGTAGCTAAAAAACAAAAATGGGACCACTCACCAACTGCATTTTCTGAAGGCGCTATATATATAGCATAAGTGCCAAATTATGTACCTTAATGTTTTTGGGGTGCTTCATTAGTGTCTTCTGGGGTTGCCTTCTAAGCCAAAAGCTACTAGTAGAACTCCAAAAGCTACAAGGAGCACCATAGTGCTACATAATGACACTGGCTCCCTTTCTTACAAGAACCCCTGCTCACCTGGCGGGAAGCCTTGCTCCGGGCACAGAGGTACACAATTCAGCACTTGTTCACTTTCTTACAAAAAACCTTGCCCACTACTGCAACAGGGTGGGGTGGTGTGTGTGTGTGTGGGGGGGGGGGGGGGGGGGGGGGGGGGGCACTCACCTGGCGGGAAGCCTTGCTCTTGGCGTACATGTCGTATATGATCGACAAGACTAGGAGTAAAGCTCCCGCTTGTAGGAACAGAGAGTAGGCGCCTCCTACGCTACCCATGATCACCAGGAACAGGGATTCATATAAGATATCCTGCTCTGTGTAGGACGCAGCTAAGCGCAGTGAAGACTGAACATACACGGGGTCAGAAAGCTCTGGGTAGGCTTCCAAGCATACCCCTTCAGTCACGGAATTATCTTTGTCCACTCTAGACACAAACCACTCCCTTCGGAAGGAGCCAGCACCACTCTGGGAGTGGTTTGTGGTTTCGACGACATCAAGGATATCAATACCAGGGCCAATAGGGGGGCTCATGGGCATGGCCCCCTCATTGCACATGGGTTGCCCGAAACCGCAGGTAGCTAGGGAGGTAAGGAAGAGGCCGAACAGGGGGGGGCAGTCGGCTGGTGTGGCGGAGCCATTGTAGATGACATCAAGACCGTCCACTGGATTGGTCGAGTAGGTCATGTTGATAATAACGCTCTCACCAAACGGAACACGGAAGCAGCTCATCTGGGAGGGGATCACCGCTACCTGGAGAATCGCATCATCAGTTCAGTTCAGTTAGGGTTTAGGGTTCAGGGCCACATAATCATTTCAGTTTGGTTTTGGTTAAGGGTTTATGGCTGCATAATTATTTCAGCTGAGTTAGGGTTTAAGGTTTAGGGCTCTCACATCATTATAGGTTGTACTGTTGACATTGGCAGGTGTCACATTCATGCACCAATTTATGTATTTCTGACACGGGCAGGCCTCATATTCTTGTCTATCTGACATGGGCGTTGAGGGAACATGCACTTCCTGGGTCGAGAGGGTGCAGGGGGGGGCACGCACTTCATGGGTCAAGGTGATTTAGGGAGCGGACATGCAATTCATGGTTCCAGGGGGTGCAGGTTTAGGGCTTCTCGCTATGGTATATATTTCTCCCTCCCCTACCCAGCCTGCTCCATGTGGACTCTTCCAGCTTTTTGCTTCTATCTATCTATCTATCTATCTATCTATCTATCTATCTATCTATCTATCTGTCTATCTATCTATCTATCTATCTATCTATTAACATACCGGATTTTTTCCGCTCGTCCCCGTGAAGGTCTCCGAAACCACACGGCGGACACTGACAATTGCCTGCGACACTGTAGTACCGACTTCAAACTTTACCAGCCCTGAGCCTGGCGCTTCAAAATCTTCAATTAGCGCATGTTTCCTCTGCCCAATTTGACTATCCCAATTCTCTATCATGATCTGCTTTCCGAATCAGAATTTCTGTAAGAAATGTCAAGTAGTTCCAGGGGTGGAATTTCAGGCCTCAGCGAACTCCAGCTTACATGGCGCTCAAGGTAGGGGGGAGAAAGACAGTGTGTTTCGAGGGGGTGGGGATTGGGGGCAGGAAGATTTAGGGGAAAGTAGGGGGTCATGTAGGTCCTGGGGGGGGGGGGGGGGGGGGGGGGGTATATGGAGAGTAGGGAAGGGAAGAGGGAATGCGTTACATATTTTGCTTTTTTGCTTTCTTGCTTGTGCCCTTTGCTTAGTATTTAAGGATTTGCTGGAAGACTCCCGAATGTTGTGGAGCGGGCTTGTCTTGGCCAACAATGGCCTGTCGATGACAAGGTAATTGAATACAATGCAATGTGCCGTACCAGTAATCTAATGTAATACAATGCAATATAGCTAATAGGATTCGCTGTTCAGACAAAGGGCACCTGATGACAAGTGATTAAGTGAGACACAAGCACTTACCCCATAAGTCCAGGCGGTATCGACTCTGTTACTGACAAAGCAGCCGTTCTCGGCTAAGCATTGAAGTTCCGCAGGGAAGGGGCCTGCACTCGGGGTCCAGTGCACCTCCGCTGTTCTGGATAGGCCTTGGTGAACGTACTGGTATACCATAATAATTGTGTACACAAGCGTCCCAACCAAGATTAGGAGTGACACGGCAGACGCGAAGAGGGTGTGAGGGACCTCCTTGATAGCGTAGAGGTCAACTTTCTGAGCGACCTGCATAGGGTTGCAGGGTTAACTATTCAGTGCCACTCTTTCTTGTTTGAGCTACGAGTAGCAGCTTCTAGGCAGCTCCCTTTCCCTGTCCTTTAACCAAATCTGAAGCTAGCTAGTGTTTCTGAAAGTTGATACGACAGGCATTCAAATGCAGCTGAAAGCTTTATGCTTGCCCCGGTGGCTGGCTAATGGAGCTGGCAGGAAGCTGCCTTGAGCAGCAAAAAGATGAAACAGTGTTCAGTGCTAGGGCTACATGAGGGTGGAACACATTTAAGGAAGTAGATCAGGGACATAGCGTTCCAGCTTGCATAAACAGATTTGGGGCCAAAACTTGCTTCAGTGGATCCACGTCACATCATAGGACACCTATGGGGATCAGTGTTTTTCTTTTCAGCTTTTCTCAGCAGCGTCTAGGCAGCTCCTTAAGCCAGACAATGTGCTACACATAGATATTTCAGCAGTCCTGGACAGCTGATTGACTCAGCTTCAAGGTGCATTAGGTTGCGCTGGGTTCGGCTGAATAGCCAGTCAGGGGAGCTGCCTGGAATCTGCCGATCATAGCCGAAAATAAAAACTGTGGTGGGAAAAATCACCCCCAACTACATCCACCCTGACTTGGCAATGCATAGAATGCTACTGGTGCTACATGGGTCGCCACAGGGGATGCTACTAGCTGTTGAAAAATGAATATGTGCCATGAGAGCTGTGGTTCTTCGCAGGATGTTGACAGCGAAGAAACTTGCTGATTGGCTATGATGATGATGGTCACCTTATCCTCCCTACGGCCCTAATGCGCCTGAAGCTTCGAAGGAGTCAAGGGGACTGACGGCAGAACTACTACAATACAATACTCTACCAATGTCCTAGTTGGACATCTGGTCAGATGACCAAGGAAGACATCGGTAGAGTATATAATGCAGACTCATGCAAATGCATTCGGTACTCAGGAGTGTGGTGTAGAAGTGCTTATACTACCCATGCCTACCATGCACGCAGACTATGAGCAGTCTGCCGGATAATAGGCCATGTTATGATACAAAAGCATGACTACCACAGCTCCCCAGAAATCAGCAACCCACCTTTTTCAGACCTCTCATGAAGAAATCTCCTCCTCTCTCTCCTTTCTTCAAATCTACATCCCTCTGTGGAGTCAAACTATTTACCTCAATGCCCAATACTGCCTTCTGATCTTTGAAGCTATTGTCGGAGGGTAGCATTGCTGGACTGGATAGGAAGACTCTGTTGGAGTCTAGTTTCTGGAGATTCTACAATCTGGTCCTGCTGGGCTCTGATTATCAGCAACGATGCGACTGCTGCTGCTCCTGCCGCGTTCTCTTCGTCCTCTTCTTCTTCTTGGGTTCTGTGAGCTGGCACGTTCAGTTCAAGCTAAGTGTAAGCTACCAGGGGGAGGACGAGCGTTTGCTGCTGTCGCTAATCCTATGTTGTCTGGGGCTGTGGGCTGGCGCGATAAGCTTAGTGGCAACGTAGGACTCTCGCGAATCGTGCTGTCGCTCGGGCAATTATATATTAAATCCTCACTTTAAACAAGCATCCCTAGCGCCGACTCGATGAGGTCGATCGAACGGGTCAGATAAAATCTGCTTCGAGTCGCGGCTGGAGGAAAACTGAGGGGCGCGTAGCTGCCGCCTGCTGCCTGTGCAGACTCTACCAAGAAGGTTTTTGCGGCAGAATTGTAAGCTTTCCGACGCGACTCCTACTATACCTGCTTTCTGTGTACATTTGCACCTCAGAAAGCAGTACACTGAATCGGCGTTTCCGACGCGAATCCGTATAAGGGCCCCGAATCGCAGGTTCGCTGAATCGCAGGTTCAAAGGAGTGACCAACGTGCCAGCTCATAGGTCGTGAACCGCCACCTCATCACATTGATTTGCCGGCTCAAAGGTTGTACAACGCCACCTCATCGAATATCTGTGGCGCCTGCTAGCTCCAGGCGCAGGGCGAATCAGAAGTGGGGAGCAAGGGCGAGCATGAGGCGAATTACTCGCAACCTCGGATTTTCGGAAAATATCTGCCCAATGATGCGAACAGCTTCCTTTCTTTCTTCCACAATTATCCGCATTCTTTCTTCCTTTCCTTCACAGTTCTGGCTCCCGGTATCCAACCTCGTACACAGCGGGGCCCATCAACAATTTGATAGCCCTCATGGTGCCCACAACCGAGTGGGTTTCAGGGTGGTACGCTGTCAGCAGAAGCGCGCCGCAATTGGTATTGAAGCTGGAAGCGCTTGGGGATAGGATAGTTACATGCTTACTGGGCTGTCCGAGCGCAACAAGGTGAGGGTCCTATCGTCCTATCGTCCGGCTCCTTTTGCTGCTGCCCCAGCTGAAGTCTGCTCCTGCTTCTGTCTATGTCCCGGCTTCTGTCTCTGTCCCCCTATTGTGCACTAGATAACACACCTCTTGATATACGCAGATCGTGCAGAATACCACGGCATGGACCTGACAAACTCGATGTGAAGGATCTGTCCCTCTCATGTCCACCCACCCACCCACACACACACACACACACACTTCAGCACATACACACTTCAGCACACACAAACAAACACACACACACACACACACACACACACACACACACACACACTCTCTCTCTCACCCACACCCAATGTCTCACCCACCCACACCCTCTCAGCCACACCCGCACTCTCTCACCCACACTGACCCAACCACTCACCCACCCAATCTTGCAGGGCTTTTGGATGTGTTAAGGCCTTAGAATATGGCTGATGTTGTCCGGGTGCACCCACGTCTGTGGGCTGGCAGTCTCAAAGAGGCCACAGTCTTAGTACAAAGGGATTGGCTTGTCAAGAACATTCTAGGCGGCGAAGCGATTGTGGCTGTGTCAGGGGAGTTGTTGGGCCCAGAGGAGACACGCAGGGTGTTCCTCCAGTACCATAGGACAAGGAACAATGGTGGCAAAGTGGAGTTTAGGTGTATCGCCTCCAATTCCATTAAGGACCTGATACGTGATTTGCAAGGTCTCAAAATCCTCCCTGAGGCTTCCCTTTTTGTCCCTGTCATGGGTAACAAAAGGGTGTCGCAAGTGTTTCGTAAAGTCGGAGAGTGCCATGTGATGCGGGACGAGCTCATATCCACTTTGGAAGCATCAGCTACAACAAGGGCAGAATTAGCATTGGTAGGCACGGTGCCAACGGGAGGGTTGGGGGTTTCAGCATTAGGGGCACCATCAGCATCCACATCCACACTGCCACAACAACCTCCAGACATTGAAGTGCATTGTAGATGTGGAGGGGCCTTTCATGGTTGCGCCTCTGGTCTGAGATTGGGTATGTCATTCACGGATCTACTATCGCCCGTGGAGGTTGATGACCAGAAGTGGATTGTCATGCAGGTGCAGGGGGGCACTTGCAACCTTCTTGGAATTCAGAAGAATTCCGGATGCTATGTGGTGAGTTTTTTGTTTTCTGCGTGTAGATCTCCATTATACCGTGGGTGTGTGGTGTTTGTGTGTTGGAGGGGGTGGGTGGGGTGGGTGGGGGGTGAGGGTGGGTGGGGGTGGGGGTGGGGGTGGGGGGCAGAACAAATGTTTGTGTTACATTGCAGGTGTGTGTTGGAGGGTGTGGGTGGGTGGGTGAAGTTATGTTTTTAACACGGAATACTCACATCTCGAACTCGCTATTATTAGTAGACAAGCAAGAGAGAGAGCATTTATATCGTAAATCATAGATACTAACAAACAAAACGAATGAACGGACAACAAATCTTACTTTTACCCCCTTCCGTCGTTTGCAGCCTCGCACCACCTTGTTGAATGTAGGCACAGCGTCCCTCCCACAGTGCGTTGTGGCGACCCCTGGGCACCAACCTGGTGTCGAGTATGCAAAGAGCGACCCGGCTGTCCTGAAGGACTTGCTGGTCACAGCTAGGGAGGCCTCGGGGCTTCTTCTAACCCCCTCCCAACTCTAAAGTGTGGCCTTCGCCAACGGCGTTGACCCATTGGCATGCCGGCTGGAGTTGTGCTTGAAAGCGAAGAAGCGTGAGCTATAGCTGAACTGGAACTTCAAGGGGGGGCCCGCTGAGGCCCTCCTACAGATCAAGCAAGGCCAGGCTTCTGCTGACCAGGCTTCACGCCTCAACGCTGGGGAGGCACCACCCTCCTTAGAAGTAAGTAGGGAATGGTAAATTGCGCCCCATACCCTACATCTTCCATGTGTATTGTTTATTTTTTAGGGGGGGAGGGTGACGGGGGCAGGACTATGTCAATATTGAGATGTGGTAGACCATGAAAATGTACATTGATACACTCTACTTGATACACATGCAGAGAAGGCAGAATGGGCTGATGTGTGCCCCTTGTTGGAGGTGTCCTAAGTCTGCAAGTGTTTGAATTTTGATTATTGGAAACCGGGCATGCCCATTGAATACGCTGACTAACCCTATGTGGTTGCAACAGGCCATGCTCAAAGGGAAGCACTTCTTTGGATCGATCCCGAAGCTCGGAATTGATCCTCTTGACATTCACATGTACTGCGAGGCAAACCTGCAGCAACTGATCGTGGAGCGGGACAAGGGCGTTGGTCAGTCTTGGGACTTCACACGGTACGACCATCAGTCGATGCCTTATTAGCATAGTTTGTGTGGGTTGAGCAATTTTATTTACTAACCTATGTCCTTGGAATGCAATACTATGCTGCCCACCCCACAATCAAAATCACCGCTTTGCAAAAGAGCACAGAGCAGCATCACCAACACCACCATCACCACAAACAAAAACAGTTACTCCACAAACCACACCTTTCAACACCCACCCGATTCCCTATGGCAGGTTGGCCATGAACTGCCCGTTCACTGAGAAACCAGTCAGCCTTTTCGTCGTAACCGTCAGGAATGTGGACGGAAGGAGCCGGAGCAGGGTTGGTGCACAACCACTTATCGTTGCCTTATGGCTGACATCAAGGTGCAACGCGCTCGCTCTCCACACGTTTCTTCTTGAATTCGAGTCTCGCGTGACGAATCTCAAGGGAGGGAAGAGGAAGGTGATCCCTCCATGGGTTCTAGCCGACTGTGCTCTAGCAGAGCTTCTAGCTGGCATCAGAACGTACTGCCCGTCCATGCAGACTATTGCAAAGTACACCGCAGTGAGTTTGTTGGTGGAGGTCGCAAACATGCAGTCGTGCTAGGATTTTTCAGATGGTCAAGGGTGACTACAGTCTGTTTTTATGTGACATTCCAAGACGTTTATTTGAAACCTTAATATACCTAAGGGTTCATAACCCAGCAGTCAACTTGATATGTTGAATTGTAGTATGATAATGCATGTTTAAAAATGGCTGCGTTTTGCAGAATCGGCCAAATCTGAAGTTACCAACACACTTGGCCCCATGTATTTTCCTACAAACTTACCCTTTAAAGTATGTGCATCTTTTGCAGGCAGTAGAGCAAAATCTACGAGCCCAAAGTTCGTCAGCCACTGTTGTGCCTTGCTTGCCCCAGACAGCTTTCTTTTGGGATATAAATCACGTGGGCCATGCAGCCTATCTTCATGGCAAGAAGCTATTGGGATCTCACCCCACCCACAAGAAAGAACACAAAAGAGTTCTAGGTCTGCTGTGCTACCGTGGTGTTGTGCAGCTACGCGCTATGAAGGACATCAAGCAAGCGCACACGCTCGTGAGTTTGTAGTCGGGCAATCAATGAAGAATTGTTACGATAATACGGTTAATTATCAATGAAGGTGAATTTTCCAGTAGCAGAAGCACAACAAGTGCTATTACAGAAACTTGTTTTGATGTGCTCGGGCATTCTAGGCTTCTTGCATTCATCCAAAATAATGTCGTGCTTAAAGATCATATGTTACCCACTCAGGTCGCTGCATTGGTATGCGTGACTACTGCTGGCGAGACATTGCCGACCGGGCCATTCTCTTTTGAGCTCCCCGCCAACCTTCTGCCAGCCAACACAAGGGCGGCGCTTGGTTTGTCCACCGATCCAAGTTCTTCACCCCTTGATGAGGTGTGTATCCATTGTCTTACTTGATACCACTTACTCAATATCACTTCGCCCCACCACTTCCAAACTTGTGACAGCCAGTTTCTTCTAAAAACAATAACTGAAAATCAACCATTTGTTTAACTACAGGCACCTGAAGATTACTCAACGTGCGCTGAAGATGACCCGAAAATTGGCTTGGTAAGCCACTATATGTGAACACTAGGGTTGGGTTTTGCATTCACCCCTACCGTAGGCGCATGATATGTTGGCGGAAAATAGAGATGGCGGATGGCACCCAAAAGAGGCTAAAATCATGGCGGATTTTAAGGTTGGCGGATGTTACAGATTTTGGGTGCTCCATAAATTGGCCCAGGATACCAATGGCGGATGGCGGAATCCTTTTTTGCATTTTCCAATTCAAACTAGCTTCAAGTGTGACTAAAATGAGTTATTCTGGGCATAAAGAAATTCTGAATAAAAAAACTGTGTCACCCTGTGCAAAACACTTGAGGAGGGCTGACCCCCCCCCCCCCCCCCCCCCCTAAATATAAATCAGAGGCATGATTAATATCATTGGCTTGAACATTGCCTTGCAGATAGTGCAAGGCAATGTTCACTTCAGACTGTATTTTTACAGTCCAGTGGTAGCCAAATAGGCTAAAGAGAACTGCCCAACCGTTCGTCAAGAGAGGACATGCCCTGGGCTAAGCGGTTAATACGGTTGCGCCAGCTTTGGCTGAATAGCCAGTCAGAGGAGCTGCCTAGAAGCTGCTGCTTATACCTAAAAAGAAAAACACTGAAGGCAACGTTTACTCCAACCTTTCTGATCATACTACCTAGTCTGCCCAAAGCTGGTTGAGGATTCAATAACTCGACGGCTAGTTGACACAATCAGGTATCCAAATAAAGCAAAGTGCTTCATTGTTAGGGAGCATTGTTCTGAACTACGGATAGCTGATGCTCACACGCGGAGCTGCAGGCGTACTCCACGACAAGGCGGAGTACGAAGCCATCCTTGCTCCAACAGTTTTTCTTGCAGACTCTCCACCGGTGCACTTTTTTCAATTGCCTGCAAGCCCGGCAAGCCTTGGTGTTCTTGCAGGCCTTCGGGTTGTCTTCACGAGGATAAAAAGTATTCATCCTCAGTCCGTCCATGTACCTGTCTTCAAAGAAATTTGCCCGTTCCTGCATACATAAAACGATTGTTTGGGGTTCAGTTCATCTATGCTTTTTCTTTTTAGCCCTTCCAGAGTTCCAGACACGGTTGGGAAAGTCCTTTTGGCCTATTTGGCCTACCCCTAGACCGTAACAAACAAACAAACAAACAACATACATGTCAGAACAATGTGGTTTACTTCCAGGGATCCGCAAAGCATATGATGAGACCCTATATAATATCATTACATACCTGTGAGAAGTTCATCGTGGTTCCAGTTTTGGCCTTGCCAATTGTCATCTCCACCGGCCCCGCGTGTTCCAGGGCGACTGGTGGCTGGACAGGTGGTGGCGCGTGGACTGGCGCCTGGATAGGTGGTGGTGGTGGCGGTGGTGGTGGTGGTGCTGCGAACGGTACCGAGAACTGCCGGAACTCTGGCCCGTCTGCTAGGTCGTCAACCACCTTCGATGATATGCTGTAATTCATACGGCCGGTCTTGGGATGCCCCTCCACCATGCGCATCATGCCGGTTGCTGACCTCCCGGGGACTAGCCCGCTGCTTTCAACAGCCTGGCAGATCTTGAAAAGCATCTTGTTCTCAACCTTCCCTTCAACAACTCGCTGGGCATGCATGTCCACTACGGCGAGGACCACGCATGTCTCGCCCTCCTCCCAGGCAATTCCTGTGTATGGTGTTTACGACTGTTGTTGTTGTTGTTGTTGTTGTTGTTATAGTCCAGGGGTAGGCCAAATAGGCTAAAGGGACCCGCCCAACCGAGATAGGAGGGGCTAATAACGGAAAAGCACTGATGAACTCAACCCCAAACAATCGTTTTACCGACGGGGGCTCTGAGTTCGTGCTACGGTAATACAACTAAACGATTAGAATGTAATACCTACGACCCCTGATTTATGTTTGCCTACCCCTATCCAATTTGGCCACCCCTGATTTAAAGTTGGCTGTTCCTAGACATGCCATTTTAGCCAATTTGGCCACCCCTAATTTACAGTTGACTACTTCTAAACAGGCCCACAATCCCGCCACATGGTTGCTAAAGAAATTGCACATGGTAGCTTCCACTTACCCGTTTTATGTCCCCCTGAAGGGCCTGCCTTGTTTCCTTCCAGCATCCGGGAGGGACCTGCTGGAGCGGCCGCCTCGAATTGACGTGCCATACTTCTTCCTATACACGGGAAACAACAAGGTCAGAGGCCAAGAAGATAAATGTGGCATGGGTGTCAACAACACAAACATCTCGAAGTTGCATTTGCATCAACAACCACAACTTACTTGCTGTGGGTAGGCATGCAGCGTGAGTACGCACATTGACGCCCCCAAACTGGCGTGGGGAAGCAGCTGCCACCCTTAGCTTCTTGGACTCGGGCGTGTCCTTCGAGACCGGTACAGAACCTACAGTGCAAAGGCATAGATAAATGAACCCACTCATATCACGCTGGATAATTGGATCCGAGGTATACATCATAACTAACACCAACAACACTAAATAAGCACGAAGAAACCTACTGGCGCTTGCGGAGTGCTAGGAGTGCGGGCTTCCGTGTAGGTGTTGGTCTTGGTCCGCAGTTGCGATACAAGGGCCAGTCCAAGGAGGAGACCCTGCACAACAATGAAAGGTGGGCATCACGGATTGGAACAACACTTGCACAACAAAAATACACTTCCCAAACAGGGGGGGGGGCGGGGGGGGGGGGGGGCAGATTAAAAAGAAAAAGGCACCATCGTCTAACTTTGTAGAGATCATGTAGAGGATGAAGAATCCGGTCGTGCTAATCTTTTTTTTGTATGGAGGTTGGTTTGGTCCCTTTAGCCTATTTGGGTACCCTTAGACTGTAACATACACAAATTAGTGATGATTGAAGACCCCCCAGTTTTAAGGGTGTGCACATTAGTGATGATTTTTATTTTCCTTGCATGCTCGAGGTCGCAACAAATTTAGACCATAGCAACGCACCTGCTTCCATGGCATGCGTGGAGACTGAGATCAAGTCAATAGCACTGTCATCTTGCGTGCATTCCAACCCTGCAACAAACAGGTAACGTGCATTTGAATATGTGGCAAAAAAAATCCACAAGCATTGGGCCTCTTCCTGAATTTTTTGCTCCCTTGTAGGAAGTCACCCTTGCCCCCCAGGCATGAGTGAGGCACGTTTCAGCCCCCAATTTAAACAGGTAGGGTACATGCATTTGATCATGTAGCAAACAAATCCACAAGCATTGAGCCTATTTCTGATTTTGTTCTTCCCTTCTAAGAAGCCCCCCTTGCCCCCTGGGCATGAGTGAGGCACGTTTCAGCCCCCCACCTGTTCACTGCAACCAACTAGCGAAAATGAAGAGCACAGGCACCGAGCCAGATCACTTCTGCTTTTTTTCCTCGGGAGGAGGCCCAGAACGAAGTTGAAGTTGATCAAGGAAACCTCACCTGAAGAATCTGCAATCTCGATCGCCGACATCGTGCTGAAAGAATGCTCGCATCCTCGCCTGCTCCGTTTTTCTCCTGAAACCCACTCGGTTATGGGCACCATGAGGGCTATCAAATTGTTGATGGGCCCCGCTGTGTACGAGGTTGGATACCGGGAGCCAGAACTGTGAAGGAAAGGAAGAAAGAATGCGGATAATTGCGGAAGAAAGAAAGGAAGCTGTTCGCATCATTGGGCAGATATTTTCCGAAAATCCGAGGTTGCGAGTAATTCGCCTCATGCTCGCCCTTGCTCCCCACTTCTGATTCGCCCTGCGCCTGGAGCTAGCAGGCGCCACAGATATTCGATGAGGTGGCGTTGTACAACCTTTGAGCCGGCAAATCAATGTGATGAGGTGGCGGTTCACGACCTATGAGCTGGCACGTTGGTCACTCCTTTGAACATGCGATTCAGCGAACCTGCGATTCGGGGCTCTTATACCGCGAATCCTACACCTGAGAGAAAGCAGTACAGTGACCGCCGAGTCGGCGTGATTGTGGAAGCGGCCGAACACAGGCAGCGGGGGCGCGCGCGAGCGCGGGCGCGCGGGGTGGGGGCCCGGGGTGGGGTGGGGTGTGGGGGGGGGGTAGCTCTGGGGGGGCCCGGGCCAAAGTTGAGATCTTTGTTTTCCGATGCCTCCGTAAACCAAAAGCAAACGCGAAGCAATTTCCGGAGTTTGAATCGGATTTTCACCTCCTGCCATGGCCTGTGGAGAAAGCTGACCGGATAGACCGAGAGTACACGATCGCACGTAAGTGACTGCAGCGAGCTCAACAGAGCACAGATCGAGCCAGGGAATCGATCAATCGCCATCAATTTGGTATCCAACAAATTGCCTGAAGTTGAATGGTCAGAAACTACGTGATTCTACCTCTCGTTCCGACTGCTGCGGGTCTGTATGCCAGCCTGGACGGGCTGGAAATGGCTGGAATGGTGCTTGTGTAGGTCAAATGGGCGACCTTCTCAACTTCCACGCCAAATCTACCTGGGAAGAATCTGCTGGGAGGGTGCAACTAGTGCTCAACTTGGATTGAGTGTTCATCGTGTATGAAATATGTAATACACAAGATATGTCCCGTTTTGGGCACATTTGGGGTCAGATCTGTGCCAAATCCTATCTGAAAACCAGACCGGGAAGGTTTGTTTATTTCAAAAATGTTTAGCATCTTGGCTAAGGGTGTTTTGAAGTCGAGCTGAATTTTTTGGCCCGAAAAAGTGAAAAGAAAAGTGGAAACAAAGTGGAAACTGTTTTACCCGATTTCGGATTATTCGGGGGCTCGGGGCCTGTTGGGGCCATTTCTCAAGGTGTTTGGTGGTGGTGGTCAACGGTGTCACATTTTTTGGTGGTACTTCACCACGAAGCTGTCGTCTAAAGGTCTCTTAAAAAATAATAGTGTCACTGTTGATCGAACACCGGCTAAGAGACATGCCAGAACGTGTAACTAGATCTGGTTGTAGCCCCCCCCCACCCCCCCCCCCCACCCCCACCCCACCCCAAAAAAACCACCTCACGAGAATTATCTCCTTACTTCAAAGGTAATCTGATACGAGGTATACATAGGACATAATAAGGCAACAAAGAGGCAACAAATAGTAGGTGATATCGTTACACAGTCATTACATTGTTCCCCACTTATCCTAGAAACTGCCTTAACCCATGAGATTGCATTCTGCATTCAGGAGTAGTGCCTTACTGACTATAGCTCCTATGTTTTCTAAACAGCCCTGGTGAGGAGCCTGACGGCTGCTTGACCATGTAATCAACCCAAACGGAAGTACACTTTATGTAGTCTTTTAGATGGTGGTACATCCACACAAAATAATTCAACGGTACACCACAAACAATGAAACGTTAGGCCCCAGCAAAATTAGGCCCCAATTGAAACGTATGGCCCCGGCAATGGTAGGCCCCAGCGATGTTAGGCCCCCCCAAAAATTGTCCCAGCGATGTTAGGCCCCAGCAATGTGAGGCCCCGACAACATTAGGCCCCAGCAATGTTAGCCCCCAGCAGGCAGCAGTGGTAGGCCCTAGCAACGTTTAGCCCCAGCAATGTTAGCCCCCAGCAATATTTGGTCCCAGCAATGCTAGGCCCCAGCAATTTTAGGCGCCAGCGATGTTCGTCCCCAGCGAGGAAAGGATGGTAGCCCAACTCCAGAAAGAGACGCTACCATAGCCGAGAGACTGGTATTCCAAATTATAAATGACCTCCACAAGACTTCAAACTGTATGATCTGTTAAGTGTCCTCCCTGGTTTCGTGGGTATCGCACAGGGGGGACTTGGAATTGGAAGAAGGTGAGCTGCCCAGAGTTGGCCGAAAAACCATGTAACAATCCAATCCAACATTAAAATCATTTTTTTTTAGCCAAAGAGAGTAACAGCACAAATAACCGAGAGGATAAAAATAATATTACTACTCACCCCTTTTTTATCGAGAGGGCATACTACCAAACATTCAAAAGGACAACGACTGAAGTATTACCCAAAGCCTTAAAAAGGGCAAACATGAGGGTTCCCTCAATCTCACGCCTGTGGCATGGCGTACTAATTTTCAATTTTCAATGATCAAAAGTGCAGCGACTGAAGTATGATCCAACCTTTCAATATGACAACGACTCAAGGATGACCCAGCCCTGTTAAATAAGAGGGTGCAAACCCAAATAGCGGAGAGGGTATCAACCACCCCACCCCGCCCGCCTGCCCCACTCCACCTCACCCCAGAAAAAACCAAATAGATGAGAGGGTATCGAACACCCCACCCTGCCCACCACTCCACCTCAACCCTACGTAACCCTAACCAAAGGCCTGCCTAGCATGGACTAACCAAACTGGATGATGGTAGTCTTCCCGCCTGGCTGTCGCATAGCAGTCTTCCCCCCAAAGAGTAGCCACCTGTGTTCAAACATGAGGTTAAAAAACAACTTGAATCCGCTCCCCTCCAATGATTTCCGATGCCTGTTTCACCCTGAAGTCCCCCCCTCTTAAAACATGCACACTTTCAATCCGTAGATTTCATCCCCACTGTTAGCTTCTGAATAAGGTTTCCATTTGATGCTATCTCCCTACCAGGGTTGTTCAGATCCCTCTGAGATTTTGCGTGCCACATGCAAAGGTCACCCGAAATGTGCTTGAAAATACGCACACCTGTCAAAAGGTGTGTTTTCGCGGTTGAAACACGCACACACCTGTCAACATCTGTTAAACTGTGTGAAATCACTCACACACACTGTAACTCACCCATCTAGAGTTTGCGTGATTGACTGATTTTGGACCTTGTCACGCAAACATGTACGTACGTGTTGAACTACCCTGCTCCATACTATTGCCCTCCTATATGCAGACCCCCTATCTAGATGGCACCATAACAACCTGACGGCTCTTATCAACCTGATATATCAGCCCATGTTGCGGGTTCATGCGCAGGTGGCATGGGACGAAGGCATCCGCCGACGCTGAACCCTTAGGTATAATTGATACCTCCGATTTAAGCAGTGTAACAATGGGGTCTCTGCTTCATTGAGGGCTGTAATGAAGACAAACCAGATGCACGGCATGGCATAAACTCAGATACAATAAATGGAAGTGCATGGCAAAGGTGCCAGGAGAGGGACAAAAGCCCCAGTTTCTTTTTTGGGCTTCACGTAGCAGCTTCTAGGCAGAGCTCCTTTCACCCATCCTTGAGCCAAGCCAGGATCTAGCCAAACACTGAAAGGGCGGGTTCTTCGACGCAGCTGACAGCTATTAGCTCGACCCAGTGGCTGGCTAATGGAGCTGGAGGGAAGCTGCTAAACGTGGGCCCAAAAAGAAACAGTGACATAAGCACCTGTTTTCAGCAGCCAAGGGGTTGAGGGATTGTTGGTGGTTGGCCCCAGTGCAAGCAAATGGGCTGGCCCCATCAACCTCACGCCAAGGCGTACTATTTATGTATTATTTATTTATCTGCAGCCAGCGTGGTCCAGGCTAACAGAGCAGCAAAGACATTGCTACTGGCAGTCAAAATATGACTCATAGAAGAGGACTCGCAGATTCTGACTCACTGATTCTGACCCACTGATCTTCCAACACACTGCAGCTAGCGAGCTCCATGTTACAAGGGCTGCAAACACATGGCTGATGACAGTTAAAAGCTGTCTCACAGAGACTGACCTGCTGCTTCTGCCACAGAGCTGCTGCCACACTGCAGCAAGCGCGCTCCAGGTTATCAGACCTACACAAACATGGCTGCTGAGATTCAAAAGCTGGCTCACAGAAGCTGGACTGCTGCGGAGCCATTGACACACTGCAACAAGCGTGCCACTGAGCCATTGACACACTGCAACAAGCGTGCTCCAGGTGCCTAGACCTAAGAACACATGGCTGCTGACAACACTGACTTACTCTCTTCTGAAAACATACTGGCCTCAGCCATCATACTAATTACATTTGTAACCGGCCCCCAATGAGGGCTCAACCTCAGTACAACAGCCATACTACTGGCAGCTGCGGAGTCGCCTATACCTAAGGGTTTGGCGTCGACCGTGGCCTTTGTCCCACGCCAACTGCGCATGAACCCACGACATGGGCAGGTCACCTCTGGCTACATTTATTTATGCTCCTCATACACCACTGGGGAGTTCTGATTGCTCAGTGCTCCTGATTCACTCGCCTCCGCCACCATAGTAAGTACAGTGTCCGAGGGGAATGCCGTTCTGCTGAGCGATCCCACTCCTCTGAAGCCCCGGGGCGGGACAGCAGACAGAGCAGCCTGGCTGGGGGACATTTTATCCAGTGTCTGTTGACATGTACCATCACCACTCTCCCCATTGACACCCATTTTGATGCTCAGTTGTGGAGGCACTCTAGTTGGCAGAAGAGACCTAGCATCGACGTCCCTAGATGAAGTGAAGGACAGATTACTTTGGGCGGGCGGGGCGTCACTGTAGCCGAAGGACCTCCTCTGTCCACTAGTGACAGACATGGGGGCGTGATGAGGCGGGCTCATACCAGCAGTAGAAAAGGAACTAAAGGACGATTCTGGGGTACCCTTGCTCGCACGGCGCATTCTTAATGAGGTCTCACTTCTGCAGTCCGGGTGCTGGTGTGGGTCCAGGTGCCGGTGAGCCGGGTCGGCGATTAGAGCTTTGAGGGAGGAATTCTTCTTGGGTATACCATGGAGCAGAAGGCTGGTGGCAGGCCCATCTAGGCTTGAGCGTCTCTTGGGCTTACGGTGCTCAGTCATGCCAACCGCTTCACTACCGGAGGCGGGCGTACCAAAGAGTTCGAGGCTGCTGACTGTGGCCTCGAGGGCAGACTGTCTCCTGGCCCTACCGTGAACGGCCACGCTGAACGGTTCATTGCCAGAGGTATCAGAGTTTTTTCTGGGCATGGAGTGAGAGCTCTGGCTACCTTGTGTGCTGATGGAACGCCTCCTTACTAATGTGTTGTAGGGGCTATTCAACATATCGTGATATTTTTGGGAATCATCACTCTGCAAGGAATTCTCACTGCCACGGCGCTGGAGGAATGAGCTCCTACGTGATGCTCCTAACCTGGAGGACATGTTAGCCTTACCGGCATCAGCTGCTGCATGTCCTCCAGCTTGCGAGGAGCGGTTACTAATCGATGCAAAGGGAATGATGCTACGCCGCGGGATGGAATCAATATTTTGTATCATGGGTCTGACAAAGCCGTCCCATGGCGCAGCATCTGGCCAAGGTGACAGCTTCCCTGAATAGGGCCTTGCCTTGCTATCAGAACTTGGGGGCAGCTTGTCTGACGGTACATCCGTTACATCCATGTGCGTGAGATCCCGACTCGAAAGCTGAGCATAGTCCGAGTCCATGTCCATGATCGCGCGCTCCACGTCAGCAAGCTTCCTGCTATAGGAAAGCGAGTTGTGACGTCCCCGGCTGTAGTCCATAACCCTCTCGGATGGAACGTTCAAAAAGACGTTGGAAATGTCGATGGTGCTCTGACTGAGGCGCATCCCGTGCGATAAGACGGAGGCCTCATCTCCCATGGAGGGGCTATCATCCTCCATGGGAGCATGCGGGTTCCAGTTATGCTGAATGACAGGCAGCGAGGCAGCAGATGCATGTTGTGGGTGTGGGACAGAAGAGGGCAAGACGCCTTGCTTTTTTGCCAACAGCTCTCCCATCTGCCTCAGCATCTCTTCTAACCCCTCATTTGCAGCCTGCGCGAGAAAGGGAGATAAATACATAAGTAATACACATTATGACAAGGCGTTTGGGTAATGTTTGCAGTCCTGATGGAGTGACTGTGTAGTACCGTTCGTCTCAGCATCTCTTGCAACCTCTCATTTACAGCCTGAGTAGCTAGGAGGCAAGATGACCAGCCTGTAGGTTCTCCAAAGCGGCAGTGTTCTGGGGGTACAACATTATAGTGTTTTGGGGTTGTTCTATGAGGCGAAAAGCTGCTAGTAGCACCCCAAAAGCTGTCAGCAGCACAATGGTTATTGGTTAAGACACTGGTTCCACTTCTTATACAAAACCCTAGCGACACTATATCCTTTGCAAACGTTTTTGAAGCAGACTACTACATGCATGTGGAGGCTGACTTCATAGGGGAAGAAAGACGCGGCCTTATGAATCTGCTAGCAGTGAGTGAGACAGAATTGGTGGTCTGCTTATAGCTGTTCAGCGGATGATCTGGATCAGAGAGGTATACAGGTCGTATTGCCGCTCAATATATGACAAGGCTGCTAGAATGTTCCGATGTCCAGGCCAAATTTATGACAATGCTCCCAGAGTTTTGTTTCCAGATGTTCAGGCCATTTTTGAGGTGCGAATTACACACTACGACCTGTATTGAAACATCCAAATCCAAATCATCTGCTGAATTGCTATAATGTTCATCTTGGTGCCAAACAGGGGCAGGAGCAGGAGCAGGTACTTTTTTTCAGCGCAAGAAAGGCTTGTCCTCCCTACCAGAAATATACAATGCTGAAGCACTTGAATCATGGCAAGCATATGGCATTTAAATGGCATTTGAAACACAACTCCCCACCTTCATGTCATTAGCCAAGCATGTCACATCCTGTGCCACATTGAACGCAACTTCTCGAATATCTGTGAAAGTGGGCAGCGGCTGGCCTGGAGTGCGTTTGAATGGGGTGGTTGCTGGTAGCTGAGGCTCCCCGGGCTCATGGAAGAGGGTGATATCACTGAATGTTGTTGGAGTGCTTAATCGGGAGTTCGAGAGGCCACCAGGCTTGGCTCTAGAAGACTCTCTTGGGGTGACACTGGGAGTCGGGAGCGTAAGAATCTGGGGGGCTCTAGAAGACTCCCTTCGGGTGATCCTGGGGGTCGGGAGCGTAAAAATCCGGGGGGCTGGGAGCTTCAAAATATCCTGACCCTGGCTGCCAAGCCCACTGAGTGATTGCCTGGCAGAGGAACCAGATGGGTCAAGCTGGGCCATGAGGGCATCCAAGCTTGGGTGTGGCGAGTATTCCGCTAGTAGCCTTTGATTTCCTGCGGCATTATTCATCTCCCGACCTCGGCTGCCGAGCCCACTGACTGGTCGCCTGCCAGAGGAACCAGATGGCTCAAGCTGGGCCTTTAGGACATCTAAGTTTGGGCGTGGACAGTACTCGGCTGGTAGCCATTTCTTTCCTGCGGATATATTCATCTCCTGTAGCACCTTGTCCAAGGAATCATTCCCTAGGGAGTTAAGGTCTCTTCTGGGAGCAACTGACCTGGAGCGCCCAAATGAAGAAATATGTGTGAGCAATGCCGAGGCCTGCGCTTCAGTTGATCCATTAGCAAGATAAGGATCACTATTCTCACGACTGGGAGACATCAGTGCGGCAGTGGCAGCTTTTCTTATAGTATTTTTCCTTAAGCCAGAGTCTGGAGCGGATGCAAGCTCAGAGCTGGTGGCTCGCACTGGACTTGATGATCCTGTGGAAGACCCTTGGGGGCCAAGTTTCGAGCTTCCTTTCAAGAAGCCTGGCTTAAGAGAGGATTTTTCGCTTGACTTACGGCCCAGCACTGTAGGACTGTCGGCCCTGAGTGTTGATAACGAGAGGCGAGCAGGCACTCTGATCTCCACTTGGCCACTCGACAGACTGCCCCTCCCTTTTGGGGCGATGGAGAGCGAGGCTCTAGGATTGACTCGAATGACAGATTCCCTGTTGTCATCAGGTGAAATGCTTGCCAAGCGAGCACCAGAAAAGGAGACTCTTCCCTTGCTGTCCAAGGTCCCACTCAGCAGGCTGGTCCCTGTCCCAGATCCTGACTCTTCGACACCTGTCAGATTGCTTATTGGGCTCGCCGGTGGAGACAGACCAAAGGCTGAGAAGGCCTTGCCTGTCGTGTCTGCGTTCCAATTGCCCGAGCCCCCCCCAAATGCAAAGCTTTTACCGAAATTCTCGACTGGGAGTCCGCTGTCCTGCAAAGCGCCCACCTTGCTCCAGGCATTTGAATCCTTGGCCTTGAGTGTTTTTGGCCTTGGCGAGGCAGGATCAGGCAGCTTGCTACTACTTCTGTTTTCTGATTGAAGACTGTTGAGTGCTAGGGGCTCAGAGAAGCTCTGGCTCGGAGATTGAGCAACCTTGGAGGCGTGCAGCTTGAACAAAGTTTCTGTCCTTGCTCTGCCGACACCAGAAGAGGAGCTTACCAGCAGTGCATGCGCCTGCTGCACCTCATCTCCAGTATCCAGCTCTTCCGCGGTTGGCTTGGCCACGGATATCTTCATGCTGCGACCCTTTCTTGTAGAAGCCAAGCCATTCGCCTTAGCGCCCCAGAAGGTTCCAACCTGTTTCCGATGGGCCTCCGCGTTTGCCTCAGCGTCTGCCTTGGCGTCAATACTAGCAATAGCACGCTCAGCCGCACTTTCGGGTTGCCTGGTAATGGATGAGAGCTTGCTGAGCTGCAACCGCTGCCAAGAACTGACGGGATGCGGGCGCCCACCAGGAAGATCAGCACTGTAAGAGGCATCTGGGCCACTTAGGGATGAGTTCCTTGCCATTGACCTTTGACCCAAGAGCTGCTGACCACCAGACGCTAGAGGAACAGAAGTCAATTTTTGGCCACTACCAAGATGGGACAAGTTTCTACCTTTCATGGTGCTATTTTCATTCATATAAGACTTCTTCTCCCTATCCATACTTCCTGTTTGCATTCCTAGCTGAGACATGACTTGACTGGCGACCATCTGCATTGACATGGCGTCTGCTTTCTGAGAGGTAGAGTCCAGGTTCAATGAGGCAGAATCTCCATTTGATGAAATGGAGTGTTGGCCTTTGTTGGCATCAGGTGCCAGGAAGGAAGCAGCACCAAGTTGAACACTGTCCCCACCCCCACCACGTTTAGACTCCCACATTTTCACGGCCTCAGCAGCTCCGATCTTGGGTAGCGTGGAGGAGCTCTTGGTCCGGGATTTGGCAGCGGCTGCCATAGCTGTCTGCAGAAAGATGGAAGACAGATCATCCCGGACATTCTGGCTGAAGGCACTGTCATTGTCATTGGCCTGCAAGGAGGTTGGCAGAGATTCAGACATCCATACTTCTTCATCTCTTGGCATCTGCAACTTGACTGCTACTGACACATTCACATTGCTTGCGCAAGTGGTATGATCCTTGTTTGTCGTGCTGTATTTGTTTATATGTAATTTCTTTTGTTATATATTTTTTCTTTCTTGTTTCCTTGTTTGTATGTATGCATGCATGCATGTAGGTTTGTCTGTCTGTCTGTCTGTCTGTCTGTCTGTCTGTCTGTCTATCTGTCTGTATAGTTGCATGCTTGTTTGTTTGTTTAACGGCCACACCCTTCGAGTGTTTTTCATTTCAGATTTATGTAGGTCAGGTTGAGCACCTACCGGGGCTACTCAAGCCTTGTGTCATGATTGTTGCGTAGCCAAAGCAATGGATGGGTGGTGCCAAATTATTGCCACCCGGTTGGTGGTGCATCTACCCCCCCTCCCCCCCCCCCATTCACCCACCACCAACTGGGGGGCAGCGCTAAACCCATGCGTCGCCATGCAATGACAGTAAGGCGACACAGTGACGACGCGTCGCCAGAAAAGGCATGGGAAGCAGAACTGCTCTCTCTTTGTTGAAGATTAAGTAATGAAGTGCTTCTTATTGTAAGCTTCTCCTGACATTTACAGTTGTCTTGATGGTTCAGGGTTGGTTGAGTCCCTTAGAAAAGCTGATTACCTACCCCCAGGCTGTAACACTCATAAATATACACAAACGCATACACGTTAACATACACATGCCCATACACATACACGTACACATACACACACACGTGCACATATACAAACACGTACACACACGCATACACGTACATATACTCACACACGAACAGAAGCACGTACAGGTACATATACACATATATGCCTCACCTTAGTGCCTTCCTCATCAGACGAACTGCTACTTGAGGCCCTCAAAGCCAGTGAAGATCGCAGGTTCTTCATAAAGCCGCGCTTCCTGACACTACCCCCCTCCTCAGGCTCTTCGCCGCCCCCCGCTTGACTCCGGTTACGGGAGGCCATCCTTTGGATCGTCAACACACGCTGTATGACACCACTGATTTTGATATTCGGGTTATGTTTCCTGTGCACCAGCGTGGCCCCTATGAGGCGATCAATGTCCTGGTTGGTGGGAGCCTTCCGGACCCAGCTCTGACCAAACCATGTGGCTAGGTTGGCAAGGTCTTGCGGCACACCTGCATTTCATGTTATACTGTCCTTTACACTTTGAGGATAAGAAATTACTTTTCGAGAAGATGAGAATTGAATATGAGTTGGTTGATAAAGACTCCAGCCTGAGGCTGGCCATGAAACCTGAATATCATATGGAATTTCTTTAAAAATGCGACAAGAATCGGAATCGTAAATTATCATGCAGCAAGGACTCATTTTAATGGGCGTCGGTGGTAACCAACACATGGCTCGTTATGGTAGTTTGAGTGCTCCATTGGCGTGAGCGTAACGTAAAATTCCAATAGGAACTTTCGGTCATTAAATGTTGCACGCTGTCAAAAGCATGATCAAGGCCCCCGTCGGTAAAACGATTGTTAGGGGTTCAGTTCATCAGTGTTTTACCCGTTTTAGCCCCGCCTGATATCATGGCTGGGCAAGTCCCTTCAGCCTATTTGGCTACCCCTGGACCGAACATACACACACCTGACATTCCTCTGGCACCCAATTTGAGCTTCATGTACTGCCATTGCAGGATGGCCATAACGAAGCTGAGGAGGAAGAGGAACATGATAGACCTAAAGAAGAGCATGATCGCCGCCATAAGCTCTGACGCGAGATCTCCATAATTCAGTTTCTGTTGTGGCGTGCAGGGAAATGTGAAGATTTACTTAGTGCAGAGCGGCCATAACAAAGCTGAGGAGGAACAGGAACATGATAAACCTAACAAATAGCATGATGGCCGCCATAAGATCCGACGCAGTATCTCCACAATTTAATTTCTGTGGTGGTGTACAGGGAAACGTGGAGTGAGTAGCTAGGATTATAACAAACACAGGGCGGCAAGAATTCGGAATAAGAGGCGACCCTCAGCTTGTATGCAAAATGTCCAATGCTCAGGTTCCGTGGCGGTGTGATGGAAATTGAGGTTGAGCGAGTAACCGGAATTATAGCCATTCCATGCATTCTGTATCAAATGTGTTCCACAGGACGACAATCATGAAGAAGAGTAGGAAACCCTCAGCTCAAAGTTTTATTTTCAGATATGAGCAGCAGCTCCTAGGCAGCTCCCTGAGCCAGCCACTGGGCAAAGAACCAAGATGGCAACAGAACAGGAAAGTTGGTTGTGTCAGCTTCAAGGTGCACTAGGTTGCATTAGGTTTGTCTGGGTAGAGAGCCAGGGAAGCTGCCTGGAAGCTGCTGCTGGTAGCTGAAAATAAAAGCTATACTTCAATTCATTGTGACGAAGCATGAAGCATAAATAAGTACTCACAACTCAGATGGTGTGGTGGCGTGGAGGGAAACAGGGTACAGTGAGTACCTGGGATGATGATTGCATACACAGAGCTGTACAGGTACCTGGGATGATCGCCTACACAGGGCAGTACAGGTACCTGGGATGATCGCATACACAGGGCAGTACAGGTACCTGGGATGATCGCATACACAGGGCAGTACAGGTACCTGGGATGATCGCATACACAGGGCAGCAAAGATTATGAATACAAGGAGACCTTCAGTTCATCTTGATGAAGCATGAAGCACTACCCACTACTCAGATAGTGCGGTGGCGCTGAGGGAAACGGGGTAGAGTGAATATATGGGGCTATCGCATACACTCCAGCTCAGATCCTTCCAGAGGAAAACATGGATTAGGAAAAACAGGGGCCCTCACTTCCCAAAGCATGAAGCATGGTCTTGGTTGTTTTTTAGTTTGCACAAGTCCCTTTAGCCAAAGTGGCTACTCCTTAGCTGTGACATACGTTTGAATAGGCAGAGCAGAACACGGTGCCCAGCGCAACGTGATCCTAACAAAATGAATGTTTCCTGGAGTGCTCCGGTTGATGAGACCTTTCCTAGTCGTCTGCTGCCCATGGTGTACCAGCTCACACAGCAAATGACAGTCTTAACAATACTGCACGATGGGTCCTCAGGTTGAAAGCACTTTAACATACATACACTCGTGAAGCATGTAGCAGTATGCAGTTTCGTGTTCTGTCCTGTATCGTCCTGCACCGTTCATAACTGAGACAAAATAATCATCATCATAAATATAATACTTCACATCTTAATAAATATATAAAATACATACATATCTCCATAGGTGCCTAAGTCCGAAAACGCCCTAAGTAGATACAAGAATGTGATACAGAGCCGTACATGGCCCAAACTGCTCGGAATCGAATTCTGTCAGGCTCATATTGTTCGCGACGGTGTCAGCTATGTGCGCAGCTACTTTTCGTGCGCGTTCGCATCTGGTCGCGAGCAGCCTTGTTCGGCAGGCCGGTGGCAGTACATCAGATGTGCAATAATTAGTGATACAAATCCAGATCGCGTCAGATACGAGGCTGCGTGAGCTATTCCGAAGAAAGGTACCTCGGGACGAAAAGCTTATCGAACCCCTATTACAAGGTCGGAGGCTGCGCTTCAGCCTTGGCCTCGGAATCTACTGAAATAGCTGTACATCTCAAGATTTCACCTCCCTGTGGCCTACCACACCATGGCTCAGGATTAGGGTGTGTTTTCAATGATCTACCCCAAATCACAAACTGAGTTCAGATGTGGATGTTTGAAGACAAATAAAAAAAAGTTTGTTTTTTGAATTTATTTTCAAAAATATTTGAATTTTGGATTTTGAATTTTCGAAAGAAAAAGAAAAGTTGTTCTGCACGCTATATCTTGAGATAGAGCAAAATCGAGGCCCAAAATGTTTCAATTGAGGCTGTGCAACTCTGACCTAGACTTAGGACACCCACGAAATGTAAATAATCAGTGTTTTGGGGGTCCGTACTCAACTGTACTGCCTGTGTACTGCCTTCCAAGACCTTCCGTAATAACTACTGGTAGGGAAAGACATTACACAACATTTGTAACCAGTGTTCTTTTTAAATGGCTTGTTTCGGTCGCGATAGGCTCCGTATCACTTCCTACGTAAAACCCGTATCGACTTAGGGATACCCCATAGTAACAAATTAGCATGTTTCACTTGACCTGGTCCCCACCATTTGAGAAAACCCAAATCCGAGTATTTGTGTGTTGAACTGATGTGGTTGGGCAACTTATTAGCAAAAAATCTTTGTTTTTGGACTTGAGGGCATAGGCTCAATCCATCCGTATCACTCAGGGTCTGACTTAGGCACCTATGGAGATACATAATAATCTCTCAATAACCTCTGAATAAAAAACAAAAAATTGTTTAATGAATAACAATAATAATAATACCACACCTCTTCAAGAAGGTCTATGAAGTTGCCATCCAGGGCTGGATCATCCCATACCCCAAGGAACATGGCCTGCCAAGGTGGAGAGTTGGAAGAGAAGGTGAATGGTGTTGTGATTTGGATGTTGAAATCATCAAGCCTTTCCAGATCACGTGCATACAGTGGTGCCAGTCATAAGCCTTCTACATCATGTCATGCCACAGCTGGCACAGTACACGTAGCAAGGCAAGGCAGGGCAGATCAAGGTATGGCAGGTCAAGACAAGGCAAAGCATGGCAAGGCAAAGCAAGGCAAGGCAAGGCAAGGCAAGGCAAGGCAAAGCAAGGCAAGGCAAGACAACGTACCTTGAAAACGAAAGTGCAAGCTTCATTTATGTTCTTCGCTTCCTCAAATTCTGTCCCGTAAATGATGCAGTACAAAACTGAAAGAGGCATGCAGATGCAGACAGCTGTCACTCCAAAAACAGCTAGGTCAGGAAGGGCCATTGCAATGGTTCAGCTGATAACTGAAAGCTTGACCTGGAAGGATGTCTGTACCATGACTCTAATCATAGCGAGCGTGAGAGTGATGCCTTGGAGGATGCCATACCAGAGCTGCACAGGGGTGAGGGAACGAAGGCGTTAGTTATACCATACTGACAGGAAAATTTAATGCTTTGAAACATATGGCGGTTGTTTAAAGGGGGTAACATAAAAATTGACAGGCAAGGGTTACGCTAATCACCGAAAGCTTAACCTGAAAGGATTTTTGTTTCATGACCCTAATCATAGCAGATTTATGGGAGAATCTCCTTTGAACTTGTACACTGAACATCCATCCCTCCATCCCTCCATCCTTCCATCCATCAATTAATCCATCCATCCATCCATCCATCCATCTAGTGAATTTATAAAGGATTCGAGTCAAAACTTAAGGGATACTAATTATGTATTTATCACAATGAGTGTACTGCTACTTCGCCATTTCATGTGCATAATAGGATGTCATACACGTGCTCAAAGACACCACATCTCTCTATATACACCTGACCTTTCATCCTTTCCATCCATGTAGCCGCCCACCCCACCCTAGACTGTAACAGCACATCCCACCCTGCCCCAACCTAGACAGTACCACCTCAACCTATACAGTACTACCACACCTTACCATCCATTTCCATGTAGCAGCCAACCCAATACCCCACCCAATACCCCACAACAGTGCTTACCTGGATGTTGTACATGTGCTGCAAATTGTTGTGCGTCTCCGCATTCTTTGTTAACCCCTCCCTGTCCACATATAGCATCCACTGCCCTGCTGTGCCAGGTGGATGTGTGTCTGATGCTTGCTCGTTGCGATGGAGCATGAAGGGGTGGGCCGGTGCAAAGGAACTAGCGTCGTACACCGCGTAGTGCTTGACATTGGGCATGGTGGCTGATACGTTGACCGCGTAGTACATAAGGAGAGACACAGCGGCAATCATGCATGTGCACAGGATGAGCTCATACATGACCCAGAAAGGGGTCGTCTTGGCACGGTAGTGCTCGGCTTGCAAACCGAAGACCTTCTTGCCCAGGAATGAGATGGATGGACCCTTGTCTTTGTCCTTATCCTTGTTCTTGTCCTTGCCACCAGGGGCCTGAATACACATGTATGGAAGAGATGAGTGCCAAGTGGAAGGCCGGGTATATTTGTGTTGTTGATGGTGGTGGTGCACCTTGCTCCTTCCTTTATTTGTGTGTGTTCCGACCTTACAACCAGTGGATTGAATACACATGTATGCAAGAGAGGAGTGCAAAGTGGAAGGCGGGGTACATTTGTGTTGTTGTTGGTGGTGGTGCATCTTCTTCGGGTTACCATCATGTTTACCATCAGTTTTTTCTAGACCTTGCTACTAATGGGCTGAATACACATGCAAGCACCGCGGAATGATGATTATGGTGGATGTGGTGTTAGTGATAGTTCTGGTAGTGGTGGTGAGTCCAGTCCTTGTGTTTATTCTTGTGTTGGCAAACCTTCCTACCAGAGGACTGGGTGGTGGAGATTGTGAGGAACCGCAAAAGCAGATGCAAATATGTGATGCTCAAGCACCAAGCAAGCGCAGTAGAATGGTCCTTGAGCAACCCACACCAAGTATCTAACACCCAGCATCCCACACAAAGCATGTCAAACCAAGCATCCCACACTTAGCATCTGACACCAAGCATCCCACACAAAACATACAACCACAAGCAAGCGTAGTGAAGCCATCCTTGAGCAACCCACACCAAGTATCTAACATCCAGCATCCCACACAAAGCATTAAAAACCAAGCAACCATAGTAGAACCGCCTGTGAGTAACCCAAACCAAGCATCTAACACCAAGCATCCAACCACAAGCAAGCGTAGTGGAGCTGCCCTTGATCAACCCACACCAAGCAGCTAGCACCAAACATCCCACACAAAGCAAGCTTAGTGGAAGGGTTTTGAGCGTGTTGGAGCCAACCTTGAGCCCTTTACCTGCTCGTAATCAACCTCGTACACAACCTCATTGTCAGCATCCTCTGTTGCGCCCTCGATCGCTTCCTGGTAATCTACTCCAAGTTTCTGAGTGGTGTTCGAGGGCATGAAACGGTGAGTCGGGGTGGGGTCGGGTGGGGTGGGGTGAGGTAGGGGGGGTGTTGGAGACATGGAATGGTGCTTAGGGGGGTGAGGTGGAGTGGGTGTTCAAGGGTTTTTTGTATAGTCCCCCGTGTTTCCACTAACAACAAACACCTAAGTCCTATGCCCGGCCAAATTCTTAGGTTCAAACTAGGAACTACGACCTATTCGAAAAAACAATTCCCAAATGATTCACTGAATTGCTTTAAACACTCCGCTGCCAGGACTGCACACGTGCAGGAGAAGCAGAAGCGCCGGGATAAAGAGCTGGAGGGGCTGGGATTGGGAAATGAACAGACTCACAGGTATGCGCGGTAGGGGTGAATATCCTTAGGGGGCAAATATCTTTACCTGGTTAAAGGGGTGTTTATATAGCCCCTCCTAACAATCTAGAGGTGATCTTGATTGTTTCAGGTTGCGCAGGTCCCTATGACTACTCCTCGACTGCCACAAACATCGCAAAATATATGTATGTTACAGTCCATGAGTAGCCTGCACTGTAACATATTTGCCCTGCCCTGCCCTGCTCCGCCCCAACCCAATGATTCCCTTCTTTCAGAGGCAAGGGACCATACCCAAGACTAGCACTCATCAAGCCTTACCCGAAAGATCCTTTGCATACGTCCACTTCTGAACTGATGCCTGATCGAGATCCAGATGTCAACTGCAGCCTGCGGGTTGTTGGAGGGGTAGGAGAGCGATAGGGGGTGGGGAAGGAGGTGGGGGTGGGGGCATGTCAGGATGGCTGGATTGGGGCATTTTTTGACACATGGCATATAGCTGGACATATGGTTATCATTTGTAACATCTTGGATGGCTACGGTCGGGTGGAAGGCATGATTACCATGACTAAGGCATGATGACCATGGCCAAGGCATGATGACCATGACTAAAGCATGGTGACCATGACTAAAGCATGGTGACCATGACTAAGGCATGATGACCACTACTAAGGCATGATCTATACTATTAGAGTTGCATTGTCCGTCCGTGCGTCCGGGGCTCAGGGCTTAACTGGCAATGGTTCCGCTCATCTGGCAAGCATTTCCCTGCTGATCTGGCTCATTTTCCCCTCAATCGTCGACTGCTGATCTGGCACATTTCCACCCCACAAACCTCGATTTTCATCACACCCGTCAATTTTCAATCTCGCTAATTTTCAAACTCAGTCCATGACGAAGCTCATTTCACCCACACTTTCTTGCCTCTGCGCTTAGCGCTATCTCTGTGCACCGCGATCTGAAAATGTCTTGACCCTGCCACAATGGGAGCTCCGATTCCTCACCCAAGCAGGTTTTGTCACTCGCAACAAGGACAAAGCTCTAACTGGGCGCGCTTATGGCAGCCAATGGGCGGGAATGCGTGCCCTTCTACCCTCTGCCGGTATCAATCCCTAACAATTTCGCGCTGTATGCGGATTGTTCCCGGAGCTCTGACCGACAGCTGCTTCTACTCGCTGCCGGCATCAATGCTAAAGAATTTCGCGTTGCATTCAGATTGTTCCCGCAGCTCTGACTAACAGCTGCTCCCTGCTTTTCCACCCTACCCTTTAATTCCTGTGCGGGCATAGCTGATAACTGATGGGCATCGCATTTATTCCTGCAGCGATGTGTTTGCTCTGAAGGAACCGAGCGACTCTTGGGTTTATCAGTGGGTGGGGTGAGAGAGTACGCTCGCCAGATGCTGCGCCCAACATGCTGCCTGGATGCTATTTCCCCTTGCCCTCTCACTTCGGGCAAATATGAAAGGCATCGCATTGATTCCTACACCGCTGTGTTCGTTTTGCAGGAATCAAGCTGCTCTTGGGGAAGGGGGGGGGGGGGGGGCATACATGCATGGGGGTGGTTGGTAATGATGTTGCATGTACATGTGTGTTGTGGCCATCTGGGAATCAAGTGTCCTTGTGATGGGGATGATCATGGCAACGTTGCACGATGACAAGCCACATAATGTGAATGGGGATGGAAAATGATTGGGTGGGTAACCCTCAAAAAGTCATTCCATTGTGTGGGTGGGTGGGTGGGGGGGGGGGGGGGAAGGGGCCTGCCGTCGGTACGACGGGCACACTGCCCTAGTGACTATGACAAAGGCATGATGACCATGACTAAGGCATGGTGACCATACTAAGGCATGATGACCACGACTAAGGCATGGTGACCATGACTAAGGCATGATGAACATGACTAAGGCATGATTACTAAGGCAAGACTAAGGCATGGTGACCATACTAAGGCACGATGACCATGACTAAAGCCTAGTGACCATGACTAAGGCATGATGTCCATGACTAAGGCATGATTAATAAGGCATGGCTAAGGCATGATGACCAAGCTAGTCCACCGTCAATGGAGTCAACATGATTTGTGTTTCAAGCCCATATGAGACAATAAAAAAATAGAAAAAAAGAAAAAAAGAAAAAAAAGAAGAAAAACAATATATATACATCTATATACATAAAGAAATCATGGTCGTGGTCGTGGTCGTGGTGGTCGTGGTGGTGTCATCATCGCGTACCCACGTGCCATGGGCGTGCGAAGTGTAACCGACCTGCAACCGACTTTCCGTCAAACCCAACTCGCAACACCCCGCCCAGCGAAATTTTCAAATACCGAAACTGCAGATGCGCAAAGCTAAGCGCGCGCGCTCATTTCATCCCCACATTTGCCTGCTAGCAATTTAGATCCAGAAGATCCTCTCCTCGGAGGTCATCTGCTGACCCAAGCTTTGTATGGCGCTCAGAATAATCGTTTCAGTTCATTGCATCTTCACGGAGCATGCGACCATGATGCATGCCAACGGTCCTAATGGACAGGAGGTCCCGCAACACCGCCAGCCAGCGCTCAAAGCGAGCTTGAGCAAGGAAGACAGGGACATAGCCAACAAGCGTCGACGTGATGCCCGCGCTGCCCGATCCGAGGAGCAACGTCATGCTGATAATCTCGCAAGGCGTCAGGAACGTGCTGCCTTGCCTGAGGAGGAACGCGAAGCTACTAACCAAGCCAGGCGTGAAGACTATGCTGCCCAGCCAGAGGACCTACGTCATGCTCATAATCTCGCAAGGAGTAGGGAACGAGCTGCTCAGCCAGAGGAGCTACGTCATGCTCATAATCTCGCAAGGAGAAGGGAACGAGCTGCCATACCTGAGGAGGAACGCGAAGCTGCTAACCAAGCCAGGCGTGAAGACTATGCTGCCCAGCCTGAGGAGCTGCGTCAAGCTCATAATCTCGCAAGAAGTCAGGAACGAGCTGCCGTGCCTGAAGATGAACGCGAAGCTGCTAACCAAGCCAGGCGTGAAGACTATGCAGCCCAGCCTGAGGAGCTACACGAAGCTGCCGATGAGGCCAGGCGACAGCGACGGCTGCAAGCTCAGAACTCCCCGCACAACAGCTATCGTCTTGGAGAGAACGATCCTGTCGACCACATCGAACCCCACAGGTAATTTATTTCCCTTTGCTTGCTTGCTTTTATTTGCATCCTGGACGCTCATATCTTTGCATGCTTTGTCAGATCGTTTTCTAAGTTTTCCGACAGTATTCAAAACTTATCTGTTCCCCACCAACTCATTGACAAATCTTAATCAAACCTAAATATTCCAGTCAATTGCAACCCCCACATGCCAATAACTAATTGTACCTTCAATTTTTTCAGGTGTGGCAAAATGGATGCTGTGTGTACCGCATGTGGTGCTTTGCATTGGCAACTAGAGATGACAGCAACGACAGGATTGAAGCCAGGCGCTTACAGCATGTGCTGCCGCAAAGGGAAGGTTCAGCTGCCATGTCCCCCTCCCCCACCTCAGACTCTCCTCAATTTGATCAGTGGAAGGCACCCCAAGTCTGCTCATTTCAAGCAAAAAGCACGTTTGTGTGTGTGTGTGTGTGGGGGGGGGGGTCAGGTGTGGTGTGTGTGTATGTGTATGTGTGTATGTGTGTGTATGTGTATGTGTGTATGTGTATGTGTGTGTGTATGGGGGGGGGGGGGGGGGGGGGGGGGGGGGGCAAGGGAAATATGCCATTTTGTTCCATTCAATCATTCACATGTATCTGATCCCCCGAACCCTCAACCCCAAATGCAGATGTGCGTGACTGGAGGGGCTTTGTATCATCGCATGGGACCCTTGATTCCTAACGACCCAGACCAAAGACCAGCGTTTGCTCAACTCTTCATTCTTGATGATGACGATGCCCATAAACATTGCGTGGGGTTCGAAAGAGACACTGACCGTGGTCTGGACCCAGAACTTCTCAGGGAGCTGCATGCCATGTTAGCCTCAAACAAGCGGTACATTCCAGTGTTTCGTACAGCCCATGATATCATGCGACAGGAGTTGGAAGACCATGGACAGCCATTGGCAAATGTTTGCTTGGTCATTACTGAGGATGGACGCGCAGATGTCCGGCGGTATAACCGGCCTACAGCTCCTAAGGTGGCTGGATTCATGCCTGATGCCCTTGGGTGAGTTGCAACAAGTGCATACAATACAGGGGGTGCTCCAGTTCATGCAAGCCTATGGCCAGGGTGTTCATTACTGTGCCTTACTAAAATTACTGAATTCTGTACTATTTCGGTAACACGTGCAGTCACAAATGGTCAACCTGCCTACTTGGTTTTTTTACTGTGTCATCCCAGATCTTCTTTCTTTTTATTTGTGCAGAACCTGACACAACCATCGTAAAATTGTTGTAGTTCAAGTGGTATGATCACGACAATTTCTGACCATAATGCAGTATTCCACCCTCAACATGCCTCCTGACCTACTGTGCCATCCCACATCTTCTTTATTTATGCAGAACCTCGACAAAACCACCGTGAAATCGTTGTCCAAGTGGCTGGTGGTACGACGCAGATAATTTCTGACCAGAATGCAGCCTTCCACCCTCTTCATTTTCCATTGCTGTTTCCCTATGGAGAACCTGGGTACCAACCGAACCTGCCATATGCGACAAATGGTGAAGTGCCACCACCACCCCCACCACCACCCCCGCCTCCACCTCCACCACCATCAGATGATGAGGATGAGGATGAGGATGCTATGGAGGTTGATAGTGATGATGAGTATGTTGATGGCAGACGTAGCAGAGGTGGAGGACGCCGTGGCCGTGGAGCAGGCCGTGGCCGTGGCCGAGGTGCAACAGGCCGTGGCCGTGGTGCAGGCCGTGGCCGTGGCCAAGGTGCAGGCTGTGGCCGAGGTGCAAGAGGCCGTGGACGTGGAGCAAGCCGTGGCCGAGGTGCAGGCTGTCAGGGTCCAGGTGCAGCAGCCCATGGCCGAGGTGCAGGGCCAGGACCTGTTGCAGATGAAGGAGTGGAGCAAGATTCCTCAGCCAAGAATCACGTCTCGCCTGGAGATTGGGCTTCTTTCATATTCCATTCCAGATGTGCCACCCCTCTGCCCATCTATGATGTGAATAATCAACGGCCATCTTCACCGAACAACCACATATTGCAAATGGGGAAGCTTTCTCTAGAGCTGATGGTGGACTCTCACTGTCAAGTGGAGGGCCAACGTTTGAACTGGTTCAGGCATAGCCAAGACAAGATCAGATCTGAGATGTACATTGGCTTGCAAGATGCTGTTCTTGCTCAGGACCACCACGCTCCCCCGCTCATGGGTGACCAAGTTGGCCAACAAAAGAAGATTTTGCCATCCAGCTTCATTGGCGGCCCTCGACACATGCACCAGCTGTATCAAGATGCCATGGCTGTTGTTAGGAAGTTGGGAAAGCCTGACCTCTTTGTCACCTTTACCTGCAATCCTAAATGGCAGGAGATACAAGAGGCTCTCTTGCCCGGTCAAAAGCCAGCTGACAGGCCTGACATCGTCTCAAGAGTTTTCAGGCTGAAACTTGATGCACTGTTGGATGACTTGGTGAAAAAGGGTGTGTTGGGGCGCGTCATCGGCCACATTCATGTGGTTGAGTTCCAGAAAAGGGGGCTCCCACATGCACATATCTTGCTCATCTTGGCAGCTGAGGACAAACTCAAGTGTTGCACTGATTATGACCAGGTCATCACTGCCCATCTCCCTGATCCTAATGTGGAGCCTGAGTTGCACAATGATCTTGATCATTGCTGCAAATATGTTGCATGGTCCTTGCGGCACTGCTAACCCTTCCAACATGTGCATGAAGGAGGGGAAGTGCACAAAGAATTACCCACGGCCTTTTTGCGACGAGACCAAGGACTCTACTGATGGCTACCCGGTGTATCGGCGCCCTGATAACGGCCGTACAGTTAAGAAGGCCGTCAACCATGGGGGTGAGCGCCGTACTGTCACACTTGACAACCAGCATGTTGTCCCGTACAACAGGGCCCTGTCAGCCAAGTATGAGGCACACATCAACGTTGAGCATTGCGCCACTGTTCGTAGGTTGAAGTATTTGTATAAGTACGTCTACAAGGGCCACGACAGGGCTCAAGTTGCCTTTATCAACAAAGGACCCCAGGGTCAGGTTCAGGATGTTGCTGCAGTTGTTGCGCCAAGGGATGAGATTGCTGAGTACCTTGATGGGCGTTATGTGGGCGCATGCGAGGCTATCTGGAGATTATTCAGCTTCCATTTGCATGAACAGGGACCCCACGTGCAACGGTTGGCTGTGCACCTTGATGGGCAACTCCCAGTGACCTTTGAAGACACATCCATTATCGACCAAGTTGTCGCAAGTGAACAACCCCAGTCAACCTTGACAGCTTGGTTCAAACTTAATCAAGATGATCAAAATGCCCGACAGCACCTCTACCATGATATTCCACAACACTATGTCTTCAACACCAAGGAAAAGTTATGGACCAAGCGGCAGCGCCAAGGACCCATGCGCATCCCCTTGCCTACAGTGGGCCGCATGTATTTTGTGCATCCAAGTGCTGGAGAGACATTCTTCTTGCGTGTGTTGCTCTGCCACGTCCGTGGGGCCACGTCATTTGAAGATTTGAGGACAGTCCAACATGAGGGCCAAACTGTTATTTGCAGCACATTTTGTGAGGCAGCTCGCAGACATGGCCTCTTGCAAGATGATCATGAGTATCATGACTGCTTGGATGAGGCAATTTCTTGCAGCAGCGCAGGATTTGTGCGCAATGTGTTCACCATGTTGCTGTCCCACCACTCTTTGACTGATCCCCTTGCTATGTGGGAGAAGTAAAAGCAACATTTGATTGATGACTTTTTGTTGGAAGCTGCAACAAGCTTGGACGTGCAAGTGGATGATCTTTCAGCCCAGAATGTGGAGATGGCTGAGCACAGGGCTCTACGTCAAATCCAAAGAGAGTTGAAACCCTTCAAATTGACCCTCCAGGACTTAAACTTGCCTGTGCCTGCCGGTGATTCTAATGATCCAGACCTCAGTCTGGTACAAATGCACATGCAGTTCAACCGTGAGGCCTTGCAACAACGCGTGGACGCTTCTCATTCCAAAATGAACAGTGATCAACGAGATGTCTTTGAGGCAGTCCTTCAAGCAGTGAAGGATGACCTTATTAACTCACACACCTGTAAGGCTTTCTTTTTGGACAGCCCTGGAGGGTGTGGCAAAACATTCACCTTCAACTTATTGATCGACCAGATCCGCGCAAACGGTGGCATTGTGCTACCTGCAGCCAGCTCTGGCATTGCAGCCTTATTGATGGAAGGAAGGAGTACAGCCCGTTCCCTTTTTTGGATACCGGTGGACATTGGTCCAGATATGGTCTGCAACATGTCTCTACAATCACAGAATGCTGAATTATTGAAACCGCAAGTTTGATTGTTTGGGATGAGGCTCCCATGGCACACAAGCATTTCATCGAGGCAGTTGATGCGACATTGAGGGACATCATGGGATCCATTCAAGGACAGGAATGGAGAAGGATGGTGCCTTTTGGTGGCAAGGTTATTGTCTTTGCCGGCAACTTCCGTCAAATCCTTCCAGTGGTACCAAGAGGTACACGCGCTGCTATTGTTGCTGCGTGCCTCAAGATGTCAAAACTATGGCAGCATATCCAAGTGCGCCGTCTGACCATTAACATGAGGGTGGAAATGTCGAAGAATACTTTGGGACCCGCTGCTGCTTAGTCTCAACAACAGTTTGCGGAGTTGTTGTTGAAAGTGGGCGAGGGTAGTGCTGACAATCCCTTCCCAATCCCCCCTGATTGGTGTGTTCCGGATCCTTCTCTCAAGGGTCTCATCTCTGATGTCTACGTTGATCTGTGTGATGAGTCTGCGTGTGCTGCAGATCACCTTATCAAGAGGTGTATTCTAACACCCAAGAATGATGGAGTGCAAGAAATCAATAATATGATCATGGACCTATTAAAAGGCAATGATGCTAACAACCAACCCAGGATCTACTTCAGCCATGACTATGCCAACGATGAGGAAGACGTGGCTTTGTATCCCACAGAATTCCTGAACTCTCTGGACCCGCAGGGACTGCCACCTCATGAGCTCAAGTTGAAAGTCGGATGCCCAATCATCTTGCTACACAATCTTAACCCTCGAAAAGGTCTTGCCAATGGCACACGACTGATTGTTGAGGAACTAATGAACCACTTGATTGTTGCAAAGATTGTGACAGGGTCACATGCTGGGGAGACGGTGTGCATTCCGCGCATCCCCCTAACCCCGTCTGACAGCAAGCAAAAACCGATCATTTTCACAAGGAGGCAGTTCCCAATCAGGCCTGCTTTTGCCATGACTATCAACAAAAGTCAAGGACAAACCTTTGAGAAAATAGGGATCTACTTGCCTGCCCCTTGCTTTTCTCATGGCCAGCTATATGTTGCTATGTCCAGGGTGGGACAGCCAACAGGTCTCAAGTTCTTAGTGAAGAATGCAACCGGGGGTCAAGCTCACACTGAAAACGTTGTGTATACTGAAGTGTTTAAATAAACATTCATGTGCACACCAAACACGTTGTGTAAACGCTTTTGTTATTTTGTCTTTGTAACAAACTAAGACACTATTCTGTACTTGGCCTCTTGGGGGGGTTGGAGGGAGGTGTTTATGGTGTGTGTGTGTGTGAGTGTGTTTGTGGGCATGTGTGTGGGGTCGTGGGAGGGGGGGGGGGGGTCGTGGGGGGGTAGGTGTGGCCACCGGCCCGATCTGAACAAAGGTAATTAATCGCAACTGGATGCCAATCACTACGAATGTGATGCGATGGCATGGCAAAATTGCGCATGCGTGAGATGAATGGTGGCAACGCTCGCAGACGGAGAAAAAAAGCATCACAATCTGAAGGCCTGGCTTGATTATGATCCTGGCATAACTCCTCAGGCTGGGCAGCATAGTCTTCGCGCCTGGATTGGTTAGCAGCTTCGTGTTCCTCCTCAGGCACGGTAGCTCGTTCCTGACTCCTTGCGAGATTACCAGCATGACGTAGCTCCTTGGATCGGGCAGCGCTGGCATCACGTCGACGCTTGTTGGCTATTTCCCTGTCTTCCTTGCTCTGGCAAGCTCGCTTTGAGCGCTGGCTGGCGGTGTTGCGGGCCTTCCTGTCCATTAGGACCGTTGCCATCAGAGAGGTTGCCATGCATCATGGTCGCATAATCCCTAAAGAACTGAAAGCTATTATTCCGTGCGCCATGCCAAGCCATATGAGGGTCGGCTGGTGACCTCCGAGGAGAGGATCTTCTGATTCTAAATGTCTTGCCGTCAAAGTATGGGAGGCAGTTGTGGACATGCTATGAGCGCGCGTGCTTAGCCTCGCGCATCTGCAGTTTTGGTATTTGAAAATTCCGCTAGGCGGGGAGTTGCTAGTTGGATGAACGAAAAGTCGGTTGCAAGTCGGTTACACTCCGCACGCCCATGGCACGTGAGTACGCGATGATGACACCACCACGACCACCACGACCATGACCACGACCATGATTTCTTTATATATATAGATATATACAAGCATATATATATATATGTATTTAATGCATCTCCATCTCCTTCTCCATCTATCTATCCCTCCATCTGTCCGTTTATCCGTCCATGTATGCAGCAGTATGTCTAGTGACCAGTGTATTCAGATATTTATTTGTCGATCAGTCCGTCTGCCTGTCTACCTCCCAGCATATATAAATACAATCGGCAGGAACTACTTAAAGCAAGGGAAGGTCACTATCTAGTTGGGGTTCAGTTCACCAGTGCTAGTGTTTTAAACTGCTTTTCATGTTATTAAGGCTGCCATGCAGCAGTACGAGATTGCAAGCAGCACTAGAACTACCAACAAAGAAGGTATGGGGGGGTACGTATTGTCTTTGATAGCTAATTACTTGGGCAACGTATGATGAAGAGCAAGACAATATTAAAGAAGTGTATACACAGAGATTAAGAGAATAGATATATAGTATGATGGGATGAATGAGCCTGCTAGGATAATATAGATATGGTGCTAGAATATCATGGAATATAAAAGAATATAATAGAACGGAGCTAGAATATTAACTTTACTACTCACCATGCAGCAATACCAAGTGCCTTAGAATTATATTATAATATCATATCAAATAATATAATGGAGCTTGGATAGGGCTTAGATATTAACTGTACCACTCACCATGCAGCAATAAAAAGCACATTATAATAATATTACAATTATTAATATATCTCAGAGAGATAATTTAATCTAATATGATATAGTATAAATGTATACTATAATATGGTCGAATCTAGTATAGTATAATATAATATAATATAATATAATATAATATAATATAATATAATATAATAGTATATAATATACTATACTATACTATACTATACTATACTATACTATACTATACTATACTATAATATAATATAGCTTGAATATTCAGTGTATCACTCACCATGCAGCAATACCAAGTCACGATCAGAATGAGCACCACATCAACTATGAAGCGCCCAGCCATAACTGGGTATCCCAAGCCTTCAACAGTGTAGTCCTTGTACTCCAGAGCCTGTGGATGCAACAAAAACGGTAACTTGTAATTTTTCACACCTTGCCACGGGGCGTGAGGTTGAAGAAACATTCCCGTTCGCGTGCACTGGGGAAGGTTATTGTGGGCTTTGCGTACGCAGACCGCTACTGCGCCTGAGCTCGGACTACCGCGCGACAGCACGGAGGAAAGTTCTCATATGGATGCATCAGAGCATCAATTGCCTTATCTGAGGGTGCGTAGCTTGTATGTGCTAATTGGACAATTTGAATGTTTTACTTTGGTGAATTCCAGCTGAATCTTCCACTCATGACTTCTCTGTCACAACGGTATCTCTGTCAAGCCAAAGCAAGTTTTAATACAGGTATGGCAGTTATATAAAGATTGTTATGTGGCTCAGTGAAACACACTGCATCTTGCCACAAATTAAAAACGGCACTCTATATAGACATATATGTACACGTATATATACATATACATATACACGTACGCATAGATCACAAGTTCTACACATAACTTTCGTTTCCTTCTGTGGACTCCAGAGCTGATGTGTGCAATCAGGTATATCCATGCATCACATGCCTGAACCATGGTCATGTATAAAGATCATCAAGTCCTCAAAGCATGGGCTAGTGTGCTTCCACACTCAGGCTTTGACAGCCACGCTTATGAGTGCCGCGCATATCTGAAGAGCGAGGTTTAATTTACCTCCCAAGAAAATGACCAGGGTGCTTAATACATAATAAATAAATAACTGTTACGCCTTATGGCAAGACGTAAGGTTGAGGGGGCGAGCCTGTTCACTTGCGCTGGGGCCATCCACCAATAATTGTTGACAAATAAATTGTGAGTGATAACTGGTTACCTTAATGAAGAAGGTGCACTCGACACGACCGCCCTCCACCCACTGGAACACCAGCCTCACGTGCAAATCTGAAGTGTGAGGTTTATTTCCCTTCCCAAGAAAATGGCCAGAGCCTTACCTTAATGAAGAAGGTGCACTTGACACGACCGCCCTCCACCCATTGGAACAGCAGCCTCACGTAGCCGTAGAGCTGCAGGGGTCGACTGTAGGTCACGATACGCGCTGACATAGAAGATGTCTTATCTTTAGTGAGGTACGCTCCCTGGGCGATGTACTTTAGCAACCACTGAGCTCTGTCAGCATCTAGGTTGACGTCAAAAAATGTGGGATACCCATCTGGGAAACCTGAGGGTTTGAGTTGGTGTTGGTGTTTGAGTATGGGTTGGTCTTTAAAAGTATCGCTGTTGATGTGCGTGTTTGGGTTGGTCTTGGCATGTGCTGGTGTTGATGTTGATGTTGGTATAGAGATTGGTCTTGACTTGCGTTGGTGTTGGTGTAGGCATAGGCGTAGGGCATGGGCATGGGCATGTAGGCGCGGGTTTGGGTTTAGGTGTAGGTGTAAGTGTTGGTGTACCAATACTATGATTGTCACGCATGATATGTCATTGTGGTACCACTGGTCAGCTAACAAACACACTTGCTTGGCAGGACTCCCGGGAAGAATCCAAATGGCAATTCAAACTGGTTCACCTGACCACTTTCAGAGCTCGAGTTGTACCACTCATATGGTTGATTTTATATCACAGCATCATACAGGCACCACTGGACAGCTAGCGGACACACTTGCCTGGCATGGCCTCCGGGAAGAATCCAAACGGCACTTCAAACTGGTTCACCTGACCACTTTCAGAGCTCGAGTTGTACCAATCAGACGGCTGATTTGCTATCACAGCATCGTACAGGTCAGAGCGCCTAGAGAAGACAGGATCAATACCCACTCCTGGTAGCCCCCCAGGCGTACGAGATGCCCCACTGTTTTCAAGGGCTGGAATATCGGTATCGGTATGTGTATCTGCGTTGCAGCTTTCCGGCATGAGGACCCCATAGAGGCTGGAGCATTCCATCTTGACAACCTGGCGCTGCTTCTCCTTGCTTCGGCGAACCTGTAGGAACCAAGTTGCAGAGTTGAAGTCAAAGCTGGGCCTAGATACAACTTCAAATGTGAGCTTACATGACTGAACTTTGAATTTCATCAGGGCAGAAGTACTGTTCTATCTCGTGCTGCCCCATACTGAACTGCTCTTCACTGCAATATGCTACACTGCCCTACACTGCACTGTGCCCAGCTGTGCTGTGCTGTATGGCTAGAAGTGGTACAAATTGTGTGGTGTGGTATGGTTTGGTGTCTAGTGGTGAAGCGCGATCCGGTGTGGTGAGGTATGTGGTGTGGTTCAGTGCCGTGCATTGTACCCTTTGAACACACAGTCTGACTTACAAGTTCTATGCAGCGTCGCAGGCGACGCGGAAAATTGGCGGAGTGTGTTGGCAACGGATCGAAAGCTGGCAACGATGGAGCTGACCGAAGCGAGTTAGTTACGCGACCGTTGGCTGACGTGTCAGGCTTCAAGTTTTTTTCGGTCGGACAAACGGACAAATGGGTAAACATGGGGGCTCCCGCCCCCTTGAAGAGGGGGCTCCGCAAAAAACACATAGACTGAATGCATAGACTGAATATACACATTCATTGAGCAGATATAAATAGACTGACCATGTGATACACGAAGTAAACACATAAGCTGACGAGAGTAGCAGACTTACAACACCCTGGTGACACGCATCATCCTCAGTGGTCTGGCATGCCCCGCAATTCCAATGGTTGCCTACTTATGTAGGAACTCCTCCACCTATATTCTGGACCCTCGGTGGCGCTGGTTTGTGGAAGGGGTCGTGGGGTGAACATCCTCTCAATAAAACGAGTTCTACGCAGCGCCGCTAGCGACGTTAAAAATTGGCGGAGATTGATCGCGTGGCAACGGAAGCAAGTTAGTTACGAGACCATTGGCTGACGTGTCAGGCTTCAATTTTTCGGTCGGTCAATCGAACAGACAAATGGGTAAACATGGGGGTTCCCGCCCACTTGAAGAGGGGGCTCCGCCAAAAATGAAGAAGAAAAATGTACCTGGTGTAGGAGGAGGCCCGTAAGCACTACATGCTGGCTAGTGCCCACAATCCTGTCCCTCCCATTCAGACCGTAGTCGGAGATGGTCAAGTCTTGAACATCATAGCTCACGTAAGGGTATCCTCCCTGGAACATTGAACTGTCTTCAGCAAGAAGCTGTCGACTGCGCCTTCCATAGCTGGTGGGAAGAGGTCAGTTGGTTAGTTGGTTGGTTGATCGGTTGGTTGAAAGTGGAAACAATAAGATCTCGACTACGCCTTCTACAGCTGGTGGGAAGAGGTCAGTTGGTTAGTTGGTTGCTTGATTGGTTGGTTGAAAGTGGAAACAATAAGATCTCGACTACGCCTTCTACAGCTGGTGGGAAGAGGTCAGTTGGTTAGTTGGTTGGTTGGTTGGTTGGAACTGGTAGGTTACGCCTTCTATAGCTGAGGGGAAGAGGTTATTTGGTTAGTTGGTTGGTTAGTTGGCTGGTTGAAACTGGTTGGTTATGCCTTCTATAGCTGAGAGGAAGAGTTTAGTTGGTTAGTTTATTGGTTAGTTGGTTGGTTGGTTGGTTGAAATTGGTTGATTGCGCCTTCCATAACTGTGGGCATGCAACACAACAAGACATGAGCAGCCACAGGATGGTAGCACAAAAAATGAATTGGATTGTGACATGGATTTTCAGCCAACACTGTGCTGCCCACCGTCTTCTAATTCGACCTCCCCCTGTGCGATACCCACGGAAACCAGGGAGCATACAGAATGCTCCGTGGTGTTCGTGGGTACACGTATCGTGAAGTATGTAGCACCTATGATGGACCTTGTAGCATGGAGTATGTGTCATGTAGCACTGTAGCACGTAGCATGCAGCATGTGGTATGTAGCACGTGCAATATAGCATACCATATGTCAATATGTGTCATGTAGCACGTAGCATGCAGCATGGGGCATGTAGCACGTGCAATATAGCATGCCATATGTCAATATGTGTCATGTAGCATGTAGCATGCAGCATGGGGCATGTAGCACGTGCAATATAGCATGCCATATGTCAATATGTGTCATGTAGCATGTAGCATGCAGCATGGGGCATGTAGCACGTGCAATATAGCATGCCATATGTCAATATGTGTCATGTAGCATGTAGTTTGTCGCATGTAGCATGTCGTATGTGTCATGTGTCATGTAGCATTTAGTATGTTGTATGTAGCATGTTGTTTGTGTCATGTAGCATTTAGCGTGTAGTATGTAGCATGTCGTATGTGTCATATTAGGGAGGTGTTTGGGACTCAGATACCTTTACATTTTTGCTTTTTCATATTTCCAAGTAAATTACCCTTAGAGGGTTAAGGAAGTAAGCAATGCAGGCTTCATCATTGTCAGTAACTTGTATTTGCAAAGTTAAGGGGCCTGCTGTTGCTGGACATTTAGTCAGTGCACAAGAGGTCCAGCGATCTTCAGATGGGGCCCCTTAGGTACAGGTGCAAATAAAAATATTTAAAGGTGTCAGCTGGCGTTGTAATGCCTGGTCTTGGATGTGTTTCCTGGCCCCCCTTAATTAGGGGGTGGATAGCATCTTTTAGACTGCATTATATGCCATGGCTTAAAACCTTCAAATAATAATATTGCACCATCTAGCTTTAAGTTTCAGACCCTTACAGGTCTGTCTTTGTGCTACTACCATTTGCAAGAGTCACTGCATTTTCTCACACGTGCCCTCAGGGCGAAAGTTCCACTAAAGGTGAAGAGTAAATGACTGGGGGAAAGGTGTAGGAGGATAAGGACCATGTACAAGACTGCAGTCTGGGCTAGTGGAGAGGATAAGAGAGGTAACTAAGGGGAGAGATGAAGAAGCACTGGGAAGCTAAAGGCTAGAAGCAAAGTTCAGCTTCACTGTGAGGTCTAGGATAAGGTATGCCTTAATGGCATCTGAACTCCATCTGCCCTGAGTTCTGATTGACTCTAGGTCAGCTCCAATGGCCCAGGCTGCAACTACACCTCCACGTCTGAGGCTGTGTATAGCACATCTATCTGGGTCTATGCTCAGCTGGGGAAGGGTGTGAGCAACTGCAGTGAAGTAAGACTAAAGTCTATAGGACAAAGACTGGCCTGAAAGGAGAGGGGACGAGACAAGCTGAGGGATTCTAGATTCCAGGCTGTAAAGAGGGTGGATTTCCTAGTGACTACATCAGACACAGAGCAATGAGCTCACTCCCTCTAAGGAGTCCACACACAAAAAAAAAAAAAAAAAAATCCAATCACTAGCCAGGCTGCAACTCTAGTAGCTAGGTCCTTCATGTGGGGCTGCAGGGTCTTCAGCTCCCTCATGGCCTCCAAACACTTAATAAGAAGGGTCTTACAAATGCCCTGTTTGCCTAAGGACACTCCCATGGGGCTCTGGAACACCCTAATGGCCTGGGACAGTTGAGCTACACACTTGGAATGCATGGTGTGTGACTCAAGTCCCTTGGACCTGTGCCACTCAGCTAGTGCTGGAGCACTTGTTCCTTGGGCCCCGGTGGGAGCGCCTGCTGCTCACTAACATGTACACCTCAGCCATGCACTTGGTGTACCGCTTCAGAGCACTTGCATAAGTGTCATGAGAGCTGACAGCCAGGGTGGAGCCCTCCAGCAGCACCAGTCTCCTGGCACCTTTTCTGCCCTGTGAGCTGGTGCTGTGGAGGATGCCCTCCTGAAGTGTGCAGGCTGGGCACAAGGATGTACCACAGGACATAGCATTCCTGTCCATGCCAAGGCATTGGGTGTGGGTGTGCTTTGAGCACGTGGTGCACTGCAGTAGCCTTTCCTTGTTGCTTTGGCAGATGGTACAAATTGTGTATAGGTGGGGGGGAAAGGGTTTGTTATAGTGAGCAGTACTGATCACAAGCATGGGAAAAGGTATGGGGCCTGAGGTTTTTCCTGTCTTGGAGACAGAGAAAATCCTCCTATACCAAGGTGCATCTGGCCACTGAGGGACCAGTGCTGTGCAAATGTGTCAGAGGGTGAGGCTACCCAAGCTGCGTGAAGGAGATCCAAAGTTTATCCTAAAGCAGAAAATAAGATGTTAGCCCAGGGCACCTGCCCAATGAGTTGCTTCCAGTGTACTTCCATGGGATGTTGGATGGAGAACCATTGTGTGCATCCCTTGTGGTTGTTGTACCCATCTGCTGCAGTAAAGCAGTCGATGGTAGTTGGTGGGTTGTTGCACGTGTCAAAAAGCTTATACAAGTAATGGTGTAAGAGCCGCTGGGTGCATCTGCAGGTTTCAGTTCACCTTTTACATGCTTGGCTTTGACAGTGAACCCAAACTCAGGGCATGTGAGTGCAATCTGGACTAATGCATCCCTGATGCCTGGTATTTGAAACCCCCTTTGTTCACTGTGAAACAGCTTGTACGCTGTCCATATAACACAGAACTGACGCCCCTGCCAATTCCTGTGCCCAGTGCTGCAAGCAAATTAGCATGCTCTCAGTTTCAGAAATACCTATGTGCACGTGATGCATGTTTTTCTGGCCAGGAGTGGGAGTAGGTGTCATGGCCCAGAGTAACACCTGCACCGAATACCTTACTGGCATCTGCGTACATGTGTACTTTGAAGGCCTTACTGTCCACATGAACATCCTTTCTGGCCAGCATGCTCTCATGCATCCCTACCGACTCATGCCAGTCCATAGCCAACGCCTTGTCAGTGGGTGGCATGTGGTTTTGGGGTGGCATGGTTGGTTGTGACTGGGTTAAGGGCATCAGACAGGTGTAGGAAGTGCAGGTACCCCCAAGGAGTGATTTGGATGCCCAGATAAGCTTTCCTGCTAGGCATTCAAGTTCTCTTCTGGTGATGGTGCCGTCCCCTTCCCTTGACTGTATTGCCATTAGAGCTTCTGATCTGTACACCTTCTTCTTGTGGGCCGGAAGGTCCATTTGCAAGAGTGGTGCTTCAATCAGAAGTCCTAGGGCTTCCAGCCTGGTAGTGGGGGTGGTGGCACCTTCAACCTTGGAAGGATTGAACTCTATACCTAGCAAGGCTGCCTCCAAGTCCATAATCTACAAGGCCTTCTGCATGTCTATGTGGGACTCTGCCCTTATAGGGTAGTCATCCACATAGACATTACAGGAAGCTTTTACTCCTTCCTCATTAAATCTGTGATTAAAGATCAGCTTAGAGAAGTTGGTCAGTTCACAGAAGAAATGGGGGCTTTGGCCTGTGCCCTGGGGTAGAGCAATCCATCTACCTACTTAAATAGTCACGGGATGTCTGAAACCCATGTACCTCATAGCTGAGGGTGCAGGGAGACAGGTAGAACCTATTCGTGAAATCCCTCTTGCCTAACTGGTCTGTAGAGGTGAGTGATTTCAAGGAGGTTTCAAGGGTGGTGAGAAAGCAGGGCAGTGTGCTCCTGCAGCCATTGACCCCAGAGAAAGAGGGATCTACCCAAAAAATAAAACAAGAAACTGTGTGGTTGCAGACCTCCATGGAGGCTGGTGGGGTGGTTCTCCAAACCCAGATAAACAGGTCCTAATGCATCTAGGGGGCAGGGTACTTAGCTGGGCGCTTAGTTCCTCCAGGTAGGCGAGGGATTGAGGCCTTCGTCTTGGTGCGTTGTCTCACAAGGAGGGTGAGGAAGGAAGAAAGGGGCGGGATTTGTGAGAGGGTGTGGCTAGGTGATCTAACTCAACGGGAGCTTCGGTCACCGCCCAGGTGGGCGGGAGCGGAAGCGAGGGCTCAAACAACAGGACGGAGAAATTCCGTCCAAACACTAGGCCAAGGAGCTGGGGAGGATCCGGTGGGGATCTGGGAAGGATCTAGAGAGGATCTAGAGAGGATCTAGAGATAGAACAGTCCTAACACACTTCGGAAGCGCTAGGGGGGGGGGGGGGGGGGGGTGGGGTGGGGGTGGTGGGGTGGGGTTGTATGTTTGTGTTTAGGGGAGGGTTTGTGTTGTGTTTGTGTGTTTGTTGGGTCGTTATGTGGGTTGGTGGTTGTTTTGTTTGGTGTTTGTGGTGTGTGTATTGTGTGATTTTTTGGTTGTGTGGTGGTTTTTTGTGTTTGTTGTTTTGTTGTGTTTTTGTGTAGGGTGGGGGTTATATTTGGGTTTTGTGTTTTTGTGTTGGGTTGGTGTGGGTAGGGGTTGGGCGTGTTGTGGTTTATGGTGTGTGTTATGGGATGGTTTTTGGTGTTTTTTTTTTCTCTTTGTTATTTTTGTTGGTGTTGTTGGTGGGGTAGGGTTTTTTCTTTTTTTTCTTTTTTTTTTTTTTTTTATTTTTTTTTTTTTTGTTTTTTGCCCTTTTTTTTTTTGGGGGGGACGCTCAGAGAAAGATTAAGGCGGCAGCTCTGGGCGTTAGGGCGCGAAAGCAGAATCTACAAGGCGGCGAACAGCTAAAAGGGGTAACTGAGAAGCCAGGGGCAGAGAAACAAACGAGCAAGCAGCAAGGCAGGCGCGATACCTCAACAGTCGGGGACGTGTTCGTCACATTGGGCGCGGCCTTGGGCGCGGGCTTCTTATTCTGGGGTGGTGACTTCTAGAACTAGAAAAATGACAGGACTGAATTGCTGTGACAGCAATTTGATCAAAGTAGTATTGGTCTAGTGTTGTGCACAGACTAAATACTCGTGGTGATCTGGCACTGATTTTGAATTAGCGGCACGCGAACGTCCTCGTTTCGCCTTCCGCAGGATTTAAACTTCGAAATATTAGCGCGAATGTTGGTACCTGGTCCCGCCTTTCCTAATACTCTATTTCTCACACTACGGTGTGGGAAATACGGCGTGTTATGTAATATTTAGCATGTAGCATGTAGTATGTGGTATAAGTATGTGGTATGTGGTATGTAGCACGTATAATGTAGCATGTCGTATGTGACATGCAGCACGTAGCAAGTGGCATATAGCATGTAGTATGTATCATGTAGGATGGAACATGCAGGATGTTGCACGTAGCGTGCAGCATATGGCATTCAGAATGCAGATTGCAGTGTGTAGCATGGATTATGCAATGCCAGCACATGGAGCCCAACCTACCCAAGGACCTTGAGGAGGCTTTCTAACTCAGACTCATCAGTCTTGTTGGGGTCATCCGGGGGTGCAGGGACAACGAAGTGGAATCGAGAGCTGAGACCTCCCCGGTTTGCAATGCAGACCTCCAAGCCAGGATCGTTGAGATTGACTTGAGCTGCGGTGTCTCTGTGGTAGGAGGGTGGAAGGTGGTGGGTAGGTGGTGGGTGGCGCAGGTTGGGAAGCAGGTGGTGGGTGGTGGGGAGCATGTTGTGTGGTGCGTGATGGGCAGTGGATAGGGGATTGCATTGGCGTTTAGTGAAATGGAAGGCTGCGTGTAATGGCCTTTTACTGCCTGTGATGGGCTGTAATGGCCTTCTATAGCCGGCAATGGCCTTCTATAGCCTGCAATGGCCTTCTATAGCCTCAATGGCCTGTAATGACCTCTTTGTATAGAATGGACCTGGATGCTACGGCCTTGTAGCGGAGTGGTATGGGATGTTATAGATTATGGTGTAGATGCAGTTTAAGGAATGTCTGGTAATCGAGTGAAGTGAACAACGATGGAGTACAAAGAGAAGTATTTTAAAGATGAGTACTGAAGGACAATAATGGAGTGCAACAAATGGCCTCCCCCAAGCTAACATGAGCCAATTCGGCCCTTTTCACACCAAAAGTCATATATTGCTGCTCGCTCAAAAATCGAGGTTGACATTGATTGTATCTCGATGGAAATGGCTCAGCCGAAATTTTGATCCATCTAAAATTAATTTAGGGGGTCCTGGGACCTGGGAAAAGGTCTTCAGAACCCTTAAAACCCCTAAAACAACCAACAAATTTGTTTCTAGGTTTTGACACATTCAAGTCCGGACCGACATAAGCTGTGAAGAAAGAAGAAAAAAAACATTTTTTGGCCGTCGGAATGCGTCGGAATCGCTCAGAAGCTCGCAACGCAATAATTATGGTCACTGGGTGGCTCATGTTAGCTTGGGGGAGGCCAAATAATAATGGAGTAAGACGCACAATATTGGATTACAATGAACAAGGGGGATGAAGTCAATGGGAGATTTACTGCAGAGTTCCGGAGGTAGAGTACACATTGTTGTTCAAGCTGTCTGGTCCCGAAGCCACCAAAATCTAGAATACCAAAATCTAGAATATTAATGGAGTACAAAAAACAATCGTGCAAAAAATGATATGGTTTGTCTTACCAATCATGAAAAACAATCATAAAAAAACAATCACAAACAATATAAGATTCCACCAATTTCACACCATCCACACCATCCACACATTCACAACAGACGAAAGGGGTGAAGTCAATGGGAGACTTACTTCAGGGTTCCGGAAGATGTGTACACATTGGTATTCAAGCTGTCTGGTACAGAAGCCACCAAAATCTTGTACAACTGGTCCAGCCTCCAGTGCATCGATGAGATGCTCTCATCCCTCTTGGTCATTAGCCTCCCCCACTACAAGCAACCAGGGGTCAGGCAGGGTCAGTCCCTTGCACAGCATGGGTGCAGTGTTGTATGCGTCTGTCTGTCTGTCTGTCTGTCTGTCTGTCTGTCTGTCTGTCTGTCTGTCTGTCTGTCTGTCTGTCTGTCTGTCTGTCTGTCTGTCTGTCTGTCTGTCTGTCTGTCTTTCTGTATGTCTGTATTGCCCGTGCCCGCATTGTCCCGTGCACAGCCCAGTGTGAGGTGCTGCCCCCAACCCCCGCCGGGGCTCCCCAATCCGCGCACCACGCTATACCGTGCTACGCCACATTCCTGAAATCAGGCTCGCGTCAAAAATTGTGTTACGCAACTGGACCTACAGAAAGCTGAAAAAAACAGGATACTACATATGCTCACCGCTGCTTCCACATCAGCATCTATCTCATCCATGAGACCTTGAAGGTCATAGGCCTGTGGTAGGGGTGGAGGGGGCAAGGGTGTGGGAGTGGGTGTGATGGTATAGGTATAGGTATAGGTATAGGTATAGGTATAGGTATAGGTATAGGTATAGGTATAGGTACAGGTATAGGTATCGGTATCGGTATAGGTATAGGTATAGGTATAGGTGTAGGTGTAGGTGTAGGTGTAGGTGTAGGTGTAGGTGTAGGTGTAGGTGTAGGTACAGGTGTAGGTGTAGGTGGTGTAGATGTAGGTGGTGTATATGTATGTATATGTATATGTATATGTATATGTATATGTATATGTATATGTTTATGTATATGTATATGCATATGTATATGAATATGAATATGAATATGTATATGTTTAGGTGTATATGTAGGTATATGTGTAGGTAAATGTGTATGTGTATGCCAGAATGTGTATGCGTATGAGTGTGTATGTGGGTGTATGTGCAGGTGCGGGTGTGGTTGTGGGTGTAGGCGTAGGTGTAGGTGTAGGTGTGGGTGTGAGTGTCAGTGTAGGTGTCGGTATGGATTGGGTGTAGGCTAAGGTTTATATGTGGGTGTTGGTGTGGGTGTTGGTATAGGTGTAGGTGCGAGTGTATGTGTATGTATGTGTATGTGTATGTGTAGGTGCGGGTGAAGGTGTGAGCACACATTTACAAAAACATGGGAGGTCAAGATGGTCTGACAAACATTTAGCAGCACTTGAGGTATCCATTCAGGATGATATAGGAACCGCAACAGATAGGTATGACAAAGGAACCCCAGAGCCTCCTCCTGGGGGTTGAAGACCTAACCCCCAACCCCCACCCATTGGTGGTTGGCCCCAGTGCAAGCCCCCTGAATCCCACACCTTGCCATAAGACGTATGATTTATGTATGTATGACAAGGGATCCACAGACTGTAGGACACCAAATGGGGACCTTCTCCACTTATAATATTTGCCCCTGAGTGTATTTACCCCTGAGGATGTTCACCCCTGAGGATATTCACCGCTGACTATATTCACCCCTGACCATATTCACCCCTAAATATACACCCCTGACGATATTCGCCCCTAAAGATATTAACCCCTGAAGATATTTACGCATGACAAAATTAACCCCTGAAGATATTTAACCTTGACGATCTTCACCCCTCAGGATATTCACCTCTAAAGATATTCACCCCTGAGGATATTCACCCCCAAAGATACTCGTCCCTAAAGGTTATCACCCCTGAGGATATTCACCCCTGACGATATTCACCCCTGAAGACATTCACCCTTGAGGATATTCACCCCTAAAGATATTAACCCCCAAAGATATTCACCCCTGAAGATACTCACCCCTGACGATATTCACCCCTGAAGATATTCACCCCTGAGAATATTCACCCCTGACGATATTCACCCCCGCATTCCTCATACCTGCAGCTGGAGCCTCCCCAAATACATATCCAAGGAGGTGGAGAGCAGGTTCACAGCAGATGTGGTGGCCAGTGATGCAAAAGCGAGCAGCCTGGTTGTAGTTGAAAAGTTTGCACCACGGAGCAAAGATTCCAAAGTCGGGTTGGGGGGGCGGTTAGAATGAGAGATGAGAGGCGGTGTAACAGCAGAAAGTGGGCGGAGAAGGCATGGAGTGCCAAAAGGGGTGGTCAGGATTAGTGGCCAGAAATGGGGGTTAGGCTGGCCAGAAGAAAGGGGGGAGTAGGAAGTGCCAGAAAGGGGGTCAGGGGAAGTGCCAGAAGAAAGGGGAGTTAGGAGTGCAGAAAGGGTGGAGTCAGGAGTGCAGAAAGGGGGGTTAGGGTGCGCGCAGAAAGGGGGTTAGGAAGTGCCAGACAGAAAAGGGGGGTCAGGCAAGTGCCCAGAAAGGGGCGGTGAGGAGTTGCACAGAAAGGGGGGTCAGGGCAGTGCCAGAAAGGGGGGTTAGGAGTTGCCAGGAAAGGGGGTCAGGGGTATAAGAAGTGCCAAGAAAGGGGTGTTAGGGTAGTGCCAGAAAGGGGGGTTAGGAGTCCAGAACGGGGGTCAGGTAGTGCAGGAAAGGGGGGTTAGGAGTGCCAGAAAGGGGGTCAGGAGTGACCCGAAAGGGGGGTTAGGGGAGTGCCAGAAAGGGGGGTTAGGAGTGCCAGAAAGGGGGGTTAGGAGTGCCAGAAAGGGGGGTAGGGAGTTGCCAGAAAGGGGTTAGGAGAGTGCCAGAGAAAGGTGGTCAAGGGTGCCAGAAAGGGGTAGGAGTGCCAGAAAGGGGGGTTAGGAGTGACCAGAAAAGGGGGTTAGGATAGTGACCGAAAAGGGGGGTTGGAGTGCCAGACAGGGGGGTTCAGGAGTGCCAGAAAAGGGGGGGGGGTTAGGAGTGCCCAGAAAGGGGGGTTAGAGGCCAGAAAGGGGGGTTCGGTAGTGCCAGAAAGAGTGGGTTCAGGATGTTTGAGTCTAGTGCAGGAAAGGGGGGGTTAGGAGTGCCAGAAAGGGGAGGTCAGGAGTGCCAGAAAGGGGGGTTAGGAGTGCCAGAAAGGGGGGTTAGGATTGCCAGAAAGGGAGGTCAGGAGTGCCAGAAAGGGGGGTCAGGAGTGCCAGAAAGGGGGGTTAGGAGTGCCAGAAAGGGGGGTCAGGAGTGCCAGAAAGGGGGGTTAGGAGTGCCAGAAAGGGGGGTTAGGAGTGCCAGAAAGGGGGGTTAGGAGTGCCAGAAAGGGGGGTTAGGAGTGCCAGAAATGGGGGTTAGGAGTGCCAGAAATGGGGGTTAGGAGTGCCAGAAATGGGGGTTAAGGGTGCCGGAAGGAGGGCTGGAGTTTGGGTCGGGGGACAGGTGCGGGATGGGGTAGGAGGGGGGGGGGGGGGGGGGGGGGGGGGGGGTAATAATTTCAAAAACTCATCAATTTCACTACTCCTACCGCTTCACCTCAAATACAATACATCAAAAACTCACCTTAAAGTTTCACAACTTCAAACGCCCACCCCCAATTTCACTCATAACACTCACCCTCAAATTCAAAAGGTGGGGCTTGCGCAGTAGCTCCAACGCTAGAGTAGTCCCAGTCAGCCGAGCACTGGCACAGGCTGTCAGACTGGAAGTTTGGGGAGTAAGTAGCGCATCCAATCTGCAAAAGGCGAAAGTTTGGGGAGTATAACGCCCTTTTCATATGTGCTCTCATGTGATGTCATGTGAATCTAACAGGTATAACTAAGTCCTATAATTGTAACCGGTATATGGTATAGAATGTACTGTTTTATGTGTTTTGACATGAAACCTGAAAATGTAATTTGTACACACAGGCATTTTTGAGAGGCGCCTTAATATCCCCCATAAAAATACATTTGAGGCGCATCCAATCTGCAAGGGGATAATTTGGTACGCTGCTTATTAGGAAACATGTTATTTGGTCAAACTTGTATCAAAGTCATCAAATGTTTTAAATCTGTCCTGTGGGCCACTTGCTCTGTCGGCCACTTGTCATTTGGCCTACCTGCCATTAGGCCACTTGTTATTTGAATATTTTATCCACCTCATGTTTTTGGCGGAGCCCCCCCTTCTGGATGGCGGGAGCCCCCAGTGTTACCCATTTTTCCGGTCGACCATCCATCTGACCGTGATGAAGCCCGACAGGTCAGCCAACAGTCTCATAACTAACTCGCTTCCATTGCCACCTGTCGCTCCCTCGCGATCACTCTCCGCCATTTTTTAGCGCCGCAGGCGACGCTGCATCGAACTTGTTCACCTTTCCTGTGGGCCACTTGTTATTTGGTCTACCTGTCATTTGGTAAATCTATCATTCGGCACACCTTTCATTGAGCAGAAATTACCCCTTTCATTACAGCGTTTTGCAGTTATGATGGCCAATCGTGCTTCAAATAGGAACCAAATCTCGAGGCGCCTCAATGTGTCTTGAGGTGTAGTCGCAGTGGGTCCAGGGGTTTACCCACACTGTCTATTCGCAGTAGATTTACTGATTTTTGAAACACAGGTGGCCATCAGAAGGGTAAAACGTTATAAAAACACCCCTAGTGGACCACACCTGCGTAGACACCCCACGGTTGGAAAATTCTCCTTAGCCTATTTGGCCTACCCCTGGATAGTAACATACATACACAAAAGCACCCCTAGTGGAACCCACCTGGGTTGACATCGTCACTTCTACACTGCAATACTGAGTCGTTCCGTCTTGTTGGCTCTGAGGTCCACCCGTGTCGAATATGACGACAGAGTTGAGCACAGGTTCTCGAACGTAGTCCAGATCCATGCCCAGGAGGGGGAAGTAGTGAGAGCTCAGGTTTTTGAAGGTAGAGGCCTCAGCCTGGAGTCGGGATCAGCGGCAAGGGTTCAGGGTTCAGGATTCAGAGATTAGGGTTTAGAGTATAGGGATAGGTAAGTATCAGGATTTAGGAATGTGAGGGGTCGGGGGTCGGGGGTCAGGGTTTAAGTTTCAGGGTTTAAAGGTTTAGGGACACAGGCTGGACTAGATGGGTGAGGGTTTGGCAATGTATATGCGTGGGACGCGACGAGTCTAAGCAAAAACAACCTAGTAGACCTGGGAGCTGACAACACCATCTGCCTTGCACTGTTTGTTTTGCGCGACGTGTCGCTAATTAAGCGACTCAGTGCAACCCCAGTGCAACACAATGCCCCTCAAACCCCAGAGGCTCAGCGCTGAGCGCAAAGCGCGGAGCCTTGGGGGTTAAGGGGGGGGGCATTTTTGACTAGTTTAGCCAAACCCAAGCGTCGCCATGCAGCGACAGGGTGGCAACGGAATGGTGACGCGTTGTCGGAAGAAAACAAAGTGCTTTCCTCTACTCCTGAAAGCTGCAGGCTTAACTCAGTGCCTGGCCCAGGGAGCTGCCTAGAAGCTGCTACACGTAGCATAAGATAAAAACAAGGTGCTGGTCCTGATAGTAAAGTTACCAGGAGCTCACGTTGGATAAGGTGGATGGATATCAAAGACGATTTGTACCGCATTCATTGGATATTTAAGGAGCCTCACCAGAGGTTTTCCCAAGGAAAGGAACCAGTGCTTTACGTAGCACCATGCTGCTCCCAGTAGCCTTCGTGGTGCTTTTAGCATCTTTTGCATCCCAAATAACTAAATAAGCAACACCAAAGCGCTCTGACATAGAACCCCAACAATACCAAGGTGAGCAATGAAGCATTGGTGCTACTTGTGGCCCCATAAATCAAAAGCTGAGCCTCACCTGTTCTAGGTTTGTGATTAGATTAGCAGTGCCAGCCGAGCAGTCCATGATGGCGGTGAAGGTCATTGTGTACTTAGTACGCAGCTCTACGAGGATGTACGCATCTGCCGTGGCTCGCCTGCCTCCATCATCCTTAACGGAGTACCTGCACATAGAGCATGATGATGCCCGTGATGATGGTTGTGGTGGTGGTGATGATGGTGATGATGGTTGTGGCGGTGGTGATGATGGTGATGATGGTGGTGGTGGTGGTGGTGATGAAGCCGGTGATGATGGTGGTGGTGACGATGATGGTGATGATGATGATGATAATGATGTTGATGATGATAGTGGCGATGTTGATGATGTTGATGATGTTGATGACGGTAAAGATGGTGAAGATGGTGAAGCTGGTGATGCTGCTGGTGATGCTGGTGATGATCAGGATGATGAAGATGATGGGGATGGTGAGGATGAAGATGAGTATGAGGAGAAGGGGGGGGAGGATGAGGAGGGGGGGAGGAGGAGGAGGGGGAGGAGGAGGAGGAGGAGGAGGAGGAGGAGGAGGAGGAGGAGGAGGAGGAGGAGGAGGAGGAGGAGGAGGAGGAGAAGGAGGAGGTGGAATGCAATGCGATGAAGTGGGGGCAGCCCTTGGAGTAGAGAGGCCAATGAAGGAACACTCAAGGGATGGTGCCGCACAAATCAAACCCGATTGTGTCACGCCTTTGGGACACATTAAACCCTGACAAAAGCATATCTCATGGTGCACAACAAAATCCCCTTATACCTGAATTTGTCATATGCTATGAATGGGCTCAAGAAGTGCTTAGCACACACCAGACTGTATTGGTGGTTGGCCCTAGTGCAAGCAAACGTGCTGGCCCCCTCAACCTCAGGCCTTGTAATAAGGCGTAATATTTATGTAGTTAGCACACACCATACCTGAATGTGTAATTCCCAGGCAGGCACTGATTTGCCTCCAGAGCATCAGGGGTGCAAAGGAAACAGACAGCTCCTGCTGGACAGGAGCTCACGTCCTGCACCAGTGTCCTGGAGCTTAGGTCCTTGCCCTACAGAGACAGCAGAGGAGGCAGTGTGGAGGCCAGATGGAGATGTTTGTACATGCGTGTATTACGCACACGTCAGTCATTCAAACGTGTAGGGTTGTGTATGCCGTCCTGGTTCCTGGACTTATGGTAAAATATATATTGTATGATTGCGATACGGTGGACGGTGACTATTGAGGCATGATATCAGGACGATATTGGGACGGTAGAGCACAATATCAAGATAATACTGTTGTACGGTGACGAGTTGTCAAACATTGACTGACAAAAAAGTGTTGGCGTTGCCGTAGTCGTGCGATATATCGTGTCGTACGATATCGTCCTTGGCAACCCTACAAACATGAGAGAAAAACGTACAGAGATACAAACATGCAGGTACTAACATACAAACCTTCAGATACAAACACGCTATATAGAGAGGGGGGGAAGTAGAGGCTTACCAGGTAGTCAGTGGTTGTGACTCCGCATCGAAGCAAGCTCGTGCCATTACAGGGCACCAGGGAATCGTCTGGACTAGTCCCAAATCGGAGCATCATGGAGGTGGAGTTGCTGTCACTACTTTGCTGCAGACTTCTTCTTGAGGCAAGTCTATGTGGGGAATCTGTGTGTTGGAGCTGTGATCCCAGGCCCCGCCGCTCATCAGCTTTTCTTGTAAATTTGAAAACTATCTTTGGGGGCTTTGGGATGAGGGGCACTCCACCGTTTTTAGCTACCAAGGCGGCATATGTTGTGCACGACACCTACAGGGTGTGCAGAAGGCGGTGTGTACATGGAATGTGCATGGTGTGTGCATGGTGGAGGTGTGTGTGTGAAGGCGGTATGTGTGTTTGGAGGCATGTGTGTCGGGGCAGTGTGTGCATGGTGTGTGCATGATGGAGGTGTGTGTGTGAAAGGCGGTGTGTGTGTGTGTGGAGGCATGTGTGTTGGGGCAGTGTGCGCATGGTGTGTGCAAGGAGGGGGATACCGGCCAGTATGATCATTCAAATCACGGAATATGATGAAGCAGTCCTTTGCAGGTCAGTGATCTGACCCACAGCATGCTCAAATCACATACAGAATAGGATTCTTTGGAACGTACAAATCAGAAAGGAAGGAAGGAGGAAGGCAGGAAGGGAGGAAGACAAGAAAGCAGAAAATCAGGAAGGAAGGAACGAGGAAGGCAGGAAGGGAGGAAGACAAGAAAGCAGAAAATCAGGAAGGAAATAACGAGGAAGGCAGGAAGGGAGGAAGACAAGAAAGCAGAAAATCAAGAAGGAAGGAACGAGGAAGGCAGGAAGGGAGGAAGACAAGAAAGCAGAAAAGCAGGAAGGAAGGAAACGAGGAAGGCAGGAAGGGAGGAAAACAAGAAAGCAGAAAAGCAGGAAGGAAGGAAACGAGGAAAGGAGGAAGGAAGGCATTAAAGCAACTAAGTTGATGGTTTGAGTAAACTGAGCAAAAAGCACCCAAAGCACCCAAAGCACACAGTGCAAATCCCATCACAAGGGTTTAAAGTTTAGACCTTACCTAATCCCTAGAAGCCTACACACACAAAACACACCTCAGAGCAAATCCCATCATAGTTGGTCGGTTGGTCCCTGCCTCACCCCCCCCCCCAGTAACCTGAACCTGAACCTTGAACCCTAATCACACCAGACGCACCTCAGTGCAAATCCCATCACAGTAGTTGGTACCTGCCTCACACGCCCCCCCCAGTAACCTGAACCTGAACCCTTATCACACCAGACGCACCTCAGTGCAAATCCCATCACAGTAGTTGGTCCCTGGCTCACAAGGCTTCCCAATGATGATGGACCTAGAGATTTGAGAGCTCAAGGGCGGGGTGCCGCTGTCGAAGACCATGAACGTGATTGTGTATACAGTACCTGGGACATGGGGGCAGGATGTATGTATGTTACAGTCCAGGGGTAGCCTACTAGGCTAAAGGGACTTGCCCACGCTCGAAAAAACAAGAATGTGTAAAAATTAACTGTCGGGGCTAATTGAAACTACCACTAGTGATGTACCGGCCCCATACGAATCTTAAACCAGAGGATGTATGTCTGTTACAGTCTAGGGGTAGCCATATGGGCTAAACTGAATTGCCCAACCTCGGAAAATGAAGATGAATGTGGGACCTAGGACCAGTGGACAGGATATTACAACTTCAGCCTCTATGGATATCAAGGGTTATGGTGTATATAATGAAACATTTAGATATAATTCCGGGTTGTGATATTTGCTTACATTTGCAAAGACCTGTGTCTACCTTTGAAGGCTAAGAAAGAGGGGTCTGTGTGGGTGTGTGGGTGTGTAGGTGTGGGTGTGGGGGGGGTGGGGGGGGGAGGGGTGGGGGTGTGTGGGGGGAGGGAGGGGGTCAGCTCGTATGTATGTTCCAGTCCAGGTGTTAGCAAATAAGGCTTAAGGGACTCGTCCAACCTCTAATAATCAAGATATCCCGAGAAATTCAGGAGGGGATACATTAACGAGCACTTCACGTCAAACTTTAACTAAATAAAAAAAAACAGATCAATTACCCAACAACTGAATTGGTCAGCATTGGATACATGGCGAAGAATTAAGCATTTTAAAAGGCAACATACCAACGTCTGCAGATGCATTAACACCGCAGTCCTCTCTCTGTTTGTTGACATATAAAGCAATGTCAATAACAACGCCCCAACACATGCAGATGTATCAATACCGCTCAGTTCTTTATTCCTTTGCTGTTGAAAATGTTGAGTGAAGAAATTACAAAAAGGAACGTACCGACGTCTGCAGATGTGTCAACACCGCAGTCTTTTATCCCTTTGTTGATGAACTCGTGGCCCGGGCAACCAGAATCAAGGCAATCCGCAGGCGGACATGCAAGCACCTGTTGAGTTCAAAAAGGTGTGTGTGTATGTTGCTACAGTCCAGGGGTAGAAAAATAGGCTAAAAGGACTTGCCTGACCTTGCTATCGGGAGGGGATGAACAAAAAAAGCACTGATGAACTGAACCCCAAACAATCATTTTACTGACCGAGGCCCTGAGTTTGTGCTACAGTGATGAAGTAATTTTGCGATTCTCATGACACGTTAGCATCAAGGCAATCGCCAGGCGGACATGCAAGCACCTGTTCAGTTAAAAGGCGTGCATCTTAGTATCAATGACATGATTCAACATTATACATCACAGATGTCCAGTCCAGCCTTTGCAGTTCAAAGGTGCGCTCCTAAATATCCATTTCATGATTCAAGTCTTGATCATACCAAAAAGAAATAGGGGGGGGGGGGGGGGGGGGGGGGGGGCTACGCGTAGCAGCTTCCCTCCAGCTCCATTAGGCAGCAACTGGGTCAAGCTCATAGCTTTCAGCTGCGTTGGAATACCCACCCTCTCAGCGTTCAGACGCAATAGCTAGATTCTGGCTTGGTCCAAGGATGGGTGAAAAGAGCTGCCTAGAAGCTGCGACATGTAGCCCACAAGAGAAACCGTGTATCATACCATAGTACTACAAAGCCCGCGCGGCAGCGCCATTTCGCGCACGCTTTTGAGCCCCACTGCGCGTTTTGCGCAGTTTTCCAACCCCCTGTGGGCGCAGCGAGCAGTTTTTACGCTTTTTGCTCTTCAAATTTGACGTTTGTGCGCTTTAAGCACTGACCAATTTGATAAATGTAGTACCCTGTATCATACATGGGATTTCTCACTAATCCCAAAGTCAATCCACCTTCCCTTCTCTCCTCCCCCCTATCCTTCCATGAATCCTGTGTTTCCAACACGATCGCAGACCCACTTCCTTTCTCACACCCACTGCTTCTTTGCTGTGCTACTCATGGCAGCTTCCAATCAGTTCCATCAGCCAGCCACTGGGTCAAGCCCCGCGTTTTTCAGCTGCATCGGAGTAACTATCATACCAGATTTTGGACACACTAGTTAGCTTATGGTTGGGCAAGGACGGGTAAAGCGAGCTTCCTAGCTGCTACGTGTAGCCCCAAAAAGTAACAGTGCTCTCGCCCTTTCTTGCCAGCAGCGCCTGTGAGACAATGCTATCATCATTTTTTCACCACCACCCTCTCTATCCATTCCTCTGTACGCCTCACCTAAAACATCAGATCTCCATCCTGCCTGACTCTCCATCTGTACACCCCACCACCCAAATATCCATTCATGTCAGGTTCCGTAAACAAAGCTGTTTCCAGAACCTGAGTTGAACGTTATCATGCCCATTCTAGTGACGCACGCCTCACCTTGAACGTCAGATCTCCATCCTGCTCGTCAAAGGCAGTGGCTCCACGCTCGCACAGAACACTACTGCTGCCATCCTCGCCCTTCAGGCATGCTCCGTACAGCTTGTACTGCCGCACAGAGACAATCTCAGACCCTGAATCTGAGCCTTGCACTAGAGCAAGCTTTGGCTGCGTGTTAATAGATGACACAAGGGACCCATCTGAAGCAAACTTCGGCTCCGACACGGCGCCTGTCGCCGATGCTGCAGCATCAGTGAAGCCTGGCAGGAGGTCCAGGAGATTAGGCTCTCCGTTCTTTCCTCGGCACAATCCATCATCTCCCGTGCAAGATCCATCAGAGCAGGGGGTGGATCCAGGATCGCACACCTTCGTGGGGGGGGCGATGGTGGTGGTGGTGGTGGGGGGGGGGGGGGGCAGCGGGTAGTGGTGGTGGTAGTGGGGGGGGGGGGGGGGGGGGGATGGGGGGGGGGGGGGGGGGGGAGGGAAATAAAAGCTATATTACAGGCAGTGATTAGTAGAAATCTAAGTTGAAATATTTGGAAAGAGAAATCAACATTAAGAGGAGACTAGAGATAGGGACGAATTATTACAAAAAGCAGCTTTGCACACCTTTTTCACTTTCAGCGTCCTGCTGACTGCAGCACTCTGTCCCGCAGAGTTGGTGATGGAGAAGGTGATGGTAAAGGTGCCCCAAGCCTGAGGGTCTAGCTCACATGCACCCAAGCCCGATAAGATGAACAGTGAAGACGACTGGATGCTTGCCTCTCCATTCCAGCATGCTGTAACCTTGCGACTGATGTCTCCCTCTACATCGTCTATGGCAATAGCTCCTCTGTCACATGGCAGCAGACTGGTGCCGCTCTGTACTGGATCTGGGCACCTGTCATAAACATCAAACTGGGAGGCCTATGGCCAGTTCCGACAGGTGGGGTAAGTGTCAGGATGGTGGTGATGAAGCAGTAGGAGAGGGAGGAGTCAGGATGGTGGTGATGAAGCAGTAGGAGAGGGAGGAGTCAGGATGGTGGTGATGAAGCAGTAGGAGAGGGAGGAGTCAGGATGGTGGTGATGAAGCAGTAGGAGAGGGAGGAGTCAGGATGGTGGTGATGAAGCAGTAGGAGAGGAAGGAGTCAGGATGGTGGTGGTCAGCGTGGATGGCCACTGCCCCTATCTCACTGACACTCCGTCAGTCTCCAATATCCTCTCACTCATTCTCATCCTCCAATCCCCTCCCAACTTACTGTAACACTTGGATCCCCTCTCAGTTTGATTGTTGGAGGTTGGCGGGCAGTACCCAGTGCTATGTCTGCATGGGGAGGAGTGCACATGCAGTAGGATAGTCAGCGGTACAAGAGTCAGTGGCAAAAAGATGTATAAGCTGTGCGTAGGGTTGTCAATACCTCTATTTGGAATAACACACCACACAGCTGTGAGCCATATCTGCAATGTAACCACGCATCAAGGCCATAGCTGGGATACAACCACGCAGCTAAGCCCTGACTGCAATGTAATGATACCACTAAGCGCTAGCAAAGGTGTGACCACACAGCTGTAAGTCCAATCTAGAATGTTACCACACAGCTATAAGCCCTATTTGGTGCATGCATATACTTGACCGCCCCTGTAGGGTGTGTGTTGAGACTTGGGAATCGAGAGGACGGTTAGTGCTAGTGAAAGGTTAGGTGGCTTTGGACGTATGAGGGGGATAGTGATTGGGGAGCAACAGAATCGGCGGTTATCGTGGTCCATTTTGTCGAGTGGGACGCAAGTCAGGGAGTGGTGGTGTGGGTTTGGGGACCGGGTCGTCGTCAAACCCTCAGGTTCAAAGTGGTTGCCCTCCGGCAGTCCGCCTGCAGTACTAAGGTCTCTCCAGGATAGAGGGGCGGTAACCACACAGCCAAGCCCTGCCTGGGATGAAACCACACACGTCTTCTATTCCAAACAAGATAGCCTCCTCATCCATTCGCAGAGCGTTGGTGGTGAAGGTGATGCCACACAGCTGAACTCCCACCCACCCTACCCACCTTCTCACTCGCCCACTGACCCACGCTACCCACCTTCTCTCTCGCCCACCGACCCACCCTGCCCACCTTCTCTCTCGCCCACCGACCCACCCTGCCCACCTTCTCACTCGCCCACCGACCCACCCTACCCACCTTCTCTCTCGCCCACGGACCCACCTTACCCACCTTCTCACCCACCCATCCACCCTCCCACCCACCCATCGTTCCTAAACTCCCTACCTACCCGCCTTCTCACCCACCCACTCACCCTACCCACCCTCCCACCCACCCATCGTTCCTAGCCTCCCACCCTACCCACCTTCTCACCCACCCATCCATTGTCCCTAACCCCCTACCATACCCACCTTCCCACCCACCCACCCACCCATTGTTCCAGACCACCCGCCCTTCCCACCCTCCCACACTACCCAACTTCTCACCCACCCACCCATCGTCACTAACCTCCCACCCTACCCACTCACCTGGGATTAAACCACACACGCCTTGAGAGCTGCAATACAGCTCCCCATCGTTGCTTTCGCAGATTTCCTCAGTGCCAGGACATATGACCACTACAAAGCGAGTTGCGGTTGCCTAAACAGGAACAGAAGCATGGGTTGAAGTAGGAGACATCATGAGCACTGTCGAGTGAGTTGGGCGTTGTAAATCCTTACAATTGCTGTGCTGCTTTGCCTTATATTGCACTGTATTGCATTTAATTTAACTGTGCTGTGCTGTGCTGTGGTGTGGTTTGGTGTGGTGAACTAAGCTGTTATGTGCCAAGCCGTGCCTTGTCGAGCCAGGTTGTGTTGTGTTGGGCTGCGTTGCGTTGTGTGTTGGGCAGAGGTGCATATCAACCCACCAACCACATAGATTGTTTGGGGTGATAAAATATAACTTTAAAATGTTATCAAAGTGTGATGAGGATCGCAAAATTAATTTATCACTGTAGCACGAACTCAGGTCCTCCGTCGGTAAAACAATTGTTTGGGGTTCAGCCCATCAGTATTTTTTCTGTTCAGCCCCTTGTGATATATTGTCTTTGCAAGTACATTAAGCATATTTGGCTACCCCTGGACTGTAACTACAACATACATAGAGGCGTATACAACCTGACCCCCTTCTGCATCATCTAAAGAGAGGTGTGGCGACTTCTATAGCAGCTACAGAGAGGTGCAGCACCGTTTAATTTTCAAATTTCTGTAGGTTTGTGTTGCAAAAGTTGTGACGCAAGCTTGATTCCAGGATTGTGGCGAAGCACCGTGTAGAGGGCGGAGCACGAAGCGGGGAGCCCCGGGAGCTCAATTTGTGATGCGTCACGCACAACAAATCAGATAGGTATAGCATAGCTGACATACTTGGTACACTGCTGCGTGCATACAGACATACATCCACATGTGACATGTTTGAATTCGTGAAATCCCAGCAATTTGAAAGACTGTGGTACGTTATGACTTGTGAGCAAGAAATTACACCAAATGTTTTAATTTATATATCAAGATTTCGAAATGAGGGATTAGCCTATCAAATCTGTGTCTCTGTTTGTCCGTCCGTCACAAAACAACATTTTCAGGTTTCACTTCAAATCACAAACAATGTGTGTGTGTGTGAGAGTGTGTGTGTGTGTTGTGTAATACATAAATGCATATATCGATTATGTGTGTACACCATATATATATATATATATACATAGGTGCCTAAGTCAGACCCTGAGTGATACAGATGGATTGAGCCTATGCCCTGAAGTCAAAACAAAAAAGTTTTTTGCTAATAAGTTGCCCAACCACATCAGTTCAACATATGAATACTCAAATTTGGGTTTTCTCAAATGGTGGGAACCAGGTCATGTGAAACATGCTATTTAGTTACTATGGGGTTCCCTAAGTCGATACGGGTTTTACGCATGAAGTGATACGGAGCCTATCGCAACCGAAACAAGCCATTTAAAAAGAACACTGGGTACAAATGTTGTGTAACGTCTTTCCCTACCAGTACTTATTGCAGAAGGTCTTGGAAGGCAGTACACAGGCAGTACAGTTGAGTACGGACCCCAAAAACACTGATTATTTACATTTCGTGGGTGTCCTAAGTCTAGGTCAGAGCTGCACAGCCTCAATTGAAACGTTTTGGGCCTCAGGTTTGCTCTCTCTTGAGATATAGCATATGAACAACTTTTTCCTTTTTTTTTGAAAACTCAAAATTCAAAACTTTCAAATATTTTTGAAAATAAATTCAAAAAACAAACTTTTTTTATTTGTCTTCAAACATCCACTTCTGAACTCAGTTTTTGTTTTGGAGTAGAACATTGAAAACACACCCTAATCCTAGGCCATGGTGTGGTAGGCCACTGGGAGGTGAAATCTTGAGATGTACAGCTATTTCAGTAGATTCCTAGGCCAAGGCTGAAGCGCAGCCTCCGACCTTGTAATAGGGGTTCGATAAGCCTTTCTTCCCGAGGTACCTTTCTTCGGAATAGCTCGCGCGGCCTCGTATATGACTCGAAGTGGATTTGTATCACTAATTATCGCACATCTGATGTACTGCCACCGGCCGAACAAGGCTGCTCGCGACCAGATGCAAGCGCGGACGAAAAGTAGCTGCGCGCATAGCTGACACCTTCGCGAACAATATGAGCCTGACAGAATTCGATTCCGAGCAGTTTGGGTCATGTACGGCTCTGTATCATATTCTTGTATCGACTTAGGGCGTTTTCGGACTTAGGCACCTATGGATATATATATATATATACATATATATATATATATATATATATATATGAATGCCCAGGGTAATTGGCCATAAAATAAAGGTACTTGGAAGGGGCCCACTTGCGAGTACCTTTATGCCCATACATATATATATATATATACATCGTTAGATACTCAATGATACTTGTATATGTATATATATATATATATATATATATATATATATACCGTACTGCTCTCAAAATTTAACGGTTTAAATTGACGGGAGCAACCGTCAAATCGTGGCGTACGGTATACTACGAAACGAAAAAACCGTCAAATCGGTTTTTTTTGCCGATATTAGGTGCATCACTAGAATGCACATATCTCACTGCTCAGTGGGCCAAACACTACATGTTTTAGTGATACGAGATCCCTGGGACCTCCTGCATCTGTCTGCATATTCAAATGCCTCATCTGACAAAAAGAACGAGTTTGGGAGCACAGACCCTGTGGCCATCTTTAACCACTCTTCCTTGCTCCAATTGTTTGAATTAGGACACACTGGTGATGAGGATGAGGTGCCCTTGGCCCTTCTAGGTCGCTGAGCAACACATGAACATACATTATGCTTAAGCTTATGACATTAACTGAGCAAGAGATGATTTCAGGAGTTAATGGAAACGATTGAATGTCTCATTCTAGTTATTTCAATGAGTACCGGTAGTGTTATGCTGAACAAGATGTTGGGATCATTGCAATATTATATGTACACTCCTTGCAGGTCCTAGAACAGTGTACCCTAATATTGTACCATGAACCATGAACCAGTGTCACATGATTAAGTACAAACGTTCAGTTGCATAAATGGATTTTATTAAAATGGAAACCGTCAAATGTGTAACGTCAATTTTTATTCCTATTAAAAAACCCGTCAAATGTAAACCGTAAATTTATAATAAAAAAAAACCAAAAAGCCGTCAAATTTTGCAACCGTTAAATTTTGAGAGCAGTACGGTATACGAGTATCACTTTACCTGATTCCCCGCTGTATCAGACACACTGTACACCACTGAGAAAGCCCTATCCACAGCCGTGGGTCTTGAGATATCCACAAAGCTAGGAGAGAAGGTTTTCCACAGCTTGGAATTAATATTACTGTCAGTGTCATCTGCACAGCATACATGTTGTTTGGGGAGTCGTAACTTGAACACCATGATCTCAAAGCCCTGTGATATGCAAGAGCTACGAGTCACCTCCTGCCACTGTTCCTTTGGGGGGGCTACACGTTGCAGCTTCTAGGCAGCTCTTTTCAGCCATCCTTGGGACAAGCCTTAATCTAGCTAGTGTATCTGAACACTGAGAGGGTGGGTATTCCAACCCAGCTGAAAGCTATGAGCTTGACCCAGTGGCTGGCTAACAGAAGTGGAGGGAAGCTGCTACGCGTAGCCCAAAAAGGAACAGAGCCTCCTGTTATAATTCTGCCTCTGCCCCCAACTTGCTAACCCTAACCCCCGACCCCTAACCTCCAACCATCAACCCTCAACCCACAACGACCAAACCCTAGCCCTGAGCCCCCTGCCCTCAGCCCCCAGCTCACGGCCTACAGCTCCTGCTCCCCATCCCCCCACACCCAAACACAACTGCAAGCATGAAAATAACGCATAGCTTCTCTGCTGCTGGCACCCTGACTTGTGCCCCTTCCGACCCCCAAACACAAGCACAGTTGTGCACAAAACACAAGAACACACCATAAAAAACAAAACAAAAGCAAAACACAACCCAAAACATGGCACAGCAAGGAACAGCACGGCACGACACAACACAACTCAACACGACCATCCACCTACCCCCTGTGCACATACGACTGATTCATTTGCATTTCATGCTCTCACCAGTCACCGTAGCCCCTGGGTCAGTGTAGATTCCAGTCCCAACCTCCACGACAGTGCACATCACAAACTCAGAATCCCCGAAGGTTCCTGGCCCGAGCAGGTATATTGATGGTGGAGTCACATCTCCAATTTTTGGTGGAGGTGGGGGTGGAGAAGGTGGAGGTGGGGGTGGAGGATGGGGGGGAGGAGGAGAAGAAAATGAGGGTTTGGGTGGTGAAGGGGGTGGAGGAGGGGAAAGGCGTGTGGGTGATGGCAGAGGAGGGGTGGAGGAGGGAGAGGGAGAAGGGGGCGGGGAGGGAGGGGTAGAGGGAGGAGGAGAAGGGGCAGGGGGAGGAGGAGGGGGAGGAGGAGAAGGGGTATGGGGAGGAGGAGAAGGAGTAGGGGAGGGGGGAGGGGGAGGAGGAGAAGGGGGAGGGGGAGGGGCAGGAGGAGAAGGGGGAGGGGGAGGGGGGGGAGGAGAAGGGGGAGGGGGAGGGGGAGGAGGAGAATGGGGGGAGGGAGGAGGGGGAGGGGGGGGGGGAGGGGGAGGAGAAGGGGGAGGGGGAGGAGGAGGGAGAGGAGGCGAAGGATAGAGGGAGGGGGAGGGGGAGGGGGAGGAGGAGGAGGAGAAGGGGGAGGGGGGGGTGGGGGAGGGGAGGGAGGGGAAGAAGGGGGAGGGGAGGGAGGGGAAGGGGGAGGGGAGAAGGGGGAGGGGGGGGCAGGGGGGAGGGGGGGGAGGGGGAGGGGGAGGAGGAGAAGGGGGAGGGGGAAAGGGAGGGGAAGGGGGAGGAGGAGAAGGGGGAGGGGGAGGGGCAGGAGGAGAAGGGGGAGGGGAAGGGGGAGGGGGGGGAAGAGAAGGGGGAGGGGGAGGGGGAGGGGGGGGAGGAGAAGGGGGGGAGGGAGAAGGGGGAGGGGGGGGGGGAGGGGGAGGAGAAGGGGAGGGGGAGGAGGAGGGGGAGGAGGAGAAGGAGGAGGGGGGGGGGTGGGGGAGGGGGAGGGGGAGAAGGGGGAGGGGGGGGTGGGGGGAGGGGGAGGGGGAGAAGGGGGAGAGGGAGAAGGGGGAGGGGGGGGGAGGGGAAAGGGGGAGGGGGAGTAGGGGGAGTAGGGGAGGGGGGGGGGGGGGGGGGGGGGGGGGGGAGAAGGGGAGGGGGGGGGGGGGGAGTAGGGGAGGGGGGGGAGGGGGAGAAGGGGGAGGGGGGGGGGGGGGGGAGAAGGGGGAGGGGGAGAAGGGGGAGGGGGAGGGGGGGGAGGGGGGGGAGGGGGAGAAGGGGGGGGGGAGGAGGAGAAGGGGGAGGGGGAGGGGGAGAAGGGGGGGGGGGGGGAGAAGGGGGAGGGGGGGGGGCTCTTTGCCTTGCCTCCCCCCAGGCCTGGGACGATGTAAGCGCATGCCAGCACGAGGAGGAGAAGAGTGGCAAGACCCTTCTTCCGTGAACTCATCTCATGCAGCGAAGAGTGGAGCTTCCATTGACGCCCAGGTTCGCTTTCGCGCTAATGTGCACGAACCTAATAACTGCATCGTACTAGCTCACGATTAATCGGAAGCCTCCAAGATCGCAAGGCCTGCTAAGAAACAAACTTCGACAATCGTTTCAGAGATGCGAACCGGTAGGAAAACTATAGACTCACTAACGGAGCAGCTTCCTGCGCTTAAGCCTAGTAGAGGTAAACTTCGGTCGTCGTCAGAATCCACAACTTCGGAGGCATCGTTATATATAGTGAAGTACAGGTAAGGTGCTATGGTTCGATGGTTGACGCGCGCACAAGATAAGCGGGGTATTAGTTGGCATTCATTTAGTAGGACTGCATTCTAGGACTGCATTAGTCAGACTGTACACTGTACTCGCTGACTCACTGTACTGTATCCCATATCCCCCACTCCAGTGTTTCGTTGCCGCCCTGAGAGAGAGGGGGGTTGGAAAACTAACGGGTGAGGGGCAGCCGGGCGCCAAACTGTACAGCCCCTGACAAAACAAAAGAACGCGCGGCCCCCCGTAAGAAAAAAAACAAAAGAACCCCGTATGCTCGTTGTTCAGGCCAGAAACTGGTTCTTTCTCGCCCTCACTCCTGCCCTCCTTCCTCCCTTCCTCGCCCATTTCCTACTCCATGTCCACCGTTTCTCCTCCCCCCTCACCTGCCCCCTCTTCCCCATCCCTTACTACTCCAATGCACGCTCGGATTGTCTCTTTGGTGCTCTCTACGACAGTTTCTTTACGAAGTGGACCGGTTTCTCATACGCCCACCCTCCACCCGACTCTACAACTATCCTCCGATCCATCCGGTTGGCCATCTCCTCTAGTCCTCTGCCCTCAAAGACGACATCCCTACTTGTACCTTCCTCCTCCTCCCTTCTTGGCCTACCTTTCAACTCTCGTATTGGCTCTCTCACCCCTCCATCCGTATACTCAGCACCTTCCCACGCAAGTCCTTCCACTTTCAACCCCCGTGCTCCATGCACCCTGCCCTCCCTTTTGACTCCCCTGCCCTCCTCAATCGCTCCCGCCTTCACCTTGTTTGCATCGATAACCATTCAGGACTCTCTGCTTTATCCCTTCTCCCTTCCAACCGTCAGATGCTACCCTTACCTCCAACTTTCTTCCCACCTTATACCCCCCCCCCCCCCCCCCCCCCCCCCCCCCCCCCCCCCCCCCCCCCCCCCCCCCATCCTTCCTCCAGATGCCCCACCTAGGGCTCCCCCACAAAATTCAGCTCGTTTCAGACCCTCGTCCTCACCCCCCACCTCTTTACTCCCCCACCCTCTGCCCTACCATTCCCTCTTGCATTCACCCTTTCCCCTCCAAAAACCTCCCTTCTCACCTACCCTCTCACATCTCCTACTACACGGACGGTTCTGCTGTCCCCGATCTTAACGGCGCTACTCACACTGGTGCCGCGTTCCTCAATAATACCCCTTCTTCCTTTGTCCATCATTGCCATCCTGGTGGTACTGCCGAGATCAACACCATCCTCCGTGCAGAACTCTCCTGCATCCTCGCCGCCCTCCAGCACGCCAGCACCCATCACCCTCAAGACCCCATTCGCATCTACACAGACTCCCTCTCCAGCCTTCACCTTATCCGCCGCATTGTCTACCTTCCCGACTCAATCCCCTACCACAAACATCTTCCCATCCTCATTTCCATCCGCCACCTCCTCTTTGACCGCCTTCGTTCCTCCTCCCCCACGATTTTCTACAAAGTGCACTCCCACACCGGCATCCTAGGCAACGACATAGCTGACGTGGGTGCCCGCTTTGCCCTCGACAACAGGGTAATTTAAAGCGCGCGGTTTTGAGCTTTTGAGCGCTGACTTTTTGACCCCCTCGGCGCTTTAAGCGCAGTTTTTTGCAACCCCTTGTGGGCGCAGCAAGCAATTTTTGCCAATTTGGCAATTTGAAGTACCCTGCTCGACAACCCTTCCTCTTGCACCTTCGACTTTTCTATCTCTCACCCGAGCCACCTCCACAGCCTCCCGGCCTTGCCATGCTTCCAGCCACTACCTACACCTTCCAACCCACATCCGCCCTACCGCCTCCTTTCAGACCTCACGGACTCACTCACAGCCTTCCTCAATACCTATAGTACACATTATTTGACCTTGCCCACTTCCCCTTGCGCCTCCGTAGCCAGTGTCTTCTCCGCTGTACCCCCATCCCCCTCCACACTCCCTCCCCCCATCACTCCCCCCCCCTCGACTACTCCACCTCCACCTCCTCCACCCCCACAGCCTCTCACTCCACCACCCGCCATGATCCTTCCCGAACCCTCCTCTCATATGTGGCGCTCCTGCACCTTCCCTCAAATCCGCACAATCCTCAAATTACGTTTCAACATGTTTTGGACGGCCTCTGTCCCTTACAAACGCATACCCCCCGAACCATATACTCTATGCACCCCCCCATCCTCGATGAATCTTGCCATTTCTGCCACTCCCATGACACCTCGGCCCACCTTCTTGCCTCATGCTCCCACCCTACGTTCGCTGCCCTCTACATCGCCCGACACAACGCCGCTGTCCTTCAACTCTATGACGCCATATGTGCTGGCTCCCTCGGTCGCTCCACCTTTTATGTTGACGCATCCTCGAGAAACGCCCTCCTACTCGGTGTCTCCAACACCCGTCTACCCCCTTGGCTCCTCCCACACCTCCCACCCACTTGTGCATGCCTCCACCCTTGCTATTGTACCCCTGTCGCCAAATTGCGCCCCGACATCCTCTTCCTTTCCGGTCTCTCCCCTTTTGACGCCCCCTCCCACGACGCCACCCTCACCCGGTCAGGACTTTCCACCCTCCAAGCCGCCCACACTGTCTATCTCTGTGAACTCACATACACTTGGGACGCCCGCTATCATACCACCCTTGCCATTAAACGTGCTCAGCATTCCACCCTCCGTTCGGCTCTTCTCGCTGCTGGTTGGCGGGTCATCTCCCCAGACCCTATCATCCTCGGCTCCTTCGGTACCCTCTTCGCCTCCCTTATTCCCATTTTTTCTTCTCTTGGTATCCATCCTAGTGACACCACCCGCCTCCTCAACTCCCTCCACCTGCCTGCCGTCCGATTCGCACATACCATTGTGTGTACCCGCCGGCGCATGGAATCTGCTACACACTCGTCCCACACTCCTTCTTCCGCCACCGGCTAACGTGGGGGGCACCGCCCCCCCTAGCCACCCCCCCGGTTTGATGGTCTTGTCCGAGGACCCCCTTTGGACAGCTTCCTTAATCACGCCGAATTGGCGTACTGCTTTTCTTTTTAGATTAGCTTTAGCTATTAGCTTTTCTTTTTAGATTAGCTAATCTATAAGCTTTGGGTTCCTCGTCTTTCTTTTCACTTTACTCTTTGTTATCATTCTTTTTTTCCTTTCCTTCTCGAATCTAGGGTATAGCATCCTTCCTGTCAAGAAACTGCCACGTGTTTAAATGGCCACGAGTTCACAACCAGGTGTTACTAGATGACGCTGGCATCGTCCGAAACCATTGGACCGGCAGGAAGGAATGGCGCATGGGTAGATGTAGCCGCAGGCGCAAACGCAGGAAGTGATTAGCGAGGTCGGAGACCAATCTAAACGAGGCTGATAAGGAAGCCTATCCATCATTGACACAGTCGTTACAGTAGGATAACACACGAACAACACGAGACTGGACGCATAAGTTTTCAGAGAAGATAAAGTCTGGATATTTTGTTGCGAATAATTTTGCAGTCGCTCCGTACTTCTCTAGTGCCTGCGCCTGCAATGCGCATGCGCTATGCAGTACCTACGAATTAATCGGTAAAAGAAGATCTGAAGGAGCAGGACCTGGCGCATGGTGAAATGATGAGCGAGGAGAGAGATAGTCGCAACCTCTCAGCCTCGAGACGTCCCACGACAACCTGCATGCTCCATGAAAACACTGGACGAGGCTGTATAGATTGCCTCGCCATTGATGAAAGAGACGTTCCTGTAGGGTTTACTCGTGAACAAAGGAGACTGAGTACGCATGATGTTTCAGAAATAATGAAGTCGTGAGATTTTGTTGCGAGTATCTCTTCACTCGTTTCCTACTTCTGTAGCGCCTGCGCCTGCAGCTCGCATGGATAGAAGAAGGCCAAGACCGCACCAGCACCAGCTCATGGGATCGAGGTGGGTAAAAGGCTCCATCTACTCCGCCATTGGAGAAGGCTTAAGCACCAGAATTTTGCTAGGCACGAAGCAAGGTGTTCGCATGATTGGAATAATTGTCGAATTCCTAGGTGTTGCGAGTATCTCCCCAAGCACCTGCGCCTGCTGCTACGATGCGCCATGCGGCAGCTGAAATTTCGATGAAAGACCGAGGCTGGAAATGAGGCTCCAGCACCTTCACCATTTCACGAGGCTAGAGCAACTCTGACAGAAATGATTCTGCCCGAATGATTGTGCAAGTTCATAGGTTGTTGCTACTATTTCCCCCTCGCTCCCCCACTTATCAAGCGCCTGCGCCTCCAGTAGCATGCGCCATTCGGCACGTAGAAGTTCATAAATTCGCTCGTGCCCAGGTCTTGCCGGTCAACTGGTTTCGGACATTGCCAGCGTTATCTCCTAAACCCCACTCAACACGTGGCAATTGCACCGTTGGCAGACAGTTGGCTTGTGGCATATCTCCTGTTTCCCGCTTTTCATTAACGGCGAAGCCCCCTCCCCCCCCCCCCCCCCCCCCCCCCCCCCCTGAATGGCCTGGCCTGGTGCTTGTGTAGGTCAAATGGGCGACCTTTTCAACTTCTACACCAAATCCACCTGGGCTGGGCTGAATCTGCTGGGAGGATGCAAACTAGTGCTATGTAACTTGGATTGAGTATCTAACTTGTTTGAGACTCCTCAGACATAGCATATGTGTCATTTTTGGCACATTTGGGGTAAATTATATGATCTGTGCCAAATCCTATCTAAAACCCAGAACGGGAAGGTCTGTCTATTTCAAACATGTACTGCATCTTGGCTAAAGGTGTTTTGAAGTCGGGCTTAAACTGTTGGCTCGGAAAAAAGTGAAAAAATGCTTGGCTTTTTGGCCGATTTTCGTCTATTTGGGGCATGTTGCCCGGTCCAGAGGTACAATTGGTCTAGTGGTACACCAAATCGCTGAACGACGAAGGGTCGGGGGCTAGATTCCCCAGGCGGTCTCCCTTAGCATTGCAGGTCGTTGTCAACCGCGATGGTAGCTTGTCCAGTCGATGTGGTAGACCACTCTCAGCCCGCGTACGACGGGTTCCCTTAACACTAGTACACCACGCCCCACCAGGCGTTATAATTACTGGGGCATGATGAGGCCACTATTTGGAGGTGTTCGGTCAACCGTGACACAAATATTTTGCGGTACTTCACCACGAACCTGTCGACTGAAGGTCTATAATAAAAACATATTGTCACGGTTGACCGACCACCGGCTTGGAGACATGCCAAAAATTTCAATCGATAGAGTCGTTACACATTGAAGACTGAAGGAGCAGATAGCTTATCATCGCAACTCGTGCGGTGTCAGAGTTAGATGACTGGTAGGTCAGTCTCACAGACAGTGGCGTGTCCACGGACATGTGTACGTGGACTTAGCCGCAATCCTAAACCCGTAACCTCAACTCGTAGGTGACCGGAGGCTGGACTTAAGTCCAGCCCACGCTTTAAATATTGCCTTGAGAATCCATAGCCTCATCCGTCTATCCACCATCCGGTGTTATTCCGACAGGTCGTGAGCCCTCTTCGACGCTTAACCACTGCTTCGTCACCTCCGCGATGGCACCTATTGGACTATCCCCCAACCAAGTTCTATTGACGGCTACAACTGTCGATCGATGGAACTTCGGGATGAAGAACGGCCTGCGCCTTCATGGCCTGAGTGCTGCACTGCGCACTATCAAGCCGGCGCCAGGGGCAGAATGGACGATTGGATGCGGGCTCTCAGGCCCCTCTCAGCATCAGGGAGGCAACTCTGGAGACTCTCATCAAGCTGGAGTATCATCTGCTGACTCTGGTCAACGGTCTGGAGAACCGCCGGCAGTGCCGCAGGGTTCCTCAGCTCGGACGCAACGGCAACCGACCACGTCTGGAACCTCTGGAGGCGGTGAGGAGACGGGGGGTAAGGCCAGCACATCCAAGGATGCTGCGCCCTCTGCCCCCCAACGCGGTGAGTCGAGCGATGTAGGGGGGGTGAGCGAACAGGAGCGTGCGCGTGCGTGGGAAGATGAACGCAATGTGCGGGATTTCCTGCGTACTCTGGAGGAATCGCGGTTGCATGAAATTGTGTTGGACAAGGCGCTTGCCTATGTCCTATTGACGGTTGATCAATCCTTGCAATTCCACTTTGAAAACCACCCATCTGCCCAATCCATATATGACGAGGCGATGGGGTGGCTCGCAGCTGACGATAAACAGCACATCCACTTGCTTGCTATTGAGTTTCGCGCCTTGTACATGGCGGATACTGAAACTGTTACCCAATGGTTTGACAGGCTACGTAGGCTGGCGGCTAAGTTGATTGAGGGGGGACAGCCAGTCACCGAACAGGATGGGGTAGAACTTGCCATTCTGGGGGCTAGGCATGCTCGGTTCCAAGCCCTCCAGCAAACTAACCGTTATGGCGGCCAATGGATCGATGTCTTATGCAAGTGTCTTGCAGATGTACGAGAGTGCTGAGAGACTCAACTTGCGCTTGCAACCTACCTCACCATTCTTCCCAACATACGTAAAATACCGACCACTGACCCTCTCTATCTCCTCCCCCTCCTGTGGTTCCAGGTTACGTCGCTGATGCCAATGCTGGTGGCCGGGGTGCAGGACTTCACAATCCCGGTCGCGGCAGAGGCGGAGGTCAGGGTCGTGGACGAGTTGGAGCTCTCCTTTGCACCCACTGCAAGAGTACCACTCACCTCGTCGACACCTGTTGGACCAAGTATCCGCATCTGCGTCCCGCTCGCTCCCCCCCGGCCAACGCAGGGCGAGGTGGAGGTGGAGGCCGTGGAGCTCCTGCTGGAGGCGGAGCCCCTGTGTCTAGGGTGGAGTTTGACGCCCTGGTCAGCCAGCTGGCAGGCTATATGTGAGAGATTCCTGATCAGATTGTCGCGCTTACTGCTTGGTCTGCTGCTCCCGATACAGTGTTTGATGTTCTTGCTGTTCTTAGCCCTGATCGTGTTATTGTACACATTGATTCTGGGGCGGGTCGCTGTATCACTGGCTCTCAAGCCCTATTTTCAACCTTCCAGTTTGTGTCGAATGGACCATCTGTCAAGTTTGGGGACGGGGTGGTTCAGCAGGCAACAGGCATAGGGACCATTGTATTAAGTAGTAGGTGGCTAGATGCCCCTATCACCTTAACACAGTGCCTGTATGTGCCTGATTGTCCTGTGAATCTTTTGAGCGTTAGTGCCACTGCTAGAGACCTTGCCTGCGTAATCTCTTTCACTTCTGCCACCTGCCATGCTACCATTGGGCCTAGGACCCTTTGGCAGATCCCTGTTTCCCCTCTCGGGGTTTATCAGTTTGATGCTGTTGTGGGTGAGATTCCTTCCTTGCTTTGTGTTGACCTAGATGTCAGCATACCACCCATGTCCCCCATTGAATTGTGGCATAAACGGTTCGGCCACCCAGGCTTTCCCGCTATGTCACAACTCATTTTGGGAACATTGGTTACTGGTATGCCGATCATCTCAAAACAGCAACTTCGCAAATTCAAGGAAAGTCCTTGTGACGCCTGTGCTCGTGGTAAGGCCAAACGTGTGCCATACCATGCGCCCAGGAGGAAGACTCACTCACCCCTTGAGATTGTCCATGTGGATCTCATGGGACCATTCAGCCAAGGCCTTAGAGGTGAGTACTACCTCTTGGTCATGGTCGATGATTACAGTAATTGGCACGCCGTCGTTGCGATGGTTACTAAGGGCAACAGCGCGTTTTGGATAGTCAACACTCTCAAAGCCTGGATGGCTTTGCTAGTCGGGGTAGTTCTAGGGTGTCTGCGATCTGATCAGGCAAAAGAGTTTTGCACAGCCGAGGTAGAAGACTTCCTTAAGTCGGTCAAAGCTCGACACGAGCTTAGTAGTGTGTATCAGGGTACTACTTATGGCCAAATTGACCAGCGCTTAAGCGCACAGCCCCAAAATAAAACTGCGCGGTGAAAAAAAGCCCAAAATATAAAAAATGCGCTTTCTTCACTCTTCTGGTATTTTTTTTTCTGCGCTTTTTTGCGCTTTTTGTGCGCTATTTTCTGCGCTCTGGAGTAGAGGGCTGGAACGATCGGATCAGGAGTTTAGGATAGCGCGTAGTAGGCAGAAACGACTCGAGAAACTGCGTCGAATCGCATAGGCTGACGCTCGGTTCACGGTATACAAGACAGTTAAGCCGACTATGGAGACAGCATCCAGGCAGAGGCAAAGCGTGGTCGCATCCCCCCCCCCTACCCGCCGGCCATCACATGCGCCCCGGCCTGTCCCACCCCTTCACCCAGCTTCCTTCTCGGTTCGATTCCACGCGGGCAACAACGAACGAGAGCAAATGAGCAAAAGGCGAGTGCAAACAAGGAACGTGGAACGGGAGGCCAGAGGGCATTCATCATGAGGAGGAGGAGCGCGGAGGAGGAGCGCGGAGGTGCAGCAGGCGATGGAGGAGGAGTGGGAGGAGGACTGCACAGGGGAAAAGGAGTAGTTTAGAAACTTGAAGTTTTCAGCAATTCGGCAGGTTTGTGACTACTCGACTGGTCGATTCATAAGCAAACAAACTTTCGTTTGGTGCGGGGGGAGGAGACTATCAGACTAGAGCAGTGACGAAATGGCGACAGCAGGGGCGGGGCGGGGCTGGGGCAGGGGCGGGGCTGAGGAGCGTTAGCGCTGAATGATCCCTCGAGAAGGGATGAGGGACTTGAAGACGTTAGAACTGCTTCGACAGAGCCTACAGGTTGAATTATCAGGATGTCTGTTCGGTTGTTTCTGTTAGTGTTCAAATTCGACGGCCTGAGAGTCCCCCTACCTGGCAGCTTCCATGGCGATAACCGATGGTCATTGGCTGTCACACAATTTAAATCCCAGAGGGCAATCCAGCCCTTGAGTCACTCAATGACTCACACTCAAAAAATGAGAAAGCGCACGTGGGGACAGCGTTTTCTGCGCTTTTCTGCGCTTTCTCTGAGTGAGTGAAAATAGGAAAGCGCTGTGGTATTCAAAAAAGCAGCGCGCTCCGCACACAGGGGTTGATAAAAACTGCGCGAAACGCGCAGATGGGCTCAAAAAGGCAGCGCGGGCCGTGCTCGCCGCGCGCGCTTAGTAGTACCCTGGTGTGTATTGCCCACAGCAGAACGGCAACGCGGAGCGGATGAATGGGGTGGTGGCTGCTACGGCTCGCACGATGCTCCTAGACAGTAAAATGACTCATGGCTTCTGGCCCTATGCCTTTCGCTGTGCTTCATACGTTCGCAATCGCACTCCCGCCGACCCTCGACGGTAGGACTCCTTATGAGCGGTTTTTTGGTGTAGTCCCTGATGTCTCTCTCCTTCGGATCTTTGGTGCAACTGGGTATGTTAAGCTACTCGACAAAGACTCGCGTAAGGGGAAGCTAAACGGTCGCGCTCTTAGAAGGAAAATGATTGGGTATGCGCCTGTGAGTAAGGCTTGGCAGTTGTGGCTGCCAGATTCGCATAGGATCATAGAGTCACGTGACGTTGACTGGTATGAGGGGGCTGGCCCGGCCCCCGTTCCTGGGCAGGACCCCTTCGACGGTGATTTCTCACTTGACGGTCCCGACACCGCTGTCAACGGTTTGGGGCCCGAGGTGGTGACGTCACCAACTCCATCTGACTCGCCTGTGGGGACTGCGGCAGGGTCTGACTCAGGGTTTCGCATTTCGGACTCTGAGTCTGGTCCTGGTTTCCATATGCATCTTCGCAGCCGAAACCAGGCACCTGCCGTGTTCCCCACAGTAGTGAGTCGTGGGGGGGGGTCTGATTTGGTAGTTTCTCCTCCTTTATGGACCTCCCGTGGACATCCGGTCCTTTCCCCTAGTTCGTGTCCTTTAGGAGATGGTGGTGGTATTGGGGACTATCCGAGTCGGGGTCCGCAGGTACAATCCAAATGGCATCCTGAGCCTACCGCGGACCCGCACGATGTGCCTCCTTACATGACTACCCCACATGCTCACGATAGTCGCGCTTCGGAGCAGGGGGGGGGTAGCCGAGGACACGGCCGCAGCGACTGAGATTTTGTCACCCACGAGCACGGTTGCCCCCGGTTGGGGTGGGGTAACTGGTGTGTGAGTATGTGTGACTCCCTTAGGGACTGGACAATGAGGAGGCCTAGGCCCTGTTGTCCCAAACTCCCCGGTTTGGAATAGGGTGGCCTTGGCTGCACCTATCAAGCCTGTTTCATCTCAACAAAGATTCTTTGACCCCCCCTGTCCCTGTGATAGTATCTGGGGTTACTCGCAGTCGCAGGCAAGCAGGCCAGGCTCCTAAGATGACTGGGCTGGTTACACCCCCCCGATCACGCAGAAGTAATGTCCTTGATTTGCCTGTACTGCCTGTTTCACCTGTCGGAGAGCTGGTGCGATACCCACCCTCTCCCGTTCCTGCCGAGTTATCCTCGTCCCCTACATCCGACCTTGTCGACAATCCCCTCTTTCTTGATGCAACCTCAGCTTCTGGCTCGGTTTCAGGTGGAGATACCCCTGAACCTGTGTCAGAAGCTCCAGGACTCACCTTGCCTGCATACATTTCTACCTCCTCCGATATTTCTTACAAACAGGCCATGGATTAGTCCAATCCCCATAGGGATGGCAAGCTCCTTGCCATGAGAGATGGGATGGAGAGTCTGCATGCGCACGGGACTTGGCAGCTCGTCAAGCTTCCACGTGGAGTGGTTCCGATCGAGAATCGGTGGTGTTTTTCCTTCAAGCACGGTGATAATGGGGTAGTAGTGAGGCAGAAAGCTCGGGTAGTTGCTAAGGGGTTCTTGCAGCGGGCTGGGCTCGATTATGATCTGACCTTTGCCCCTGTGACTTCAAAGTCTACCCTGAGGACCTTGCTTGCTGGCATGGTCCACAACAAGATGTTTGCTAGGCAGCTTGATATCAAGACTGCGTTTCTGAATGGGGTTTTGGAGGAAGAGCTTAATATGGAGCAACCAAGGGGATTTGTTGTTCGTGGGGGTTGGGTTTGTAAGCTGATCAAGAGTCTGTATGGGCTGAAGCAATCTCCTCGCAAGTGGTGCGAGGAGGTGCGTAGAGTTCTTCGGATTGCAGGTTTCACTCCTGCGCAGGCTGACCGTGCTCTGTTCATCCGCCTTGAACCTGATGGAAGTGTCTCGTGGGTTCTTACCTAAATTGATGACTTCTGGCTTGCGCTGCACTGTCTCATTCTGTACGCCAAGATCGTTGCGATCATGCGGAAGGCGAAGTGGACAGTCACTGAGATGGGGGTTCCCAAGGTTTTCCTGTCTATTGACTGTGACCTCACCCTTGACAGTGCTAGGCGGTGTGTTTCTATTGTCATCAGCCAGCGCAACCAGATCTTTGGTATGCTAGAGAGATATCCCATCGCTCATTGAGGATGAGACCAAGCAGTCCCCTCACGTTCCCATGATTAGTGGGGCTGTTACCAAGCATGCGGCCGGTAGCCCTGCCTTGCCTAACAACCTCATGTACGCCTCACTAATTGGATCACTGATCTATTTGTCCACATGCACGAGACCGGACATTGCATATTTTGTGTCTCCTCTCTCACGTTTCACCTCCGAACCTACTGAGGCCCACTGGCGTGCTGCTCAGCGTGTTCTGGTCTACCTACGGAAGTATCCCAACCTTGGCATTAGGTATAGCCATAGCTCTGATTTTGCTGTCCATGCATACTCAGATGCCTCGTTTGGTGATGACCCTGAGGGTAGGAGGTCGCAAACTGGTATGGCTATTTTGGCATCTGGTGGGGTGGTTCACTGGGCCTCTAAGTGGCAGATTACCCCTGCCGTTAGCACTGGGGAAGCTGAGTACCAGGCTCTTGCAGCGACGGCCCGTGATGTCCAGTGGTTTAAGCACTTGAGGGTAGACCTGGGCCTCCCTTGCTCACTAGTCACCATTCAGTGTGACTCCACGGTGGCAAATTCGTGGTGTGCTGAGGTGGCTTTGGTACCACGTGCCAAGCACATCGATATCATGCATCACTATGTGCGTGATTTGGGCATGTCTGGGGCGGATTGGGATTGCGAAGGTTGATACCACCCTGCAGTTGGCTGACGCCTTCACCAAGGCTTTGGAGGCGGAGCAGTTCTGGTTTTTGAATGGTTTGCTGGGCATGGTGGACTGCAAGCGTGGGGCGATACCCCCCACGTACAAGCGCCCCCCGAGGTAGCTTTTGGTTTTGGGCTCTTTCAGGTCTGCAGCTAGTCCCACCGTGGGAGATGCCGTTAGTGGCAGATCTTGACTACTGGCTGTATTTGCTTTCGTGCGGTTTCTTGGCTCTCCAATGGCATTTAGTGCTTTTTAGTTTGTTACGTTTTGCTTCTTTTCTGGTTGGGTGTGTCCTTTTTTGCCACATGCTTTAAGGTGGTCAACGATTTGTTATTACGCCTAGCTACCCCTTTTTGGGCTCATACGTGTACATTTGAGTAGGTGGAGTTTTCCCCTCCTACGAGTGAGCCAGCCATCCTTAACCATGCTGGACAACTTGGGTTTTGCCTTGCCCATCTGCTTATGTTAATGTAAGATTGTTACAACGGCATAGGCTCGATAGAGGAGAAGATGCTATTTAGCGCAACAGGCGCAATCATATATAATAGAGATGTGTACTGCAGGGTACTGCAGACACGTGCAAGCCACAGCTAGTCGGTGGCCTGGCGGCAGGCAACGCGGTACCCGGAGGGAAAGGTACCGGTGTGCATTCTGCCGACTCAGAGACTGATATATAAATCAGTCAATAACATCCCCCCCAATTCAAGGTATTCTTGAGCTCAAGAATTCCTGGAATTAACTGAGGGGCATAAGAAAATTAAAGATATAAAAACTAGGGAGACTTTGGGAATTTCTAGGAGCTGCAAGGGAGGAATCACTTTAGCAGGGGTCTAAAAGGAAAAGTCAGTCTCCTGGGGTAGCCGGCCAGGCAAGGAACACTGCAGGGAGGCTGCAGGCTGAGTAGCAGAAAGGCTGCTGAGAAGGTGCAAGGAAACTGCAGGTAAGCTGCAGGCTAGGTGGCAGAGAGGCTGCTAGGGGGCTGGACTAAGTGCTGCAGAGGGCTGCAGATAGGCTGCAGGGAGACTGCTGGGAAACTGGGGACAGGAAAGTTCAGGCTTGGTTAAGGCATGTGAAGATGTCCTTGGTTACGAGAAGTGGCATGATTCGTGACTAGAGGATTTGTCTTTTAGACATGATGTCTGGACTAGTCCCCCCATAATTTGTAACAGCTCAGGATGCACTTAGCAGCCTGGGGGGTTATTCTAGTGGAACAGTCTACGTGATGTATGTTTATGTGTAAGTCGATATGCGTAAGCTAGCAGAACAGTAGGGTGTTACCTAAGTAGGGGATGTAGAGTTGATCGGGTAGACCGTCTTCGTGGAAGGAGTAGAAGGGTTCGTTCCGAGTAGCTCGTGTCTATGTACGCAACGTGTGCGTTGTGAGAGATGAGGCAGTACATGGGTATGGTACTGTATCATGTGCGTTCGTCACGTGGCTTACGGGTAAGGTGTACCCGTATGCCTTGCTGGAAGGCCAGAGTACCCGTGAAGGGTTCTGTACCGTTACACTCCCCCCCCTCCAGAAGAGATGCGGACCCCGCATTTGATCGTAAGAAAGGTGGGATGTGAATACCAGTCGTAGTCGTATGTGCCGTGCTCAAAATATACTTGATGAATCAAGTTGGTTTCGGAGAGAACCATTTAACATCCCTTTTGAGTACTCCGGGATAGATAGCATTATGAATAAAGCAATCTGACCGCCGTGTCGTATGCGTCGAGTGCGATGGGTTGGTGATGGGCCCGTTTTTTCGACGTACGTCGGGACATAACGGGCGTAACACGTGATTTCCATGCATCGACGATGTGAGGGGCACTTTTCTTGACCGCCTTGGCGAGTTCCCAAGTGTCTTGCTCAATACCGAAGTCTTGCCATCGGACCAAGTATTCGAGACGTCGTTTGCTGGATGTGCCTATGACACGCGATTTCTCGCGCATGATGGATGATTGGATATTCCAAATTGGAGCGCCGTCGGAGTCGAACTCAAGCGGTTGTCCAACATGGACAACGCCATCGGAGCGCCAATGCTTGATCAAACCCACGTGAAACACGGGGTGGATACGCATCATTTTGGGCAAATCCAAGCGGCACGCCGTGACTTGTCGGACGACTCCGGTGACCTCGTCGCGTGGACCAATGCATTCCGTAATCGTATAGGGGCCAACAAAACGAGGCGTAATTTTGGTTTACCCGTTGCTTTGAACTTCATATTGCGGGTGGACAAGAGAACTTTATCACCAAGGTTGAAGAAAACCTCCGTCCGTCGCTTATCGTAATGGGCTTTCTGCCGATCTTGAGCGGCTTGCATGCATGCCTTGCATTGATCTTGTCGTTCAATGTGATCGGCCCACCAATTGTTGGCAGCCGGACATTTCGATTCGACCTCAGCCTTTAGCGGCGTCGTAGGGTCGTAACCAAGGTACGCCCGAAATGGGGTGTTCTGAATGGACTCTTGGTAGGAATTGTTGATTGCAAATTCCACCAGCGCCAAGGACTTATCCCAATTGTCGTGGTACGGCCCCACGTAATGGCGAATCATGTCCTCGATGACTCGGTTCATGCGTTCCGTCTGACCGTCAGTTTGAGGATTGAAACGCAGTCGAAAACGCTTGTCGCGTGCCCATCAATCGATGGAGAGCCACGACGAAATGCCCTGTGAATCGCAGCATCGCGATCACTGAGGAGTTTCTTTGGGATACCATGATAGCGGATGACACGGTTCAGGTATAGGGAAGCGAATTCCTCTGCGTTTATCGTAGTATGACAAGGTTCGACATGAACCATCTTCGACAGTTTGTCGACGAATACCGCGATGGCATCATGGCCAGAAGACGTTGGCGGAAGCGCCGTGTTGAGGTCCGTGGAGAAACACTCCCAGAATTTCTCAGGAATTTCCACGGGAACCATGGTACCGTTAGGCTTTGCGTTTCCGGGCTTGTTCGTTTGGCACTTATGGCATTGTTGGACGAAGGCAGTAACATCTGCCGTGACTTTGGCCCAAGTAAAAGTGTGGGTGACCAGCTCCAATGTCTTGGTGCGACCGCAATGGCCCATGTAAATAGGGTTGTGAGCTTTGCGGATAATATCCAGGCGAAGGGCTGCGTCGAGGGGGACACACAAAAACTCGCGTCCGTACTTGTTCTTCTAGAACCAGTAACCGTTTCTGGAAAACTTATCGCGGAGGCGCTTGCAGCCCGGTGTGAAGTTCGAGTCCTGTTTGTATCCAGCCAAAATTCGATCCATGATGGACGAAGAGGAGGGAGTCGACGCAGCGGGCGTATGCCGACTGCGTCGTCGCGTTTCCTTGACCGGAACCGAAGGTACGGGGAGGACAGTCGGTGGGCGGGGAAGGATATCCACGACCGCGGGACCGACTGCAATAGGGCGTTGCTTTTTCGATCGAGGCCGGCATTCGCTGACCAAGAGAGAGAAGACTAACAGCTGGTGCGCAACTGCGACGTTGGCGGGGGCAGAGAGGTTGGGATTGCGACTGACCGGGTCTGCCATATTATTGCGACCCGCGCGATACTCCCAAGTATAGCTAAAGGGCGCCAGGTCCTCTTGCCATCGGCCCATGCGTCGTGAAAGGACCGCCTTGGTGTCAAAATACGTGAGCGGATTGTGGTCAGTGACCAATGTCATGTGGGAACCTTCGAGGTAGCATCGCCACTCGGTTAACGCGTGGACGATCGCTAGCATCTCCTGTTCCGTCGTTGTATAATTCAGCTCCGCTGGGATATACTTCTTGCTGGCGAAGGCGATGGGGTGTTTATCTTGTAAGAGCACCGCGCCCGTACCAAGCAAATATGCGTCGGTAATGACTTCGAAAGGTTTGCTGAAATCCGGCAGCGCGAGGACTGGAGCGGATAGCAAAGCTGCTTTGAGGCCTTCGAATGAGACGAGATGTTCTTGTTTGAACAAGATGCCTAGTTCACCCTTGATGTTAGACAAGGTTTGAAGAGGGGCAGCGAGCGACGAACAGCCTTGGATAAATTTGCGAAAATAATTGCACAAACCGAGGAAAGAGCCGATCTCTTTCGCCGTTTTCGGAGTAGGCCAGTCTCGGACTGTGCTAACCTTTCTCGGATCAACTTCAATTCCGTCGCGTCCAATGTAATGACCCAGGAATTTAACCTCTGTTTTGTTGAAGGAACATTTGGAGAGTTTCGCGTAGAATTCGTTGTCCTGGAGGACCTGGAGAACCGTGGCCAAGTTGGCCAAGTACTCAGCCGGAGTGCGTCCATAAACCAAGATATCGTCTAAGTAGACCACGACGAACTTGTGCAAGTATGGCGCGAATATTTGGTTCATGACCGCTTGGAATGTGGCCGGCGCGTTCGCCAAACCCATCCCAAGGACTTTAAATTCAAACTGACCCATCGGGGTAGTGAACGCAGTCTTCGGCGCGTCCTCATCCGAAATTCGTATTTGGTAATAACCAGACGTGAGGTCTAGGGAACTGAACAAAGTAGCTCCACCTAGACGATCAATGGTTTCGTCAATACGGGGAAGGGGATACCTATTTTTAATCGTGATGTTGTTGAGTGCTCGCCAATCGCAAACCACTCGGTATCCCGTTCCACCCGGTTCCGCTATGATCATAATCGGCGCACCGTACGGGGACGAGCTCGGGGCGATGAATCCTTGCTGCAACAGGTCGGAGACGTATTCCTCACATAGTAAGGTCTCGGCTGGACTCATGCGACGATTTCTGCGATATGGCGCGTAAGCATTGTCTTGCGTTTTGATGACGTGAGGTATAACACGATGGTTAGGAGTCCCCATAGGCAAATTGTTGAAGACCTTGCGATACTTCCATAGGAGAGCGCGCAGGTCGCTGGCCGAGATGAGCGTCTTATCGTCGTGGTCAAGGATGTTGTCGCGGATCCAATTTTCGAAATCCATGCTTGCCACCGGGGGACCTGGTAAAGGCCCATCGGACGGCAGTAATTTCGTCAGCAATTTCGCCCGTTCATCGGCAGTGACGTTAGACGCCGGTAAATCCGCTCGGGATTTGCGGACATTGACCATGACATGGCTAGCGCCAGCCTTTAAAAGCTTTGCTGCCTTGCGACCAGTAATGACTGGGTCATCAGTTGACTTGCCCGAAAGCGCCATAGTGAAGAAGGAATGAGCCGTTTCGTCCCGCTGCCTGTTTACAGGTGTTAAACAGCAGCCGTACCGTTTGAGCGACAATGTCATGCGATCGTAGTCTAGGACGGCCTTTTCGTCGCGCATCCAGTCGGATCCGAGGATTAGGTCTAATCCTCCAGGAAGTTTGTCGACGACATGGACGAACACTTTGCCAACATATCGTTGTATGTGGATAGGGAGCGTGACCGTCCCGCGGACTTTGATAATCCCGTCGTTAGCGCAAGTGAATCCGTCGCGTTTGTTTTCCCAAGGGCGGATGTGCAAACCGAGACCTTCAGCCGTTTGCTTTTCCATAAGACAACCTGTCGCGCCTGAGTCTGCCAATGTGAGCAATTGCTTCGCTCCTAATCGAGCGTTGAATAGCATATCGGGGGCAGCAGCGGAGTTGACTTCGTATACCCGATTGGCTCGCGTCATGAGCACGGGGGAAGTATTCGTATTTCGTTGTGCGTGATTGCGACGAATGCACTTCGTTGACCGTCTGGCAGCGATTTGTTTTTCGCGAACTTTGGGATCCAATGCCTCCGACCACCAGTGTTTTTTTTGACGGTTTTCAACCGGACTGGGATGCCCTCCTCAGGTGCGGGGCCAAAGTATATTGCCTTGGTCACGTCGTTGATCGCATGCCAATCCTTTTTGATTTGGACGGCCCGTTCGGAGTTGGGGGGGTCATACCATACTTGGATGGCGACTTTATTCGAAGGTGACCCTTTCGGGCGGGGCTTCATATGGTGATCGAACGATTGATACTCCTTAAATAACTCCATACCTTGGAGGAGACTGGAGACATGTTTACCGTTACTTGCGTTTTTCGGGAGGATGAACATACCGGATGTGTCGAAGGGTGCATCGTTTTTGCATTCCCAATAGTGTTCTAACACCGACACGACGTCTTCCGGAATGGGGTGAGCGTATATGAACTCGTGTGCGATGGAGACACGCATGCCAAACTCCGTAGAGAACTTCAGTGGACAAGGGGACGACAAGGCATTAGTAGAAGTTACATCAATAGTTGGGGTTAAGCCCAAGTTAGAAAATAGTTCCTCTTGAACTTGTAACAAGAGCTCAAGTGGCTCGACTACTACTACTTTATCGTCGCTAATTACACGATCCATGCTTGTCAATACCTGACCGGCCGGTTCCTATTCCCAAATTGGGATGGGACCGTTGCCGTCAAGGGCCCAGTCGGGACACGTAGTCTCATTGAGGGCCGGCCAGTTAGGCAAGTCCCGCGTGCGGCAGCGTCCGCCAGCATTCAGCAACCGCACACATGTCCTCATGTAGCGGAAGCAGAAGAAGCAGCGAGCTCCATTCTGAAGCCAGATGGTCTGCCCGACACTGACCGATTTGTTCATATGCATGGCGTTTTGGGGGTCTTGACCCGAAAAGTCGGGGGTCCGCGGCCCGCTGGGCTGTGAGCGGCCCCGACCAGTACCCTGTCCGTAACCTCCTCGACCACCACGGCCCGCGCCGCGGCTAATAGAGCCTTTCCCGAACGTGCGATCAGCACCTTGCAAACTGAGGACCTGCGGCCTTGGCGATCCACCCAGCTTGCCGTTGTGCGCCGGCTGCGTCGCACTACGTCCTCCACCACCTCGGCCACCGGCCGGGTTGCGACTAATTTTTGCCGCCAGTTTGGGGCTCTTGGCTGGGCGAGAGTTCATCTCCCCGCCGTCGTCGGTGGCTAGTCCCTGCAAAGAGAAAGAATCAGGGTCAGAATCGGAGGGGGGTGAGTTGGTAAATTGGACGCGATTGAATGCAAGGTCCTTACCCGGGTATTTAGTATCCGCGGGGCGCTTGAATGGATACCTCGACTTCTGGTTAGCGTAACCTCCCCTCTGATGGCGATCATGCTTGTCCGTCAAGGACTTGCCACGAGCGGCGACAACTTTTCTTGCTTCGTCCAATTGCAGATAGCGGAACAAATCCTCCATCGTTTCGAACATAGTACCAGACTCGCGCCGAGAGTGTGCACCGGCGCGGAGTTCATCTGAGAGTCCCGTGCGAAACAAGTTTAACTTTTCGCGATCGGTGAGATCGGGGACTTTGCAAAATTCCGACTTGATGGCGTGGTAATAATTCTGCAAGGATCGGGTATCTTGGCAGAAACCACCTTCGTTTAGTCTGGTGAGAGCGACGTGTGATTCCGTTAATAGCTCGGGCAGGAGGAGCGATTCCGCCCATGCGACGATTCCCATGAAATCCAACCCGTCCAACTCATCGCTAGCCCATGCCTCGTCGTAAGTGATGCGGAGTTGGCCAGTGAATGCGCCCAACAGATGTGGAACAATGCACTCGAACGGACCAAGGTAACTGTCGAGGAACTGGAGCTCCATGATCGTGGCCACATTGAATATCCATCGGCGCAACTTAGCCCTAGTGCATTTGTCCGACAGTTTGTGTTCAATGAGACGTAGTTCCTTTCTCATTTCAGTAACACGCTTAGCGAACCCATTGTCGTGATCAGAGTGACGAGTGGCGCGGTCAGCGGGAGGAGGGGTGATCGGCGGGAGCGAGCCGGGCTCACCTGGCGGGCCTTCCGGGGCCAGGTGTGTGCCCGCGCGAACCTGTCGCGTCGGAGAAGGGGTGTCTGCGGGCAGCGTAGCTGCGCGCTTTGCACGAGGTCGAACAGCGGCCGGGGAAGCCACCGTAGGTATTGCAGGCGTCGTTGGGTGCTCGGGCTGAGTAGCCCGCGGAGCGCGATTAGAGGTCGGGTCGACAGGTGGAACCTGGAGGGCGAACCTGGGGAATCGGCTAAGTCGTGGTCCGACGACGAGTAGTCGGAGACCGAAAAGGGGCCGTCGGTACGTGCTGTCGGCGGGGAAGGGGTAGCGCCCCCCCGCGGGATCGAACCACGTTGCATTTTGCCAGTAAGGCCACCCGAAGGGGCATAGACGTCGGGGAGTCGAAAGGGCTCTGGATGAAACGCCGGGGCTACCTGAGCGACAGCTAGTTTATCAAACAACCCTGAATTCCCCGCAACCCGCACCTGCCTGTCAGGTGCACGAGGCAACGTCTCGTCCATCTTGTCGTCATTGGCCTCCGCCGCCGGGTAGTGGGGCTTCAGCTTAGTGCCCTTGAGGGCGGCGTCCTTGTCGGCGATGTCTTTGATGTTCAAAGGCATCCATTCCATCCACCTTTGCTTTCGCATCTTGGACGCCGTGTACAAACAGGTCATGCTGTCGCGGAGATCATCAACCGCCTGCAGCGCTTCCTCGATGTTCTCGGGATCGCACTCCAGGAGGAGCCCGTCAGCGTAAGCGTTCATACGCGCCGCCAACTTGGCGTCGGCATAAGGCGCAACAGGGTGGTCCGCGGAGTGGTAATAGAGACGACCATCCGACTTCGCAGCCTTGGCATATGTGGGCGACGCCTTGATCTCGCGACTGCGCAGAAACGCCTGCTTGCGCGCAGCGATGGCCTCCTGAGCGGCGGCGTCGTCCTCACGAGCGGCCTGAGGAAGCGCATGCTTGCGCCCGACAGTCCTGCCGTTCCCACAACCAACGAAGGCGGCGCCGCTGGAAGAACCGCCAGGGTCCTCAGTGTCCATCGGCACCGTCTCGTTGCGCGCCAAAGTAGATTGGTGCGCCGCGATCATGGCCATGACATCCGCTTGGGTAATGGCGGCGGTAGAGGCAGCCGCGGGAGCAGCCATGGGGCGCTTACCGTAGGCGACGTTCTCGCGAGTCAGCTGCGCGACGACCTCAGTCAAGCGAGCGTTCTCAGCGAGAACGGGGGCGAGCTCTGCATGGGGGGAAAGACGTGGCGAGTTAGACAATGGCGTCGGCATAGTGGGAAACAGTGTGCGATTCACGGGAAAAACATTGGGAGGTGTACCCAAGCGGGAAGGTGTGTCCTCAATATGCTCAAATGGATTGCAAACCGAGAAAGGCAGGTTTGTTCGATATTCGTCAGGCGTCAGACTGCGCTCACCTGCTTGAGATTGAGCAAGGTCGGCCTGTGTAGCCTCGAGCGCGGTCTCCTTAGCCTTGAGCTCTGTGCACAACGCATCCATGGCGGACTTGGCGATCGCCGCGGCCCCAGTGAAAGCGGCCTGGAGGTCGGACAATGCCTTGCGACTGTTAGCCAGATCCTTGCCGAGGAAGTAGTGGCTGTTTAACAGCTCTTGCCTCTCAGTAGGATCGCCATTGGCCAATGCGGCCTCGGTAGCCGCGCTGGAGACGGCGAGGCGCTGCACCAGGTCAGCGACTTCGGCGTCCTTAGCGGATACCTTCGTCATAAACTGCTTGGTAAGGGCCGAGTTGGCGATGGAGGCCTGCTCGAGTTGCGCGCGGAGTTGCCCAATTTGCTCCGCCGCGATCAGGTGGTCAGACATATGCTGGTGCCGCCAGCGCTCCGCGCCCGCTTCCCAGCGAGCGCTGAGCTCCTCGGGGCCAGGCATAGCCAGCGGCGTCGGCGTCGGCGTCGGGGCCATGCCCGCGCGCATAGGCGGGGCAGCGGGCGGCGCGCCCGAGGGTGCCGCCAGACCATCGAAGCCGGCAACCAGAGGCTGCAGCGTACCCACTGAGACAGAGGGCCGCGCGTCGGCAGATGCGGACTCTTCCAGCGTAGCACCGAGCTCAGTGTCGGGCTCAGTGTCAGCAGACGCCATCCCTTCAGGATTGGTGTCGACCACCGAAATCGTAGGCTGTTCAGCCGCGTCGTCGTTTACCTTGGTTGTTTTGTGGGATGCCATTCTGCACAGGCAACAGAACAAGTCAGTAGGCTGGACAGGAATGAGTGGTGGGCAAGAGAGGGAGAATCACTCGCAACTTCAAGAGGCCAAAAATTCACCTGCCACAGGGACTAGTAAATTTTGCGAGCGGAACGAGCTGATAATGCCTCAAGCGTAACTGTATATGACGCGTTCGTCCAGAATACGATGAGGGATAAAAGCACTGCAAAGGCACGTATCACAGGGCAACCAGGAAGGACAACGACGAACCGAATTGCGCGACAGGATGAGCAAACGTGCAGGTGGGAAGCAACAAAAGATGATGCAGCAAGCAGGAAGAGTCGCAGGACAGGCTCGTGAAGTACGCTAATTAAAGCAAGTACGGCCTAGGAGGCAAATGGAGCCGATGCTGCCCAATTGATCAAACCCCGCTCAAGATGCTCGGGAATGGAGCTTTAGAAGCTATGACCAAAAGGACAGGTCGTGAAAGCAAGAATCGAGCGCGTAGGCCATACAGGGGTAGGGCAGGCTAGGAAAAGATGCCCATGCAAGACAGGTCGCAGGCGGCCTAGGGCGTGTCGAGCTGAACAGGACAGTTCACTGCGAGAACCTAACAGGCGCTACGAGTACTCGAAGCCTACAGGGAAGAGCAGGAACAGCGAGCAGCAAATGCCAGAAAGCCGACAGGATGTCCTGGCGGGTGCGATTAATTCGAAGAAAAATCCGTATGCGTGCGTATGTGTATGCGTGAGGTCCCTAAGGAACGAAACCAGCTCCGCTACCAGTGTAACAGCTCAGGATGCACTTAGCAGCCTGGGGGGTTATTCTAGTGGAACAGTCTACGTGATGTATGTTTATGTGTAAGTCGATATGCGTAAGCTAACAGAACAGTAGGGTGTTACCTAAGTAGGGGATGTAGAGTTGATCGGGTAGAACGTCTTCGTGGAAGGAGTAGAAGGGTTCGTTCCGAGTAGCTCGTGTCTATGTACGCAACGCGTGCGTTGTGAGAGATGAGGCAGTACATGGGTATGGTACTGTATCATGTGCGTTCGTCACGTGGCTTACGGGTAAGGTGTACCCGTATGCCTTACTGGAAGGCCAGAGTACCCCTGAAGGGTTCTGTACCGTTACAGTTTGTGCCACGTTGCCGCCGTTAAGTTGCGATCCTGCTGTTGGCAGTTGCCAAGAGAAGATGGCCCCGACGTCCATTGTAATTGGGGCAGGGAGGGCGAGTGGCTGGGTCACCCGGTATGGGAGTGCTGGTGATGGTACTGCTGGAGGGTGCGTCTTGTTGTCTGTTGTCTGATGTCTATGGAGGTGGTGGACTGATGTCGAAAGGAGGAGGGGGGGTGATTTATAGGGACAGGGAGGAGGAGAGTGTCCCCCACCTGACTGGGAGGGGAGAGCCGATAGGGGATTGTCCTTCCTTGGATCAAGGATGGGTTTCCCTAGTGGATTGGTTGAGTGGTGTGTTGCTGAATGCAGGAAGTTCTAAAAATGCAGCTATAAATTCAGTCACGGAGAAGTCAGCTAAGCCCAGCGAAAGAAGTTTAGGCACAAAACATGCAGTTTCAGAAAATGCAGGCTATTTCAGCCACAGAAAATCCCGGTTTAGGAAAGTCTGAAAGTTCTGCACGCAATAATGTAGTGGAAAGTAGTGTTTATAAGTTGAAGTGGGCTATTGGAGGCAGCGCTTCGCCGTTCCCTTCGGCTAGGGTGATTGTCTTTCCAGTACTGCAAGAAGTAACGTGGGATGTGAGGTGACGGAGTTTGAATTGGGCTAGTTGGGGGCAGCGCTTTGCTGTTACCTGCGGTTGAAGTGTATGGTGTTGTGGAGCAGGAGTCCAAGAAAAAAAAGGCGGCCCTTAGCCATTCCTTTTTTTTTAATTGGGTGGTGCGTCTCTAACAGTGGTGCAACTAAAAAAAGCGGCCTTACAGAGTGCTATTTTTGTAAGATAGGATGGTGTATCTGGAATAGTGGTGCAAACACAGAAAAGGGCGGCCTCTCGGCATGTTTTGTGAAATGTATGGATGGTGTTTTCGAACAGGAGTCCAACTAAAAATGGGCGGCCCTCCGCCGTGCCGTATGGTTTAAGCGATAGGGTATGAGGTCAGAAAGTCAGGAATATTCCCGTACCTAGCGAGGTGGTGGGTTGTCTTCTCCGAAGAACTTGAAATCAGGTAGACCTACGCATGGTGGGAAAGGGGTAGAACTGATCAGAAGAAGCAGTTTGTCCAATTGAAAGGGTTGTTTTGGTGAATGTATGCAAAGTGCTGGTATGAGTTGGATTGTATGAGTACGTCTGTAACAGCAAGGCTGTGGTATCAGCAAGTCTTTGGTATCAGCAAGTCTGTATCTGCAAATCTGTATCAGCTGCCAGTAGTAGCCGTATCAATGTTCAGAAGTACAGTACCGGTACTGTCTCTGAACGGATAGGGCGATTATAATTTAGGATTGGTATCAAGAAGTAGGCTGTTACTTTATTTGACAAGTTCTGTCTTACAGCAGGTGTATTTTCTGGTGTATGTTTAGATCAGTTGGATGGGTTCTGTCCTACAGCAGGTGTATGTTTCTGGTGTATGTTTGGATCAGGTGGGGAGTCTTAAAGTGGCAGACTGCATTGTATCAGCAGTATCAATGAAGCGTGCAGGGATCAGTGTTTGTCTGATGTGGTTAGTCTTGGGTGGGACACCGCAAGGTGGGTTGGGTTCTAAGTCCTCTAGGGGCTGCTAGTGAGTTGTGTCTACTCGTAACGTAGGAGGAGCAATGGAGGAGAAGTGCGCCCGTGATCTATAGTTGATCGGTATGGTTATGGGGGCTGTATTCGTGTTGTTAGAATGGGTTAATTAAGTCCAAACTATGGTTTCAACAGGTAGAGTGGGGAGCTAAGTCCAAACTATATGTGTACAACTTTATCCAATCAGCAGCAGAGGGCTAAGGGTTCACTGCCCAAAGTGGTCGCTCTACTTGCTGGCTCAATTCTTAACAAGATTCCCCAGGGTATGTTCCCGTGGGTAGCTTTTTCTAAACAGAAAAAAAATAACGAAAGCCCTGGCAGGGAGTACCAAAGGGCTTCTAGTTATTTAAATAGGCCCTGGCAGGGGGTACCATTGGTGTGGGGTCTCTGTATTCCTAAGTCGGGATACCGGGGATTGGAGCTTGCAACGGAGTTTTCCGTGGGCCGGTAGCGGTAGGGACTTGGAAGACGCAGAGGGTTGATTACCCGAGGTTGTTTCTGTAGAAGCGTTGAGTGTTGAAGAGAGAGTTACAAAGGGTTCAAATAACGGAATAAAGCTATAAATTGTGGTCGCCAGATGAACGGGCAAGTGTCTACAGAACTTGCCGGAAATGGTCAGTAAGATGCGAAGTGCAATGCGCTATAACCGTTGAAGGTTGTCAAGCGCTGCAATAGCTTAAGATAACTAAATATGACGGGTGAGAGCTTTCATATGGTCAACGTGACGGGTTTATGTCAGTCGGGGTAAGCACGGCAAAGGGGTAACTCCGCAAGCAGCGCTAAGCGACGGCCTACACCAAGTTGGCTTGAAGCGTACCTGTAGAAGCGTTGAGTGTTGAAGAAAGACCGATTGTAGTCGGTTCTCGGGTTATCAACCCCTAATTTCCTAGGTTACGCTTACAGCTATGGCTTTGCATTTGCAGGTGAAAGGAGATATACTAAGCTAGATGCTGAGACGAAAGGAGATATGCTAAGGCGAAAGGAGATATACTGAGCTAGATCTGGGCCGGTTGGGCTCATGTCTGGTCGGAGTCTGCGCCGGTGCGTGTGAGATATGCAGAGGCGAAAGGAGATATTATCAATGTCTTTTACGGCACAGGATTGTTATGTCTCGTGTTAAGACAAGCGTCCGCGTGTCACAGTCTCGTGTTAAGACAAGCGCCCGCGTGGCACGGAGCCTGCGCTGCGACGCGGTCTCGGCGCGCATGTGTACCAGAGTAATCCTAGGTAGCTGTGTGTAGCTGGGCACTAGGTAGACATGTACGGCGGGTTGACTAAGCCAGATCTGGGCTAGCTGTGCTCAGGTCTGGTCGGAGTCTGCGCCTGGTGTGTGTGTGTGTACAGGGTATTTCCCCTGCTTTTAGTGTTATTGTAGGGAAACACGCAATCGTGTGTGACATTGATTTTAGGTACCTGTCGGAAGTTGTCTGTATGGGTCAGTGCCTCTGTGGGTTCCTCAGACTTCAGGGTCTTAGGGGCCGATTAGCTACTAGCTAGTAGCTAGTAGATCCTCAAACTTCAGGGTATTAGGGGTCTAGTAGCTCGTAGCTAGCAGTTCCTCAAACTTCAGGGTCTTAGGGATCTAGTAGCTAGTAGCAAGGAGTTCCTCAAACGCCAGGGTCTTAGGGGTCTAGTAGCTAGTAGCTAGTCCTTTCTCAAACGTCAGGGTCTTAGGGGCCTAGTAGCTTTCTAGCTGGATCCGTTTAGCTATATATGCTCCCTGGTTTCTGCACTGGCGGGGGCTTGGAATTTGAAGACGGTGAGCAGCCCAGACTAGGCTGAAAAAGAATGTAACAATCCAAGTATCCGACCAGAGCCAATGGAAGGGCCGCTACAACTAAACAGTTGGCACTACTACCGGTAGTGCGCAGCAACACAACCAGCTAATTTGTGCACCCTTGTACTCTTTGTACACTTCACTTTGTTTTCTAAGTTGAGTTTTTTGATGCACTTCCACAACTGGTTAAACAAGGAGCATTACAACTCTATGAAAGTGGGATATGACCAAGGGGTTTAGAGCCAAGTGCCTCTTCAAGGCCCAAATGAGGGGAGGGGGGAGGAGAGAGAAGAAGAGAGAGAGAGGGAGAGAGAGAGAGAGAGAGGGAAGAGAGAGAGAAGAGAAAGAGAGAGAGAGAGAGAGAGAGAGAGAGAGAGAGAGAGAGAGAGAAGAGAGGAGAGAAAGAGAGAGAAGGAGAGAGAGAGAGAGAGAGAGAGAGAGAGGAGAGAGAGAGAGGAGAGAGAGAGAGAGGAGAGAGAGCGAGAAGGGAGAGAGGGAGAGAGAGGATCAGGAGATCGATCGAGCTCTCTCTCTCCTATCAGCTATCTATCTAGTCAACAAAGCATTGCCAAGACAGGATAGCCAGCACAGTCTGCCGACCATCCGATATTTTAACTGGAAGTAGGTTTCCGAGGGTTTTCTCTTTGTTTGAATGTACTTATTCGCTTAATTCACGATAAGTGCATGAGTCAGACGAGCACAGGTTCCCCCAACATGTCTACCAATATCCTGTGTTCCCTACATGACCATACGTTTTTGCGTGCGAGTTCGACACGCCTCCCAAGAGCCTGTCGTTCGCAGTGTTGCTCTGCACCCTCCTTTTTGAAGCGATTGCTTGGGCCATCAAAATGGAGGCGCGAGGCAGCTGCGTGGCAGCTGCGGTAGGGACGGAGCTGCAGGTAGCTACCCTCAAGGAAGCTTTGCCTCGTATCATCACAAGTCCTCAGTCGTGCAGCCACGCCGCCTGGTGGCTACGTTGCCCAGTTCGCGTATTCCGATGAGAATACCACGGCATTCAATTATACTGAGCGATGCCAGGACTGTCACGAAAGATATCAAATTGTCGGTTGGGGGGGGGGGGGGGGGGGTCTGCGGCCAGAATACGGGAAGTGAGCTAGTACGTATTCCGTCCCGCCCCCTCCCGCGCCGTATGACGAGTAGACACGTCTACTCGTTTCTGCAACATACATTTGTATTACATGCTGCTGCAAGCAAGATAAGGTAAAGAGACGTTCATAACCAAGCGGGTATGCGCCCAAGGTGCTCGAATCGGTATGACCTGGTTACCGCCCTAAATGTAGGACAGACTCAAGAGTTACACCGAGTCACTCAAACTCAAAAATTGTCAAAAGGGGGCCGACCAACTAGTGTAACAAAAACGAGTAACCGGATGAAGAGCCATGAAGAACCTAAAGGGTTCGCGTAGAAAGAACCGTCCTTCACAAGCCAACTGTCCATGCAACATGCAACATTCGCGTTTCCGTCCGACCCTGAGCCATCGCCTGCAAACTCCCATCGCGGCTGGACCTGCTACTTGCGCGCAACGTGCAAATTGCGCAAATGCTAACTTCGAACTACGCAATTGAATTGAACTGGTGCTCTTCCAACCTCTGAATCTGCCAATCTTGCTATTAATAGCATGCCTCAGTACTGATCATTCTTTCTGCAGACCTGCGAAGCTTCAAAATTAATTACTATCAGCCCAAGTGGGTAAAACCACCCTGCGAACCTGTGGAGTTTGGACCAGCGCAGCTTTGAGCTACGTGCTCTGACCTAGGGGCCCATCGCCTGCAACCTGCTGGACGTGCTACTCGCGAACGTGTAAATTGAGCATATGCTGACCTTCGAACTGCGGAATTGATAACTGGTGCTCTTCCTACCCCCGTCTCAGCCAAAGTGACTTGCTATTTATAGCTACCTAAGTACCAATCGTTCCTTCTGCGGAGCTGCGAAGCTGCACAAGTAAGAACTAACTCGCTACCCCAAGAAGGTGACACTACCCTGAGAAGCTGCAGAGCTTCGACCAACGCAGCTTTCAGATTCGTGCTTCGACCTAGGGGGCAGCGGCGTTGCACAATGGTGGCCACTTATGCCCATTCTCCATGGCCAGGCGCAACTCTAGGCCCAGCCATTCCAAATCATGGGCAGAGCGGCTATTGAGACCCTATGCTCACCCACGGTATTCTCCCAAAGCACATGCCACATGCGCTCTCAAACTGCGCTACATTCGTGTCATACCCACACAACGCATAACCACCCGGCCAGCCCGATGCATGCCGACCCACGCTACAGGCATCCACCCCGACACACCCGACCACCCCCTCGCGTCGGGTCAGGCCCAGACCGGACCGGCTCATACTGCCCTGCCCACACATGCAACACCTTCTCAAAATCCCCTAAAATTAACCCGACCTCTGATTGGTCTCATTTTTTCTGCATCAAATTATTACAACTAAAGCCAACCTTCATGTATGCTTTGCATGACAGTAGAGGCACGTTCAATACTGCTTTAAACAGCAACACTGCAAAATGTCCCTTATTTGTTTGTTTGTTACTTTGTTGTTACTTTGAAAGCAACAAGGCTACAACATAAGTACATAACTGACCGCCCGTACATAAGCTTATAATTCCAAAATCAACAGCACAGGGGGCGGTCAATATAGTTACCGCCCTCAATGTAGGAGAGACTCAAGAGTTACACCGAGTCAAACATTGTTAAAAGGGGGCCGACCATAGCGTCACGTGAGTGTAACAAAAACGAGTAACCGGATGAAGAGCCATGGGGAACCTAAAGGGTTCGCGTCCGCCGCAAGCCAACTGTCCATGCGACATTCGCGTTTCCGTCCGACCCTCAGCCATCGCCTGCAAACTCCCATCGCGGCTGGACCTGCTACTTGCGCGCAACGTGCAAATTGCGCAAATGCTAACATTGAACTACGCAATTGAATTGAACTGGTGCTCTTCCAACCTCTGAATCTGCCAATCTTGCTATTAATAGCATGCCTCAGTACTGATCATTCTTTCTGCAGACCTGCGAAGCTTCAAAATTAATTACTATCAGCCCAAGTGGGTAAAACCACCCTGCGAACCTGTGGAGTTTGGACCAGCGCAGCTTTGAGCTACGTGCTCTGACCTAGGGGCCCATCGCCTGCAACCTGCTGGACGTGCTACTCGCGAACGTGTAAATTGAGCATATGCTGACCTTCGAACTGCGGAATTGATAACTGGTGCTCTTCCTACCCCCGTCTCAGCCAAAGTGACTTGCTATTTATAGCTACCTAAGTACCAATCGTTCCTTCTGCGGAGCTGCGAAGCTGCACAAGTAAGAACTAACTCGCTACCCAAGAAGGTGACACTACCCTGAGAAGCTGCAGAGCTTCGACCAACGCAGCTCTCAGATTCGTGCTTCGACCTAGGGGGCAGCGGCGTTGCACAATGGTGGCCACTTATGCCCATTCTCCATGGCCAGGCGCAACTCTAGGCCCAGCCATTCCAAATCATGGGCAGAGCGGCTATTGAGACCCTATGCTCACCCACGGTATTCTCCCAAAGCACATGCCACATGCGCTCCCAAACTGCGCTTCATTCGTGTCATACCCACACAACGCATAACCACCCGGCCAGCCCGATGCATGCCGACCCACGCTACAGGCATCCACCCCGACACACCCGACCACCCCCTCGCGTCGGGTCAGGCCCAGACCGGACCGGCTCATACTGCCCTGCCCACACATGCAACACCTTCTCAAAATCCCCTAAAATGAACCCGACCTCTGATTGGTCTCATTTTTTCTGCATCAAATTATTACAACTAAAGCCAACCTTCATGTATGCTTTGCATGACAGTAGAGGCACGTTCAATACTGCTTTAAACAGCAACACTGCAAAATGTCCCTTATTTGTTTGTTTGTTACTTTGTTGTTACTTTGAAAGCAACAAGGCTACAACATAAGTACATAACTGACCGCCCGTACATAAGCTTATAATTCCAAAATCAACAGCACAGGGGGCGGTCAATATAATTACCGCCCTCAATGTAGGAGAGACTCAAGAGTTACACCGAGTCAAACATTGTTAAAAGGGGGCCGACCATAGCGTCACGTGAGTGTAACAAAAACGAGTAACCGGATGAAGAGCCATGGGGAACCTAAAGGGTTCGCGTCCGCCGCAAGCCAACTGTCCATGCGACATTCGCGTTTCCGTCCGACCCTCAGCCATCGCCTGCAAACTCCCATCGCGGCTGGACCTGCTACTTGCGCGCAACGTGCAAATTGCGCAAATGCTAACATTGAACTACGCAATTGAATTGAACTGGTGCTCTTCCAACCTCTGAATCTGCCAATCTTGCTATTAATAGCATGCCTCAGTACTGATCATTCTTTCTGCAGACCTGCGAAGCTTCAAAATTAATTACTATCAGCCCAAGTGGGTAAAACCACCCTGCGAACCTGTGGAGTTTGGACCAGCGCAGCTTTGAGCTACGTGCTCTGACCTAGGGGCCCATCGCCTGCAACCTGCTGGACGTGCTACTCGCGAACGTGTAAATTGAGCATATGCTGACCTTCGAACTGCGGAATTGATAACTGGTGCTCTTCCTACCCCCGTCTCAGCCAAAGTGACTTGCTATTTATAGCTACCTAAGTACCAATCGTTCCTTCTGCGGAGCTGCGAAGCTGCACAAGTAAGAACTAACTCGCTACCCAAGAAGGTGACACTACCCTGAGAAGCTGCAGAGCTTCGACCAACGCAGCTTTCAGATTCGTGCTTCGACCTAGGGGGCAGCGGCGTTGCACAATGGTGGCCACTTATGCCCATTCTCCATGGCCAGGCGCAACTCTAGGCCCAGCCATTCCAAATCATGGGCAGAGCGGCTATTGAGACCCTATGCTCACCCACGGTATTCTCCCAAAGCACATGCCACATGCGCTCCCAAACTGCGCTACATTCGTGTCATACCCACACAACGCATAACCACCCGGCCAGCCCGATGCATGCCGACCCACGCTACAGGCATCCACCCCGACACACCCGACCACCCCCTCGCGTCGGGTCAGGCCCAGACCGGACCGGCTCATACTGCCCTGCCCACACATGCAACACCTTCTCAAAATCCCCGAAAATGAACCCGACCTCTGATTGGTCTCATTTTTTCTGCATCAAATTATTACAACTAAAGCCAACCTTCATGTATGCTTTGCATGACAGTAGAGGCACGTTCAATACTGCTTTAAACAGCAACACTGCAAAATGTCCCTTATTTGTTTGTTTGTTACTTTGTTGTTACTTTGAAAGCAACAAGGCTACAACATAAGTACATAACTGACCGCCCGTACATAAGCTTATAATTCCAAAATCAACAGCACAGGGGGCGGTCAATATAGTTACCGCCCTCAATGTAGGAGAGACTCAAGAGTTACACCGAGGCACTCAAACTCAAAAATTGTCAAAACTAGCGTCACGTGAGTGTAACAAAAACGATTAACTGGGTGCGGAGTCGTGGGGAACCTAAAGGGTTCGCGTAGAAAGAACCGTCCTTCACAAGCCAACTGTCCATGCAACATGCAACATTCGCGTTTCCGTCCGACCCTGGGCCATCGCCTGCAAACTCCCATCGCGGCCGGACCTGCTACTTGCGCGCAACGTGCAAATTGCGCAAATGCTGACTTCTAACTACGCAATTGAATTGAACTGGTGCTCTTCCAACCTCTGAATCTGCCAATCTTGCTATTAATAGCATGCCTCAGTACTGATCATTCGTTCTGCAGACCTGCGAAGCTTCAAAATTAATTACTATCAGCCCAAGTGGGTAACACCACCCTGCAAATCGTGGAGTTTGGACCAGCGCAGCTTTGAGCTGCGTGCTCTGACCTAGGGGCCCATCGCCTGCAACCTGCTGGACGTGGTACTCGCGAACGTGGAAATTGAGCATATGCTGACCTTCGAACTGCGGAATTGATAACTGGTGCACTTCCGACCCCCGTCTCAGCCAAAGTGACTTGCTATTTATAGCTACCTAAGTACCAATCGTTCCTTCTGCGGAGCTGCGAAGCTGCACAAGTAAGAACTAACTCGCTACCCAAGAAGGTGACACCACCCTTAGGAGCTTCAGAGCTTCGACCAATACAGCTTTCAGATTCGTGCTTCGACCTAGGGGGCAGCGGCGTTGCACAATGGTAGCTACTTATCTCCATTCTCCATGGCCAGGCGCAACTCTGGGCCCAGCCATTCCAAATCATGGGCAGAGCGGCTATTGAGACCCTATGCTCACCTATTCTCCCGAAGCACATGCCACATGCGCTCTCAAACTGCGCTACATTCGTGTCATACCCACACAACGCATAACCACCCGGCCAGCCCAATGCATGCCGACCCACGCTACAGGCATCCACCCCGACACACCCGACCACCCACCCGCGTCGGGTGCAGCCCAGATATGAACGGCTCATACTGCCCAGCCCACACGTGCAACACCTTCTCAAAATTCCCAAAAATTAACCCGACCTCTGATTGGTCTCATTTTTTCTGCATCAAATTATTACAACTTATGCCAACCTTCATGTATGCTCTGCATGAGAGTACAGGCACGTCCAATACTGCTCTAAACAGCAACACTGCAAAATGTCCCTTATTTGTTTGTTTGTTACTTTGTTGTTAGTTAGTAAGCAACAAGGCTACAACATAAGTACATAACCGACCGCCCATACAAAAGCTTATAATTCCAAAAACCAATAGCACAGTGGGCGGTCAATATAGTTACCGCCCTCAATGTAGGAGAGACTCAAGAGTTACACCGAGTCACACAAAATCAAAAATTTGTCAAAAAGGGGGCCGACCAAATAGCGTCACGTGAGTGTAACAAAAACGAGTAACCGGATGCAGAGCCATTTAGCCCTGAAGGGTTCGCGTGAAAGAAGCATCCGCCGCAAGCCAACTGTCCATGCCTTTCCAGCAATTTCCGACCTAAATCACCTGCCGTCCCTGCATTCCTACAAACTGCGGACATGCTACTTGCGAACGTGGGAATTGCGCATATGCCAACCTTCGAACTGCGCAATTGACCACTGGTGCAATTCCGACCTCCTTATCCGCAGAATTACTTGCTATTAAAAACTATCGAAGTTCCAATCGTTCGTTCTGCAGACCTGCGAAGCTACACAAATAATAACCGACTATCTACCCAAGTGGGTATTACCACCCTGGTAAACCTGCGGAGCTTCGACCAACGCAGCTCTGAGCTCCGACCAGCGCAGCTAGCTATGACCTTCGAGCTAAGTGCTCCGAGCTTCTACCTTCGCGTTTCGATCGTCAAGCTTAAAGATTAGAGCTTTCAGCTTGGAGCATGGAGCTTGGAGCATGGAGCTTCGATCTTCGATCTTGGAGCATAGAATTTCGAGCTTGGAGCTTGGAGCTTGGAGCATCGCCCAAGCTACGACCCTAGTAGAGATTAGATATTAGAGCTTTCAGCTTGGAGCTTTAGGCTTGGAACTTCGAGCTTAGAGCTTGGAACTTCGAGCATGGAGCTTGGAATTTCGAGCTTGGGGCTTTCAGCTTCGCCTGAACTTGCGACCCTATGCTCCCATAGCAAATGCGCTACCAAACTGCGCTACATCCCGTTTCATGGCTATAAAACGCACACAGCCCGCGGCCAACCCAATGCCTACCGACTCACGGTAGAGGAATCCCATGGGAGGCTTCCTAGGCAGCCTGCTACACACACCCCCGACCCCCCCGACCCCCAAAGACCAAAAGCCAGCTCATCGAGGCCGCCCCGTCCAGAGTGCAGGAGGTCTCTTGTTCCGTCCAGCCCAGACCTGAACGACACATGTGTGCCAGCCCAACCATGCAATTCCTTGTCAAAAATCCTTAAAATCAACTGGGCCTCTGATTGGACTCATTTTTTCTGCATCAATTTCTTACAACTATAGCCAACCTCCAGGTATGCTTTGCACAACATTGTAGGCACGTTCAGCACTGCTTAAAAAGCAACAACTCTGCAAAAAGTCCTTCTTCGTTACTAGTAACCAACAATGCTTCAACATATATTCCGACCGCCCTTATTCGTTAGCTTATAAAAACAAAACCAAAACCTTGTGGGCGGTCAACATAGTTACCGCCCTCAATGTAGGAGAGACTCAAGAGTTACACCGAGTCACTCAAACTCAAAAATTGTCAAAAGGGGGCCGACCAGCTAGTGTAACAAAAACGAGTAACCGGATGCAGAGCCATGAAGAACCTAAAGGGTTCGCGTGGAAAGAACCATCTGCCGCAAGCCAACTGTCCATGCAACATGCAACGTTCGCGTTTCCGTCCGACCCTGAGCCATCGCCTGCAAACTCCCATCGCGGCTAACTTCGAACTACGCAATTGAATTGAACTGGTGCTCTTCCAACCTCTGAATCTGCCAATCTTGCTATTAATAGCATGCCTCAGTACTGATCATTCGTTCTGCAGACCTGCGAAGTTTCTAAAATAATTACTATCTGCCCAAGTGGGTAACACCACCCTGCGAACCTGTGGAGTTTGGACCAGCGCAGCTTTGAGCTACGTGTTCTGACCTAGGGGCCCATCGCCTGCAACCTGCTGGACGTGCTACTTGCGAACGTGGAAAGTGAGCATATGCTGACCTTCGAACTGCGGAATTGATAACTGGTGCACTTCCGACCCCCGTCTCAGCCAAAGTGACTTGCTATTTATAGCTACCTAAGTACCAATCGTTCCTTCTGCGGAGCTGCGAAGCTACACAAGTAAGAACTAACTCGCTACCCAAGAAGCAAGGTGACACTACCCTGAGAAGCTGCAGAGCTTCGACCAACGCAGCTTTCAGATTCGTGCTTTGACCTAGGGGGCAGCGGCGTTGCACAATGGTAGCCACTAATCTCGATTCTCCATGGCCAGGCGCAACTCTAGGCCCAGCCATTCCAAATCATGGGCAGAGCGGCTATTCAGACCCTATGCTCAACCACGGTATTCTCCCAAAGCACATGCCACATGCGCTCCCAAACTGCGCTACATTCGTGTCATACCCACACAACGCATAACCACCCGGCCAGCCCGATGCATGCCGACCCATGCTACAGGCATCCACCCCGACACACCCGACCACCCCCTCGCGTCGGGTGCAGCCCAGACCGGACCGGCTCATACTGCCCAGCCCACACATGCAACACCTTCTCAAAATCCCCTAAAATTAACCCGACCTCTGATTGGTCTCATGTTTTCTGCATCAAATTATTACAACTAAAGCCAACCTTCATGTATGCTCTGCATGACAGTAGAGGCACGTTCAATACTGCTTTAAACAGCAACACTGCAAAATGTCCCTTATTTGTTTGTTTGTTACTTTGTTGTTACTTTGAAAGCAACAAGGCTACAACATAAGTGCACAACTGACCGCCCGTACATAAGCTTATAATTCCAAAAACCAACAGCTCAGGGGGCGGTCAATATAGTTACCGCCCCTCCATGGGTAGCGACTTCGGTACATCAGGCGTACTGCCGGGTGCGCCAAACGGATGCGCCAAACGGGTGCGCCAAACGGAGGCGCCAAACGGATGCGCTAAGGAACCTAAGGGTTCGCCCTACAAAGTGCATTTGGACCGCACCAACTGACGTTTGAAAAAGGAATGCAGCTCGATAAACTCGTAAATACAGTCACCTCCACTCCGACTCGAAGCAAATTTCAGATAAGTTGTATTTGCAGTCACGTCACCTCATCTTCCAGGTAGATTTAAGTTAAACTGCGCCCCAAACCACTTAACGTTAGGATTCGGCAGTCAAGTCACCTCGAAGGAGACTGCCTAGTCACAGCCGGAGGGTGCACAGCCCCAGTTTATTACGTATCGCGCAACTGTATACCAAAGCGCGATAAACAAGACATACGTTCCGCAAGAATAGCCACGAGGACAGCAACAAGGTTACGCAAATCGCACACCAAACAACCCTAGCTCCCCATCCCCAGCGGATCCCCATACCTAACACGGGGGCAGAAACAAGGTTACACACACCGCGCACCGCACACAAAACAACCCTAGTTGCCGCCCCTCCATGGTTACAGCGGGCCTACCCATTACCATCCCTAGCCACCAGCGGATCCCATGGTCCGATTGGTCCAATCCAACACAAGAGCGGTCACGCCCTTGTTGCTCGATTATGAAGAAGATGAAGTATCGCGCAGGTGCAGGCACAGGCCAAAGACACAAGGCAAGGGCACAGGCAAGGGCAAGGGCGTGGGTAAAGTATACGGTCTGACTCTGGCTCCGGCTCCGGCTCTGGCTCTGGCTCTGGCTCTGGCACATCCAGGCTGGACACCAGGCTGGAAGCCAGGCTGGACGTCACATACACCTCCGCGACCAGCGTCGCACGAGCGGCAGTTACGCTGAAAAACGCGCGCGCGCAACGCGTCCGTATGAGCGTTCTGAATTCTGGTCCCCGACGAGGTTCCTAAAGCAGTCGAGCCTGGGGGTTAGCCCCTCCCCCCACCCACCCACCCACGCCCCCCCCCCCCCACCACCACCACACACACACACCACCACCTCACACACACACGCACACCACACCCTCAGGCTCCAAAATACAATTGCAGTCAATAAAATCATGATAATGATGATGATGATTGATAGAAAGATAAATAACGCCTTTAGTCCTTTTCATACCTGGGTGATATCCTCCAAGGGCGCGGAATACTGCGTAACTGAGCTACTGAAGAAAGTTGTGAAAATACTAAAAAAACGAGTACCTGCTAAAAAATGAATAACTTTATCCAAACTTGATTTTTTATGGTCGGAAAAGCCTTGACGAGATGATGCCCATGGACCCCCCATTCACTATGTTTTACTGTCTGGGTGGCCAGAAATGAAGCATCGTCGGGGGGGGGGGGGGGGGGGGGGGGGGGGGGGGGGGGGGGTAGGTAGGTGGGTGGGTGGTTAGGGGTGATATATCGCTTTTGTATCGCTCGCTTTTGTACTGATATATTTGCACATACTAGTGCGGGCATATGATCGGACATGGCATGCATACTTTTGATAATTTGATAACCCGATTCACACCCCCACGAGCTTTGTATTACTTGTTCAGACTACTGCTCAGAGTAACGGTACTGTTTGAGGAATCAAAAACCTTGTACTGGTATATCCGTTTGACCTTGGACATGTAGAGCCCTTTGTTAATGGTCGACATTTTGGATGTTGACAACCTTCTGTAACTTATTGTGCACCATTTGTCACCATCTGCAACTTTGGGATGGGGATGGGGATGGGGATGGGGAGCCCCGCTGTAAATAGGGTTCTTTTGTGTGCGGTGTGCGGTGTGCGGTGTGTCTAACCATGTTGCTGCCCTCGTGGCTGTTCTTGCGAAATGTGTGTCTCGTATACCGCGCTTTGGTGCACAGTCGCGCGTTACCTCATAAACTGGGGCTGTGCACCCTCCGGCTGTGACTAGGCAAGTCTTCTTCGGGATGACTGCCGAATTCAAACGTCAAGTGGTTGAGGGCGCAGTTTGACTTTAATCTACCTAGAAGATGAGGTGACGTGACACGTCAGTTGGTGCGGTCCAAATGCAATTCGAAGGGCGAACCCTTAGGTTCCCCAGCGCATCCGTTTGGCGCACCCGTTTTGCTCATCCGTTTTGCGCAGAGAGGCTTTTCTCTGGTTTTGCGCACCCGTTTTGCTCGTCCGGCAGTGCGCCTGATGTACCGAAGTCGCTACCCATGGAGGGGCGGCAACGAGAGAGTAGGCCTGTAGGCGCCCTTAAGCCACATTGCACTAAATTGAATCGGCCACTCATTTACCCGCGTGTTTACTCTTGACGTGATGACCTGTCAAAAAACGGAAGCCGGCGGCAGTGGATACATTTATATCCTTGTCCGATTGCCTTCCTACTTTTGCTATGTAAGGACGCCCCCCGTGTGTATGGTACCTACATGTATGTTTACTGTGGGTACCTGCAGCACCTACATACAGTTGTACGGTGGATGATATACATCTATGAAAGCACAAGTATTTGCATGCGAGGAATAATTCATTTCAAAAAAAGTTGGGAAAGGTATTTCACCCCAGGTCGTAGATCTTCGGCACAAACCAGCAAGAACGAGGATTCAGATTGAATGGCAATGACATTCCTACAAAAGAGTAGACGCTCAGAAAAATCTAAACATGCTAAAACAATCATGTAAATACCGGTACTCATGTCAATAACGTCCTATACTTAAAAAAATCGATCGGCTAGCCTCAACTTTTGGCAGAAAGCGGGAGTGTAAAACAGGGGGGTCACCTCCGGGACACCTATCCCTAAACAACCTGAGGGCTACCCCCCCCCCCCCCCCCCCCCCCCCCCCCCCCCCCCTTTAAATCAAAATACCCCCTTTTAAAACATTATATATGGATTGTGGGGGTTTACATTACCGGTATGGCGCACATAATGGCATCCTCGGAATTCCCACACAGGGATTGTCTGATAGTCAAATTCAGTTTTTACCGCTCCCGTATTAGGGAGCAAACCCAGTACGGCAGGCGTACTGCCGGGGGCGGAGGAGGAGGCGGAGGAGGAGGAAAGTTAGCCCTAAGGGTTCGGCGTTTCGGAGGGTCTTCGGGATACGCCAGCCGGCGTTGCGCGTGACTCAGCGGCTCAGGACCGAGACCGAGGTCTGAGACCGAGACGCAGGTGCGAGACCGAGGTCGAGACCCAGGTCCGAGACCGAGATCGAGACCGAGGTCCGAGGTCCGAGACCCAGACCGAGGTCCGAGGTCCGAGACGCAGGTCGAGACCGAGGTCCGAGACCCAGACCGAGGTCCGAGGTCCGAGACGCAGGTCGAGACCGAGGTCGAGACCCAGGTCCGAGATCGAGACCTAGGTCCGAGATCGAGACCCAGGTCCGAGACCGAGACCCGGGTCCGAGGTCCGAGACCGAGACCGAGGTCCGAGACCCAGACCGAGAACGAGACCGAGGTCCGAGACCGAGACCGAGGACCGAGACCCAGACCGAGATCGAGACCGAGGTCCGTTACCGAGATCGAGACCGAGGTCCGAGACCCAGACCGAGACCCAGGTCCGAGACCACAGACCCCCGAAGACCCCACAAGGAACCCAAGGGGGGCAGGGGGCGGCATTCTGGTTCAACCTCCTTTGGGTTTCCCAAGAACTACGGGTATAGTCACCCTTAGCCTTCGCTGGGGGAAAACCTGAGGAGGGCTGGCCCCATTCACCACCCACCCACCCACCCAAGGGGTAGATACTTATTGCATAAGGTCCAAAGTGGTGCCAATAGACTGCCCTTGCCAAGGCCTACTCATGGGTGGTCTCAGGATGTCATTTGGAGGTCCGAGGAGAAAGTTATAATAAATCTGAGGAGGGCTGACCGCCGCCCCCCCCCCCCCCCCCCCCCCCCCTAAATGAGGTGCTCAGAATGACCTGGAAAATGTCGCACAATATCGCAATGATACATGCGATTACAGCCCCATTATCAGAAAAAAGGGTCGGGAGAATTAAAAATTTGGAGGCCTTGACACCTCCTGCAGAAAGTGATAAATAAAGTGATCCTGCGAGGAGTGATAAATAAATGCGCATAGCAATCGCGACAGCAACGGTAATTGCGACAGCAACCCAGAGCCTATAAATGTGCTCCCATTTGTTGCTCCCACTGGGGTGGGGTGGGGTGGGGTGGGGGGGCGTCTGTAAGGCTATATACTTATATGAACGATATGAAGTGAACTCACTCTGATGCCCTCTGCCGGATATGAAACCGGGCCTTCAACGATTGAGGCAAGAACGTAAGACAATTATCTGTGAGGATAATTGGATACTGCCTCAGGAAGCGGAACGAATTTCATAGCATAGTGAACGCACTTAATCGGCAACGGCCGGAATGCTATGAAACGGTCGAAAATGAACGATCATTATGTTTGATGACTATCGGCCGGGAGTCTCGTCTCTCCCGGACGAGGGACAAGACCCGCGGTCGATCAGCATTTACTAATGCCGCAGATCGGCAACTTGTGATCTTAACGAATCGGCCGGCATTGACAAATGCCTTGGATCCAACGGACGATCCAACGTGTTGACAACTATCAACCTTCATCAACGAGATGGACTCGAGCATTGCGTCCCTTGGGAGTGGATTGAGGGGACTAATTACAATAAACTCATTACACCGTCCCAGGTGGGGGGGGGTGGGGGCATCGCATGGAGGCAGTCCCAGCTGAGTGGGCAGTCCCAGTGCCGATTTATAATAAACCTGAGCATGCACCGACCCAACACACAAACAGATCAACCTCCATTTCTCCAGCCATCCTCCACCCTCCCGTCCCCCTTCCATCCCCCCTCCCCCCTCAACAGTAACCTTTCACCACTTTCGAGTCCCCTGCTCGCATCTACCCTACCCGCGATGGCGGGATTCGAGACAGGTCGAGCGTCTATAGCTGCAGTGTGGACCCTGTTGATGGTATCGATGATATCGATGATATCGCTTTCATCAGCCGTGGAAGACCCACTCAAGCTACTACTAGCGACAGGGACTCGACTCATGTGGTATACGCCCTCTACGGGGGACGAGCAAGTGATCCGGGAAGGCGGGGTAAGGACCTTACATTTCTAGTTGTTTTCTTGGTTGGTGTGATGAATACGTTGTCGTCCAGGGGTGGCCTAGAAAGACTTGCCCAACCTCGAAAAATCAAGAAAAATAATGATTAAACTGAGGGGCTAATTTAAACTAGCACTGACACTTGTTTGTATGTATGTGTGTTTGTGCGTTTGTTTGTGTGTGTGCATGTGTGTGTATGTGCATGTGTGTGCATGTGTGTATGCGTGTGTGTGCATGTGTGTGTGCGCGTGTGTATGTATGTATGTGTGTGTGCGCGCGTGTGCATGTGCGTGTGTGTGTGCGCGTGCTGAGTTATGCAACTGGTAAGGTCCCTACATCTGAAGTCTTATTTTGTTGATTTAGAGTGATTTCATGGTCTACCAGTCTTCAGGCTGCTCGCCCTCTGCGGGCGGAGCAAACATGGGTAGCCTACCGTACATGCCTGAAGTAGTGGCAATAACATGGGTAGCCTACCGTACATGCCTGAAGTAGTGGCAATAACATGGGTAGCCTACCGTACATGCCTGAAGGAGTGGCAATAACATGGGTAGCCTACCGTACATGCCTGAAGTAGTGGCAATAACATGGGTAGCCTACCGTACATGCCTGAAGTAGTGGCAATAACATGGGTAGCCTACCGTACATGCCTGAAGTAGTGGCAATAACATGGGTAGCCTACCGTACATGCCTGAAGGAGTGGCAATAACATGGGTAGCCTACCGTACATGCCTGAAGTAGTGGCAATAACATGAATTGGCAAATGGGTCCATGTTCCTTAAATTGGGTCTCAGAAAAGGCAGGCGAAAATATTTTGGCAGAGGGGTCCATGGCTGGAACCGACTCCAGTTGAGACCTGAAAACCAGTTGGCAAAGGGTCGGTTTGCTTTTGTTACATTTTCTTGTTAATTGTTCACATCGCGAGTTCAAGTTCACAGAGTTTATTACTTGGGTCCTATAGTCTGCCCAGGCTTGCTGTAAAACCATACACAAAATTGGTCACTAGCCATATTGAATGCATGTAACAATTCAAATCATGAGCTGAGGTGGATATTTCTGGCTAGAGCCATGTAACCAATTTCAAGTTCAAGCACGATCAAAACAACTATAGACTGTCATGAGGGGATGGGATAGCAAGCACTTCCTGACCAGGTCCAAGACAAATCGCAACAGCTCTTAGTGTTAAGGGTTCTGTTGACCTGGGAATGACATACGTACGATTCTGGTCCATATTAACATACTTCAGCTCACTCTGATGTGGGGGGAAGCTTCAGAATGGCTGGCCGCCTCCTCAAGACGTTGCTGGGCACCATAGCGGCACTCCTAGGATATCAAGGGGTGGGTGGGTGAGTACTGAGTGAGTGTGTTTGTGTGTGTGGTGGTGGGCACCATAGCGGCACTCCAAAGTGGATATTAAGACGCTTGAGCGGTAGCTTTTGTTGGAGGGTGAGGAATTTCGAATCTGTGTACTTCCGGGTACAGTAGTAACCGTTATGTTGTTACTTGGCAACGGCAAACTAGCAGGACTGGACTCAGGTTTGAGCCGAAACCGCTTGGGCAAAGGGTCGTTTGCCAAACTGTTTGCCATTACTTAAGGCGTGTAAGGCATGCACTACAACACCACACTCCTGATGCATGAAGGAGTCCCTACCGCCTGGAGGGTAACGCTTACTATGTCTGCCATGGTGACTTTCCCCAGCTACGGCACACGGGAGGGAACACTTAACACGACGCCCCTCCATTTTGTTTTACACTTCTGAGGGCTTAGGGCAATCACAAGGGTTTGGACTGTTTTCAGACATCTTATGTTGTTGTTGTGTTTGTGTTTGTGTTGGTGGTGTGTGTTTGTGTTTGTTTGTGTGTGTCTTTGACTGTGTCTGTGTCTGTGTGTTTGTATGTTTGTGTGTTTGTGTGTTTTGTGTGTTTGTGTGTGTGTGTTTGTGTGTTTTGTGTGTTTGTGTGTTTTGTGTGTGTGTGTGTGTGTTTGTGTGTGTGTTTGTTTGTGTGTGTTTGTGTATGTGTGTGTTTGTGTGTGTGCGTGTTTGTGTGTGTGTTTGTTTGTGTGAGTTTGTGTTTGTGTGTGTGTTTGTTTATGTGTGTGTGTTAGTGTGTGTGTGTTTGTGTGTGTGTGTGTGCTGAGTAATGCAACGCATTTCCTTCTCCTGTCTGTCTGGTGGTCATAGTATATCTGATCTAGGTTTCCACATCTAACCAAAACTGGAACCATCCTGAGTAGCCCTGCACATGGAGTTCCCGGTGTTGTGTTTTGGGTGGATGTGTGTGTCTGTGTTAGGTGTGTGTGGGGATTGAATGATGGCTCCCACCTGGGTGTTTGTGGTGTGCATTGGGGGGGAATGAATGCGTGTGTGTGGTGTCGTGTGTGTGTTACCAGGTACCACTTCCTAGGGTGAAAATGCTTTCAAAAAAATGAGAAAAGAAGAAAGCTCTCCCCCCCCCCATGTGACAGGTACTTGAACTTGAACCTGGTTACATGGCTCCAGCCTTTAAAGCTGCTCGCCATTTTCGGCTGTAACATAATCAACTAAAAGAAAAGTTTTCTTATCAAAACATCTAAAAAGCTACAAATAGCTATCAAAAGCACAAAAACGCTGTCCCTGGAGGAGGCCTAAATCCATTAAGCCAGAAAAACCTACTTTCAGATTTGAAAACAAATCACTAAAGCAAAGCATTTTGATCAAAACATGATTGATCCAATGTGACAGGTACACTATGGGTTGGTTCCTGGGAAGAAAGATAATTTGGGTAAGCTGCTCACTGTGTGGGCAGTCGTTCGCTTCGAGAATGGATCCGACAACAAAAATGAGTTTCTCGTCGAGATCGATGCCATTAAAGGTACGATGAGCTTCAAAATAATACATGTTTATGTGAACTCAAACGTGACAATCCAAGACAAAGATCCAAGCGCAAACACAAACGCAAGCACAAGCAGAAATGCAAGCATAAACAAACACAAACTCTAACACAGAAACACAGAAACACAGAAACACAGAAACACAGAAACTGGTGGTGACGACAGTGACGATGATTTCTCGTTGAGATTGATGCCATTGAAGGTGCGATGAATTAATTGTGTAAGACAATCAAAGTCAAAAGTAGGATGCGCCTAAAAGCAATGTGTAAACGCACACATAAACTTAAGAATACACACGCAAGTGCAAACGCGAGCTGTTGTTCGCTTCCAGAATGGATCCGATAACAACGATGATTTCTCGTGGAGATCGATGCCAGCAAAGGTACGATGATGTAATTGGTGGTGATGATGTTGCTAGTGACGATGCTGCTGGTGATGACGGTGCTGGTGGTGATGCTGCTGCACTATCTGCACCATCGGCATCAGATAATGATGGTGCTGGTGGTGCCGGTGGTGACGACAGTGATGGTGATTTCTAGTGGAGTCCGATGCCAGCCAAGGTACGATGATCCTCAAAATAATGTGTGAAGGCAAACATGAACTTCAGAACACACCCAAGTACAAACGCGAGCTGTTGTTCGCATTCGAGAATGACAACAGTGATGATGAGTTTCTCATGGAGATTGATGCCAGCAAAGGTACGATGATGCAATTGGTGGTGATAATGATGCTAGTGACGATGATACTGGTGAGGGCGGTGCTGCTGGTGATGATACTTCAACATCTGCACCATCAGCACCAGATGATGATGGTGCTGGTGGTGCCGGTGGTGGCGCCGGTCACTAACACAACACATACAAACACACTAACATAAACACGCAAACATAAATACACAAACGCACACACAGATACACCCGCCCACATCTCACACACATGCATCCACCTGCATGTGCACCTTCCCATCCGTCTACAACCCAGACACCTAGACATAGACACCCGGCACCTAGACACCTGAGGCACCTAGACACCTGAGGCACCTAGACACCCACCTATGCGTATTTTCTTCTTCTTTTTCTTTTTTTCTTCTTTTTCTATTTTCCTTTTTTTCTTCTTTCTCGTTTTTCTTGGTTTGTTTTTTGCTTTATTTCATTTTTTCTTCCTTGTTTTTCTTGTTTTTTCTGTCTCTCCTCTTTTCATGCTGCTAACCTTCAGTAATGCGATCTTGTCCCGCAGGCGGAGAGCTGGGCAGGGTCCAGATTAGAAGCTCTGGGACGCACGATGCGGTAAAGTATAAAATAAATAAATAAATAAATAAATAGTACGCCTTATTACGAGGTGTGGGGTTGTGGGGCCAGCCTGTTTGCTTTCACTGGGGGCAATCACCTCACACAGTATGCAGCACAGTATGAATATGCATTTGCATGTTATATTTGTATTGTATTTGGTGGTCGGCCCCAGTGCAAGCGAATGGGTCGGCTTCCTCGACCTCACGCCTTGCTGTAAGGTGTACCATTAATTTATGTGCGTATGTTATTATATACCGGTTGTATACTAATGAATATGCTTGTACTAGTATATATGTAAATCTGTGTCGTTTATTTGTATTATATTTATTTACATTTATTGTCAACTTATGAATACTCATGTAGACGTATCTAAATCTGTATTTGCTTTTGGTTGTATCTGTGTTTGGATTTTATTTTTCTATTTTCTATTTACATATTGTATTGTCTACTTATGAATACTCACATATATGTATCCAAAGATCTATTTCAATTTGAAGGTATCTGTGTTTGAATTTGAATCGGGATTGTTTGATTTATTTACACATTTTAATGTATCTCTTATGAATGCTTTTGTATATGTATCTAAATCTGTATTTCAATTTAATAGCAATTCAGGGGATGAACTGGACAAAACGTTTCCGCGAGAACTGGTACTTTGCACTTCGTCGAGAATTTTGGCCTGGAAATCCGAGAATTCTCGACAATTTGTCCTGGAATTCTCGAGAATTCTCGACCAAGTACGAACCGTTTGTCCAGTTCATCCGCTGAATTGCTATAATGCATCCAAGAATGCATCAATTGCAATAATGCACTCAATGAAAACAAGAATGTTTATTATTTTTTTGGCGGAGCCCCCCCTCTCGCCCCCCAGATTTACCCCTTTGTCCGTCCGACCGACCAACCGACGGCTGCCACACCTGAGGAGGAAAGCTTGGCTGCCAATCAGGCGGCACGTGAAGCCTACGCTGCCATAACTGAGGAGGAATGCAAGGCTGCCAATCAGTCAACGCTGGTCTAGCTGAGCGTTCTCGCCCTTGCACCGCTCATCCCATGTCTGCAACCTCTTTCAATTGCATCGAGAAGCATGTCACTACGCTTTATGCGATAACAGGAATACCTGAATAACTGAATAAACCAACGCATGTATCCAAGTGAAGTTCAACTTGACTTCATTGTTTCTGTCAACACCCCAGCTTCGGTAAATGCGGGAAGAGGAGGCTTTGTGTATGAGCTTTTTACTGAGCAAGTCAGGTTTTCTCAGCAAGGAACCTGTGGGGAGAGGTAGGGGAGCACGTGTGTGTTTTGTTGGTGCTGGGGGGGAGGAGAGGGGGTCGAGACAGGGGGGTTGAGAGAGAGGGGGGGTGAGGGGGTGAGGGAAGAAAGAGGGATGCGGGGGATGGACTGAGGGAGGATGGGGGGGAGATGGAAGGAAGATGGAAGCGTACGTGTTAATGAATGGGTGCGGCAGGCAAGCAGGGGGCGGGAGGGAGGGGATCAACCGAGGGTGGTGGTATTTGTGTGTGTGTGTGTGTGTGTGTGTGTGTGTGTGTGTGTGTGTGTGTGTGTGTGGGTGGGGGGGGTCGTATTTGCTGGGTACATCCTAACAGGTGTGGCCAACGGCCACTTGGGCAATGTTCTAGTGAGTATATATATATGGTAATATGATTCGAGGATTCTATGACTGTATGCCAATTTAATTACATACGTTTTTATTTAATTATATACAGATACATGGTATTATGATTTGAGGATTCTATGACTGTATGCCAATTTAATTGAATACATTTTAAATTCAATTATATATAGATAGATGGTAATATGATTCAAGGATTCTATGGCTGTATGCCAATTTAAATATATACATTTTCAGGCATTTTTAATTTAATTTAATTATATATTTGGCTTTAGGCGGAAAGTGCAATTAAAATCACATATCCGACTCTCTGGGTGTGTGTCTTAAAAAGAATCGAATCCGAATGAGGTCGATTACCTGTCAATACCACCTGGTCTCAGAGATTTCTGATAAGGTTGAAATTAGGCCTTATCCCCCCCCCCCCCCCCACACACACACACACACACCCTTCCCTCCCCCCCCCCCCCCCCCCCCCCCCACACACACACACACACCCTTCCCCTCCCCACGCCCCACACCCCACACCCCACACCCCACCCCACCCACACCCACAACTGCTTGCAGGTCCTCCATGGAGACCGTGTTTATGCTGCCAACACTGTGGATGCCAAACTAATGGAGTTCAAGTACCCAAGCATGGAGTTGGTAAGTGTATGCAAACCTACATCCTACACCCTAAACCCAACACCGTGGATGCCAAACTAATGGAGTTCAAGTACCCAAGCATGGAGTGGGTAAGTGTATGCAACCCTACACCCTACACCCTACACCCTACTCCCTACACCCTAAACCCTAAACCCAACACCGTGGATGCCAAACTAATGGAGTTCAAGTAACCAAGCATGGAGTGGGCAAGTGTATGTTCGTATGTGTGCAACCCTACACCTACTCCCTACACCCTAAACCCTAAACCCAACACCGTGGATGCCAAACTAATGGAGTTCAAGTAACCAAGCATGGAGTGGGCAAGTGTATGCTCGTACGTGTGCAACCCTACACCCTACACCCTAAACCCTACACCCTAATCCCTACACTCTAAACCCTAAACCCAAAACTGTGGGTGCCAAACTGATGGAGTTCAAGTATTCGAGCATGGAGTTGGTGAGTGCATTCGGTGTGTGTGTATTTATGTGTGTATTCGTGTATGCGGTGTTTGTGTGTTTATGTGTGTACGCGTGTAAGCGGTGTGGGGTGTGGGGTGTGGGGTGTGGGTGTGTGTATTTTTATGTGTGTGTATGTGTAAGTGAGTGTATTTGTATGTATGTACATGTGTATATGTGTATTTGTGTATGTGCTTAACTTAATGATACAAGCTGTTCGACGAGGTTGATCTCTAGAATCCCACGCCCCCATCCCACCCCACCATGACCACCCTGCCATGACCACCCCGCCATGACCACCCCACCCCACCCCACCTCAACCCACCCCTCCCCTCCCCTCCCCTCCCTCCCTCCCCTCCCCTCCCCTCCCCTCCCCTCCCCACCCCTCCCTCCCTCCCCTCCCCTCCCCTCCCCTCCCCTCCCCATCCCCTCCCCTCCCCTCCCCCCCCCCCACCCCCCCACCCCATCCCACCCCACCTGACCCCCCCACCCCAGCACCCCTTCCATTGCTGGATTACAGGTTAAAGGCCACAAGCTGTTCACTGAGGATGATCACTTGAATACCATCGCTCCAATTAATGACACAGAGATGTGGGTCATGCTGCACATGCGAGGCAAGGTGAGACTAGCATGCATTGCTTCCTTTCCTTCAAACTTTATATGGTACTATTCGAGGGGGGGGGCAAGAAAAAAGCTGCTGTACTGTACCTTTGCTTTAAATAGAGCTTATCCGCAAGCAAAAAAAACATTTTGTTTATAGCCAAAAATAAAGTTGTACAAAAGTTAGAGGGGTCCAAAGTTTTTTCACCAAAAGCGGCCCAAATCTTAACTTCGCGATAAATCACGTTTGGGCAACCCCATGAAAGATGTAAGCGCATAACTGGAATGGGTAAGAAAATATCTTTCGAGTGACCCCCATTTTAGGGGGGGTAGGGTGAGGTAAGCGGGTTTTAGGAGGGGGTGGGGGTACAAACACTTTTTCCCAACTTTATTTCCCCCCTCATTTTGTATGAAACTTCCACAATTCCAACTCCCATCTGAATCGGACACCATATTAAACGTGCGGTCCAAATTCTGTCTCTCTCTGGGCCCCCCCCCCCCCCCCCCCCCCCCCCCCGGTACTATTATATGTATTAATTTCATCGTTTAGTCTACACATATTAGATCTGGGTTATGCTGCACATGCGAGGCAAGGTAAGACTTGCATGCACCGATTCCTTTATATGGTAATCTTATACGTATATATTTCATTGTTTAGTCTAAACTTATCAATCCCGGTTTGGAGCGGGATGGCTCTATCGTAGAGCGATCCCGGGCCGGACGAAGCAGGTGCGGGGTCCTATCAGGTCTCTGGTTAGAACCCCAACGAGGTCACCTGGGCCCACCCGGAGGGTCGTCGGCCGGCATGGTAACTGGACTCTAGGTGTGATGTAAGCCCGTCCATCGCATACTTACGAGGCGGTTCCCTTAATACCCACTGGGCACGTCCTTAGAGGTCATTGTATGACAATTCTTGGACGTTCAAATTTTCATTTTTCATTTTCTATACTTATCAGATCTGGGTTATGCTGCACATGCAAGGCAAAGTGAAACTTGCATGCACTGCTTCAAACTTTATTTGGCACTCATATGTATTGACTTCATTGTTAAGTCTAAACTTATCAGATCTCCCTCCCCTCCCCTCCCCTCCCCTCCTTCGAATCCCTCTACAACCTCCCCACCCTTCCCCTCCCCTCCCTACCCTCCTTCGAATCCCTCTTCTCCCTCCCCTCCCCTCCCCCCACCCCAGAGCAAGTTACAAAAGCTAAACAGAATGGCTGACGGCTCCTTCAAGCGTGTTTCTTGGATTCGTGGATTTGGGGAGGAGTGCCATGCTATTGTCTGGCACAACGACAGCTTCCTTGTGCTAGACTCCTTAGGAGGGCGACTCATGCGTGTGAAGCCTGATGGGTGCTGGGAGGCTGTGTATGTGGTGAGTGATACTTAGAGGGTGGGTGATAGAGGGAGGGGAAGGATATATAGAGGTTATATAATGGAGAGAGAGAGAGAGAGAGAGAGAGAGAGAGAGAGAGAGAGAGAGTGCCGTGATATTGTTTGGTACAAGGAATGCTTCCTTGTGTTAGCCTCCTTAGGAATACACACGCAAAATGCACATATTTGAAGTTGCAAATCGCAGCATAACGTATGTCATGTCGTCATGTGTGTATGTCAGCACTGCATTCGCCCCCTGGACTGTAGCTTACAAACTTCAGAGGTTAGTTTTCCGCTTCCTATACAGATTGCTACCTCAGACCCCATTGTGGCCAAAATGTTCCAACCCTACCTGAGACCTCCACCCTCCCCAGCTCTTGGGGGGAGCTGCCCCCCGCAATCGCCCTGGGGCGGCCCTACTAAAGCCGGACCCTACCAATGCCCGACCCTAAAGAGCCCGACACTTCTAATGCCAAACCCTACTGAAGCCCAACCCTACTAAATCCTAAACCTACTAAATCCCGAACCCACTAAAGCACCCCGATCACCCCGGGGCGGCCCTTATAAATCCCGAACCCACTAAAGCCCCTCAATCTTCCTGGGGCGGCCCTACTAAAGCCCTACCCTACTAAATCCCGAACCCACTAAAGCCCCCTGTCGTCCAGGGGCGGCCCTTATAAATCCCGAACCCACTAAAGCCCCCTGATCGTCCAGGGGCGGCCCTTATTAATCCTGAACCCACTAAAGCCCCCCAATCACCCCGGGGCGGCCCTACTAAAGCAGGACTCTGTACCTGGAGGAGGCCTAAACCCATCGGGGTATTGCCTAAACCCATCGTCCCAGGGCGGCCCTTATAAATTCCGAACCCACTAAAGCAGGACTCTTTACCTGGAGGAGGCCTAAACCCATAAAGCTACCAGGTAACCCACTTTCTGAACTGAAAGAAATACTCTGACGTACATGCGGTTGCACTTCGCCAGGATCCTTTTGGCAATCGCTTTTTCAAGGGGTTGAATGTGGTTGATGATATTGCCTATTTTGGCATGTCTGTCAAGGCCAAACGTGAGAATCGGCTGTATCCGACCGCCCATGGAGAGCTCGCCGCATACCATTTAGTTGAGAAGCGTCTTCTGTGGAGGAAAGTGGTGAGGAAATGGTTATCAACTACTTCTTGTTGTAATAGTTTCATTTCTCTGCTAGCATGGGGGGTCTATGCAGGTTTATGGCAACCTTTGATTTGGCCTGGAAAGGTGCAATCTGGGTGGGAAGGGTAGGGGTGCCCTAGGGGTAGAGGTAGGGGTAGGGGTGCCTTAGGGGTAAAGGTAGTGGTAGGGGCAGGGGTGCCGCATACCATTTGGTTGAGAAGCGGCTGCTGTGAAGGAAAGTGGTGAGGACATGGTTATCAACTTATATTGATGCAATAGTTTTATTTCTCTGCTAGTTTGGGGGTCTATGCGGGTTTATGGCAACCTTTGCTTTGGCTTGGAAGGGTGCATTCTGGGTGGGAAGGATAGGGGTGTAGGCGTAGAGGTAGAAGTAAGGGTGCCGTAGGGGTAGAGGTAGTGGTAGAGGTAGAGGTAGGGGTGGGGGTGGGGGTGCCTTAGGGGTAAAGGTAGTGGTAGGGGCAGGGGTGCCGCATGCCATTTTGTTGAGAAGCGGCTGCTGTGGAGGAAAGTGGTGAGGACATGGTTATCAACTACTTCTTGTTGTAATAGTTTCATTTCTCTGCTAGTTTGGGGGGTCTATGCAGGTTTATGGCAACCTTTGATTTGGCTTGGGAGGGTGCATTTTGGATGGGAAGGGTTGGGCTGCTGTAGGGGTAGAGGTAAGGGTAGGGGTAGGGGTAGAGGTAGGGGTAGGGGTAGGGGTGGGGGTGTAGAACCAAGTAACAAGTTGTATTACCCCCCCCCCCCCCCCCCCTCTTCCACCCACCCACCTCCCATCCGCCTCCCGCCGGTCAGGTGCACACAAGGGGTATTCTGAATGTCGTTGCTGCCCCACAACTGGGAATAAGCTGCACATAAAAGGCTCAGGTCGGGTCCCACCCACCCATCCACCCCCCTCCCTCCTCCCGCTGTTCAGGTGCACTCAAGCCGTCTTCTGAACGTCATTACACAAAACCAGGGGGGGGGCTGGTGTGTGGGTGTGTGGTGTGTGGGCACACACCAGACCCCCCCCACACACACACACTCCCCGGAGCACCATACGTATATGAAGGGGTGTAGGTCCAATTAACAAGTCGTATTACCCAACCGGACCCCCTCCCACCCGCCTCCCGCCGTCTAGGTACACACAAGCGGTCTTCTAAATGTCGTTGCTGCCCCTCAACTGGGGATAAGCAGCACATACAAGGCTCAGGTCACCTCCCACCCACCAGATATTGCGAAGTTGCTTCAGGGATCGACTCTAGGGCCGGTCAGTGACAGCGTTGTCATAGCTGCAGCAAAAGTATTTGATGATTTGGTAAGACCCCTCCCCCAATCCCAACCCAAACCCAAACCCAAACCCAAACCCAAACCCAAACCCAAACCCAAACCCAAACCAAACCCAAACCCAAACCCAAACCCAACCCAAACCAAACCCAACCCAAACCCAAACCCAAACCCAAACCCAAACCCAAACCCTGACCCCAAACCCAAACCCAACCCCAACCCCATCCCCAGTCATACAAGTTGTTTATATTTGAAACAAATTATCGCTATTTTAAATACATACAATCATTTAGTCAGCAACAGCGTTTTCATAGCTGCGGCAAAAGTGTTTGAAGATTTAGTAAGACCCCTCCCCCAACCCCAACCCTGACCCCAACCCCAACCCCAACCCCAACCCTGATGCCAACCCTGACCCCAAACCCAAACCCAAACCCAAACCCAAACCCAAACCCAAACCCAAACCCAAACCCAAACCCAAACCCAAACCCAAACCCAACCCCAAACCCAAACCCAACCCAAACCCAAACCCAACCTAAACCCAACCTAAACCCAACCCCAACCCCAACCCCAACCCCAACCCCCACCCCAACCCCAACCACCCCACACCCCACAACCCCACCCCAACCCCAGACCCCACCCCAACCCAACCCCCACCCCAACCCCAACCCCAACCCCCCCACCCCAACCCAACCCTGACCCCAACCCCAACCCTGACCCCACCCCAACCCCCAACCCCACCCCAACCCCTAACCCCAACCCCAACCCCAACCCCAACCCAACCCCAACCCCAACCCCTGATGCCAACCCTTACCCCCCAACCCCACCCCAACCCCACCCCAACCCCAACCCCAACCCCAACCCAACCCCAACCCCAACCCCACCCAACCCCAACCCCAACCCCAACCCCCACCCCAACCCCAACCCCAACCCCAACCCCAACCCCACCCCAACCCAAACCCCAACCCCAACCCAACCCCCCAACCCCAACCCCAACCCAAACGCCCAATACACCACCCCAACCCCAACCCAAACCGGCCCAACCCCAGACCGCCAACCCCAACCCTACCCAAACGACAAACACCACACAAACACACACACAAACCCAAACCAACCCTGACGCCCACCCCAACCCCGACCCCAACCCCCACCCAAACCCTTAACCCCAACCCAACCCCGACCTCCAACCCCCAACCCTGACCCCAACCCAACCCCACCCCACCCCAACCCCTACCCGCAACCCCAACCCCGACCCCATTCATACAATTTGTTGATATCTGAAACAAATTATCGATATTTTAAATACATACAATCATTTTGTCAGAGACAGCGTTGTCATAGCTGCGGCAAAAGTGTTTGATGGTTTGGTAGGACCCCTCCCCCCCAACCGCCACCCCACCCCAAACCCAACCCCCAACCCCAGTCATACAATTTGTTGATATTTAAAACAAATTATTGATATTTAAACCCGTTTAAACACACATTTAATAATATTGTCAGTGGCAGCGTTGTCATAGGTGCGGCAAAAGTGTTTGAAGATTTGGTAAGACCCCTCCCCCAACCCCAACCCTGACCCCAGTCATACAATTTGTTGATATTTAAAACAAATTATTGGTTTGTTTTTTAACATTAACACATATAATCTTCATCTTGTCAGCAACCGCGTGGTAATAGCCGCAGCAAACGTGTTTGATGATTTGGTAAGACCCTTCCCAACGGCAGCCTTCACCTGTTTCATGTGTTTAATGTGTGCGGGTGTTCAATCAACAGGTGTGCAGGGTGGTGCAACACCCTGTTCTACAACTCGGTTTAACCACTGCGTGTCAACCAGGTGTTTAAAACCCTGGACACCTGTTCAACACCCTGAACACCTGTTTAAAACCTGAACACCTGTTTAACACCTGAACACCTCTTTAATACCCTGAACATCTGTTTAATATCCTGAGCACCTGGGGGACACCAGGAACACAGGGGTAACAACGGGAACAAGGGGCAGGGCCGGAGGGCGGCCCCCCCACTGGACCCACACGAGGAAACACCCACCCAAGCCACCACCCACCCACCACGCCAAACCAAACCACCACCCACAACGGCAAACCACCACCCAAAAACCAAACCACGACCCACCACTCAAACCACCACCCAAACCAACCCCCACCACCCACCACTCAAACCACAACCCAAACCACCACCCAAACCAACCACTACCCACCACTCAAACCACCACCCAAACCACCAACACCCCCCCCCACACACACACACCTCTCACCCTTGTTTGAACACCAGCCCTGCTAACTGTTGCATGTTGTTACAGTCCTGGGGTAGCCAAATAGGCTAACAGGACTTGCCCAACCTTCAAACAGGAAAGGCAGTTTAAAAAAGAAGCACTGGTGAACTGAATCCCAACAAAGTTTTGATATTTTTTAACACAAATTATAATCTTTTATTTGATCTTTATTATGAATATATAAAATGGTGCTTGGACCATGAGTTTGATGCCTTTGCCCTCACTGGGGTTTAGACCAAAGAGCACGGGCCCACCCACCCACCATCAAACCACCACCCACCACCCTCCACCAAACCACCAAACCACCAGCCATCACCCGCCACCAAACTACAGGGGTTCAGCCTGAAGAGCACAGGCCCACCCACCCACCACCCACCCACCACCCACCCACCACCCACCAACACCACCAACACCACCCGCCACCAAACTACAGGGGTTCAGCCTGAAGAGCACAGGCGCACCCACCACCCACCCACCCACCACCCAACCACCACCCACCAACACCACCAACACCACCAACACCACCCGCCACCAAACTACAGGGGTTCAGCCCGAAGAACACAGGCAAGTGGCCCAGTGGTGCCCCTATGATGGATTTGGCACTGAAAGCGTCAAAGAATGAAATTTGGGATGCGGGGGTGTACTTGCCCATGGGGGAAGTGATGTCCGCCCCCTCCAGGCCAAACTGGAGACCATTTCTACCGGTGCGTTGTCCTTCCTCTAATCCCTCCCATCCTCCCCCAGCTCCACCACCACTACCACCACCTCCTCCCCCCCCTCCAGTGGTCTTCACTCCACATATGCATTCATTCTGTCTGTCAGTCAGTTAGTCAGGTCCGCCCCCTATAGTCCAAACTGGAGTCCATTTTACCGGTGCGTTGTCCCACCTACTATTTATGTGTTTGTGTTTGGTATGTGTATGCACGTGTGTTTGAGATTGAGTAAGTGTTTTGGTTGTGTTTGTGATTGTGTCAGGGTTTGTGCTTACAATTTAGTTTGGTATGTGTAGGTGTTTAGTCCGCCCTCTACAGGCCAGACTTCATTCATTCTATCTGTCAGTCAATTGTCAGGTCTGCCCCCTCCAGGCCAAACTGGAGACCATTCTACCGGTGCGTTGCACCGCCTCTAATCCCCCCATCCTCCCCATCCTCCCCCCTAATCCCCCCCATCCTCCCCCCCATCCTCCCCCCCCATCCTCCCACCACCACCACCACCATCACCACCACCTCCTCCCCCAGTTGTAGTACCCCACATATTCATTCATTGAGTTAGGCAGGCAGGCAGGCAGGCAGGCAAGCGTTCATTCATTACATTGTCATAGGCAGGCCATTGTTGACCCAAGACAAGTACGCTCTACACATCGGGAGGAGTCATCCAACCATTCTTTAGCTGATTAAGAAGACGAGCAGCCAAATCTCTGGCTGAAGCTATGAAACCAAGTTTGAGTTCAAGTTGGCGGATTAATGAGCACAATTAAGCAAGGCACTAGGCAGTGAAGCAAGGGAGCCACTACTACTAGATCACTCCTGCACCACACTCCTGATTATGGAGTACAGTCACTTGGGTCAGACAGTTGTTAGACAAATTAATGGGCACACGTAAGCAAGGCACTAGGCAGTGAAAGCAAGCGGGCTGGCCCGCCTCAACCTCACACCTCTAATAAGGCGTACTGCTTATTGTATTTACTGGCCTCCACATCCATTCGTCCAGGGCTAGAATCCTGATGGGTATACCCCCCATCACCCCCCCCACCCCCCTCCCCTGAGCTTCTCCCAACCTCCCCCCCACACCCAACACCGACACCCACACCCTACCCCTGAGCTTCTCCCCCCCCCCCACCACCACCACCCCACCCATGAGCTTCTCCCAACCCACCACCACCACCACCACCCCTCCCCTGAGCTTCTCCCAACCCACCACCAACACCCCACCCATGAGCTTCTCCAAACCTTCCCCCCCCACACCCACCCATGAGCTTCTCCCAACCTCCCCCCCACCCCACCCCACCCACCCCCATCCCACCCCACCCCACCCATGAGCTTCTCCCAACCTCCCCCCCACACACACACACCCCGAGCTTCTCCCCACCTCCCCCCTTCAGTGGCCTCCTCCTGTTGTGCTCGCCCCCAGTGAAAGCAAGCGGGCTGACCCCCCTCACACCTTGTAATAAGGCGTACCATTTATCCTTTATATTGGTGTCCACGAGAGAACAAAAAAGGCACAGGTCCCCCCTAACCTCCTCGTAACATCCTTTTAATATCCCCTATGCAAGAGCTGTGGGACGTGGACATTACTTCCATCCTCTTAACATCCTTCATCCCCTTTACCCCATTGACCCCCTTTTAGCATCCTCTTAACCTCCTCACTGTCCTGCAGGACCTGTGGGATGTGAACATTGCTGCCACCGCAAACGTGATTGACAGGTTGCTTCTACCCTTACCAAGCAGTATTAGACAAGAAGTCTAACAAGATAGAGAGAAGAAAGAAAAATGGCACAGGGCCTCCTCTAAACTCCTCTTAACATCCCTCATGTCCTGCAGGAGCTGTGGGATGTGACCGTTGCTGCCACCGCAAACATAATTGACCAGGTTGCTTCCGCCCTGAACAAGCGATGGTAGACAGCGAGAGAAAAACAAAAAAATGGCACGGGCCCCCCCCTAACCTCCTCTTGACATCACCTATGCAGGAGCTGTGGGACGTGGACATTGCTGCCACCGCAAACGTGATCGACCAGGTTGCTTCTGCCCTGAACAAGCGATGGTAGAAAGGGAGAGAAAAACAAAACAAAAATGGCACAGGGGCCCCCCTAACCTCCTCTTGACATCACCTATGCAGGAGCTGTGGGACGTGGACATTGCTGCCACCGCAAACGTGATCGACCAGGTTGCTTTCTGCCCTGAACAGCGATGGTCCAGCTCTTCGGACAAGGGGTCGCGGACTAAGCTGTCCAAAGTCATTTCACTCATTTACAGCAAGCCTACCAAAGGAGGTTCATACAAGCTCCCATACTACGATTTCTTTAGCCTAGAGTTGGAACCTCTTATCAAAACGGTAAAAAACAAGTATGAATTAAGCCAGAATTTAGTGTATTAAATAATTGTATGAATTATTTGTATTACATAATTGTGTCCAAGGCCGTTTCACTCATGTACAGCAAGCCTAACATAGGCGGCTCATACAAGCTCCCATACTATGACTTCTTTAGCCGAGTTGGAACCTCTGATCAAAACGGTAAAAAAAAAAAAAGGTATGAATTAAGTGTACTAAATCATTGCATGAATTGTTTTTGTTAAATAATAAGGTCATTTCGCTCATTTACAGCAAGCCTAACCTAGGAGGCTCATACAAGCTCCCATACTAGGATTTGTTCGGCCTAGATTTGGAGCCTCTTATCAAACGGTTGGGTGAAGGGGTGCATAGGGGGTGCTCGTGTGGGGTGGTGGGGGTGGGGTGAGGTGTAGGGATAAGGGGCTCAGGGGTGGTGGGGTAGTCAGCAAGGGTGCAGGGCGTGGTGGGGTAGGGAGAAGGGTGCGGGGGGGGGGGGGGGGGGGGGGGGCTGCTGAACAGCTGATAGCCTGTAAGACGCAATATCATTACCCTGTCTTTACCCTTGCATAATGCTCAGGGGTGGGGGTGTCCATAGCCCAGGTTGGAATATATACTCATGTGTGTGTAAGTGTTTTCAATGTGTGTACAAGGTTTGTCAATGAATGCCTCAACATATAAAGTAAATAAATTTTCATTCACCAAGTGTGCACCAACTTGTTCAGAAGGGCTTATATAAGCAACTTGTTCAGAAAGGCTTATGTAAGCAACTTGTTCAGAAGGGTTTATGTAAGCAACTTGTTCAGAAAGTCTTGTGTAAGCAACTTGTTCAGAAGGGCTTATGTAAGCAACTTGTTCAGAAGGGCTTATGTAAGCAACTTGTTCAGAAGGGCTTATGTAAGCAACTTGTTCAGAAGGCTTATGTAAGCAACTTGTTCAGAAGTAGAACTTGCAAAGTCACTTTCATGTAAGCAACTTGTTTCAGAAATCTTATTAAGCATACTTGTTCATGAAAGTCTTTATGTAAGCACTTTGTTAGATAAGTCTTATGTAAGCACTTGTTCTAAGGCTTATTGTAAGCACCTTGTGTCAAAAGGCTTATTTAAGCAACTTGTTCAGAAAGTCTTTTGTAACATACTTGTTCATATGGCTTTATGTAGGCAACTTTGTTCGAAAGGCTTATGTAAGCACCTTTTGTTCAGAAAGGCCTTCTGTCAAAGACAAAGCGTTGTTCAGAATGGCTTATGTAAGCACCTTGTTTCTCAAGAATGGCTTATTAAGCCTTGTGTTCAGAAAGCTTATGTACAGCAACTTGTTCAAAAGGCTTATGTAAGCATACTTGGTTCAAAATGGCTTATGTAGCACTTTGTTACAGAGAAGTGCTTATGATAATGCAACATTGTAATCAGTAAGGGGACTTATGTAAGCATTTTCCAGAAAGGCTTATGTAACAACGTGTTTAGAAGGGATTATGTACAGTTCTGACGGGGGAAGTAATGTTTCTAAATTTGACGGTCGTTTGAGGGGGTTTATTATAATTTGATACTATAATTTTTATGTTTTATTCCAATGGAATTTTGTTTGACGTTTTGCATCTGACGGTTTTATTTTTCATAAAATCCATTAATGCAACTGTATGTTTCTGCTTGGACATGTTACACTGGTTTATCGCCTGTCTGCATGGTACGGCAACTAGTTCAGAAGGGCTTAGTAATGATCACGCCTGGTGGGGGGTGGTATTAAGGAAGCCCCGTCTTACGGCGGTAGCGAACGAGCTGCTACTTTACCTGTACAAAGCTACCATGGCGGTTGACAGCGACCGCTAACACTAAAGCATTCCTGCATGGATTTGAACCCTCCACCTTCTTCGTTTGAGGAGCTCTGCCATTGAGTCATCGAAACAGGGATTAGAGAAGGGCTTATACATAGGGAAAGGCAGTATGATATCATACCATCATATGATATCATGTGACGACGGAGATCTAGCTAATCCAAGGTTAAGGTTAGGAATGCAAGGGTAATAACTAACTAACGAACGAACGAACGAACTAACTAACTAACTAACTAACTAACTAACTAACTAACTAACCAATCAACCAACCAACCAACCAACCAACCAACCAACCAACCAAATAACTAAATAACTAAATAACTAAATAACTAACTAACTAACAGGAAAACAAACAAACAACTTACAGTCCTCAGAGTTTCTGACCAACAACCTACGTGTGTGCGTGCAGCTGCTTGGAAAAGACGGGTTGAACTACATCTCCAGAATGGCGATGGAAAAGCTAGACCACGGGCTTCCTTTCCACCGAGACCCTGGCACCCTCCCAGGTATGTTCCGGTTGGTAGCTAAACAATTTAGGGTGGGTTTTTGTCAGTTTTTTTGGGGGGGGGGGGCGAGCGATTGTGTGGGGGACTGCCTTTCCACGGAGACCCTGGCACCCTCCCAGGTAAGGTACCTGGTAATTAATACTGGCCTAACCCCCACCCCCCACGCGCACCCCACACACACACCACCAACACCAACTACAACAGCAGTAGCTTTAAGCTGTAGGGTGCGATCTTTGTCGGTTTGATGATGGAAAAGCTAGACCACGGGCTTCCTTTCCACCGAGACCCTGGCACCCTCCCAGGTAACAGGGGGTCCCGAAACTAACTGACCCCTTATCTGCCCTTATGCTGATTTTTTACATGTATGTCTTGCATAGAACATGACACCATGCATGGGTGCAATGCAAGTCCATGTGCCATGTGCACATCCCTGACCCCCTCCCAATCCAAATCAAGACGGGTCATCTCCCGTTCTGGTGACTGAATTACAAAAAAATGTCGTAATACCCAGTAATACCTCAAAAATGTCTGGACACCTCAAAACATGTCGTAATACCTCAAAATGTTGAATACCCAGGTTATACCTCAAAATGTTGAATACCCAGGTAATACCTCAAAATGTTGAATACCCAGGTAATACCTCAAAATGTTGAATACCCAGGTAATACCTCAAAATATTGAATACCCAGGTAATACCTCAAAATGTTGAATACCCAGGTAATGCCTCGAAATGTTCAAATGTTCAAAAAAATCGTAATACCTCAAAATGTCGTCAAACTTCATAAATATGTCGTAATACTGCGTAATACCTCAAAATGCCATAGCACCTCAAAATATTACCAAATAGACCATGGGCTACCTGTCCACCGAGACCCTGGCACTCTCCCAGGTATGTTATTGGTGGTAGCTAGAAGCTTAAGGGTGCGGTCTTCGTCAGTTGGAGGGGGGGGGGGGGGGGGGGGGGGGGGGGGCTACCTTCCCACCAAGACCCTAGCACCCTCCCAGGTATGTTGAAGGTGGTAGCTAGAAGCTTTAGGGTGGGTTTTTTGTCAGTTTGGGGGGGCCGAGCGGGTGCTTGGTGGACTGCCTTTCCACCGAGACCCTGGCACCCTCCCAGGTATGGTACTGGTGTTTTTGTATTATAATCATTATTATTATTTCCTTACTCTTACAAGAAGCCTGACATTACGGAATATGATGGAGTTTTATTTTACGGTATTAACAGATTGTAATTATCTTGGATTAACAGATTGTAATTATCTTGGAGAAGACACATTGACACACATACATACATTATATATGTAGACATACATGGATTGTCGATCTCGGCGCTAGCTGGCTACCAGCTAAATTAGCGTTACTAATAGCGTATCTTGGCAGAGGCGGGGGGCAGAGGCACAGGGGGTGTACACGGACAATTTTAGTAATGTACTACCATTTTCAAAATCTTCTGAGCGAAATTTTCGCAAGGCAACTTAGACCTTTCTCATGGCAACTTCTTGGCGCTCAATCTACTCTCATCGCTCAACTTATGCTGGGCTCTATCCATTCCGAGCGATTGCAAATTTTTCGCTGTCGTGGTCTGCTTCCAATCCTCCGCATCAAGATTACACCTGCGCGCCATCCCCCTTTCCGCCTTTTTGACTGAGCAGATGAATGCAAAGCGATAAAAAGCAATAATGGCGCTCAGACTACTTGTCTATAATCTATTACTCTAAATCTAATACAGCCAGCAAACTTCTCGATGCGGTCTTCTGCTCATGCTCCATGATGCGTGCCAACGGTCCTAATGGACATGAGGGCGCGCAACACCGCTAGCCAGCGCTCAAAGTGAGCTTGCCAGAGCAGGAGAGGAAGGGCTTTCAATTAATTCCACCAGGTTGCGAGTAATTGCCATTTCTATATATTACCATGCTTCTTTTCTCCGCCTGCGAGCGTAGCCACCATTCATTTCACGCATGCGCACTTTCACCATGCCTGTGCATCAATTGTGACACGGTTGGCATCCAGTGGATGCGAGCAGCCATTTCCTTCCCATTACTCGCACTTAGACCGCTCATCCTATCTATGCAATCTCTTTTCATTGTACCGATGATCGTTAAGCACGGCGCTGCGATTTTTGATTCAGCAGGTGTTGACCGGACGGAAGTCGAAGATTTCTACCATGTAATCAGGAAACATGTCCCACGCAGTATGCTGTACCGAGGGCAGAGGGCAGAGTTGGCTGAATGAGGTATTTTGAGGTCAAACAGACATATCCCCGGCCCAATTGCATGTAAAGAAGATGCTGCAGGCAAGTCGTAATGCGGCGCGAGCCCAGTTTTCTCCGCGGGATTCAATCGTTCGCAAGTTTTTGGTGGATCGGATCCGCTTGGTTAAATCACCCATAGGTCTGCCTTTTGTCCCCCCTTAGTCTTCTTCCCGATCAAACCTCGCAGCTAAAGTGGCAGGGTAGGGAGCGGTAGGGAGAAGAAGGGAAGACTGATGAGTTTGTTTGTTTTTGTGGGCTTGGGGGTGGGCAGGGGGAGGAGAGAGAGATGGGGAGCGGAGGACGTGTGTTGTGTGTTTGTGTGTGTGGGGTGGGGGGGATAGATGGAGGGGGGGTGGATGGGAGGGTGGATGGAGGGAGGGTGGATGGGAAGTAAGGGAGGGGGGTTTGAGACAGAAAATAGGAAGGAGGCATGAAGGAGGCAAGAGGGAGAGGCAGAGAAAGAGGGGAGGAGGGACTGAGGGAGGAGTGTGTGTGCAAGGGGGCGTGGAGGGGTGACATGAGGCATGTTGCTAAACACGCCTCAAGTTTTTGTGTGAAAAATGCAAAAGATATTCATGCTCACACCGGAAATTTCATGTATATACAAATGTTCATCAGGTTTTGTGAAGAAAGAATGAGCCTAAATTGCCCTTATGCAGGTTTGTATGGGTGGGAGGGGTGGCGGGTGGCCTCGGCCACACGGGCAATGTACTAGTACATACATACATTCATACATACATACATACATACATACATTCATACGTAAATACATACACACATACATACATACATACATACATACATACATACATACATACATACATACATACATACACACATACACACACCACCACATACATACACGTATACACACATACACTCATACACACACAACCACACACACATGCATACACAACTACACACACACGCATACACATACGCACATACGCATACACAACCACACCTACATACACACATACACATACACACATACACACACTCATACGCATACACATACATACATGCACACACAGATACATACATACACAATCACACAAACACATACACCCAGGCAAGACCCACCACATCTACGTGCCCATCACCAAGTGCACCACACAATTAGTGTCCCAGCCATGTCCCTAGCCCGACAAGCTGCCCAAAGGTCATGAATATGGATGATAAGGAGATGAAGATACACCAACACACACATCCCCCCTTAGGCAAGCACTACACACACGATACACACACAACACACACAACAAGGGCCAGAGCGTGATCCTCCCACAGAAGGAGATGAAGATACACCAACACACCTTTGTTTTCTTTTTAAGCCCTTCCTATCACGGTTGGGAAAGTCCCTTTAGCCTATTTGGCCTACCCCTGGACTGTAACATACACATATACACATACACAACACTCGCCACAAAACGGACCACACACACTCCCCCCTTAGGCAAGCATCACTGCATCTACGTGCCCATCACCCAGTGCAGCACATAGTTAGAATCTCAGCTATCCTATCAACCAATCCACCAACCACACAACCAAACAACCATCCAACCAAACAAACAAACCAACAACCTGGCACCCTCCCAGGCAAGAACCACCGCATCTACGTGCCCATCACCCAGTGCATCATACAGTTAGAGTCTCAGCTATCTTATCAACCAAACAACCAAACAAACATCCAAACAAACAAACAAACAAACAAACATCCTGGTACCCTCCCAGGCAAGAACCACCGCATCTACATGCCCATCACGGAGTGCACCATACAGTTAGAGTCTCAGCTATCATATCATACAACCAACGAAACAAACAAACAAACAAACAACCTGGCACCCTCCCAGGCAAGAACCACCGCATCTACATGCCCATCACGGAGTGCACCATACAGTTAGAGTCTCAGCTATCATATCATACAACCAACCAACGAAACAAACAAACAACCTGGCACCCTCCCAGGCAAGAACCACCGCTTCTACGTGCCCATCACGGAGTGCACCATACAGTTAGAGTCTCAGTTATCATATCATACAACCAACCAAACAACCAAACAAACAACCTGGCACCCTCCCAGGCAAGAACCACCGCATCTACGTGCCCATCACGGAGTGCACCATACAGTTAGAGTCTCAGCTATCATATCATACAACCAAACAAACAAACCAACAACCTGGCACCCTCCCAGGCAAGAACCACCGCATCTACGTGCCCATCACGGAGTGCACCATACAATTAGAGTCCCAGCTGTGCCCCCAGCCTGACAAGCTGTCACTGGGCCAGAGCGTGATCCTCCTAGAAAAGGAGATGAAGAGTGACGACTGCATTCGCATCCCCGAGAGAGTCGGTGTCGCCTACGAGCTCAACAACCGCATCCTGCATCAGATCAAGGGCGAGTCGGTGGAGAAAGGTTGCGTGCTGCTGGTCATTGATGCGACAGACCCTGGGGGAAAGCTAGCCCTGCCGGTAACACGCACAATGCCACACGGGTGCAGGTGCGTTGTATGTAAGGGTGTATGTTGTGCATCTTTGCATAGGCCTGTGCATATGCATTTGAATCATGCTGTCTGTCTGTCTGTCTGACTGTCTGTCTGTCTGGACCTTCTGTCCGTCTGTCTGCCTGTTTGTCTGTCTGTCTGTTTGTCTGAATCTTCTGTCTGTCATCTGTCTGTCTATTTGTCTGGATCTTCTATCTGCCATCTGTCTGTTTGTCTGGAAATTAATGGGCCTTATGTCTGAAAACAGCCTGGATTCTTGCATTTGGCAGTTAACCACAAACGCGCAATCTCTGGTGGTGAGGTCAGCGGTAAGAAGAATTTGAATTTGAATTGAATTGTCACATGGTTTTTCAGCCACTCTGGTGGGCAGGTTAACGGCAAGAAGAAAGAGCGGGACCAGATAAATGAAAACAGCCTTGAAATCTCCTAAGCCCCTCCATTCCACCCCCCAATTTCCAAGCCACAACCCTCAACCTACAAACAACCTGCAACCCTCCCCCCCCCCCCCCCCCCCCACACACACACACACACACACTCACACTCACACTCACACGCACACGCACACTCACACACACGCTCACACACACACAACCCACAAGCCACAAGCTACAAGCCACAACCCTCAACTCTCAACCCCAAACCCTCGCCCCACCACCACCACCACACACACACCTCAACCTACAACCAAAACATCCCCCACACGCACCCACACACTCCAGCCCGCCACCCCAACACAAACCCCATCCTCTTGCCCTTTGCCCCTTGCCACCTCTTGCAGCCCGGTTGTAAACAACTAGTGCTTGATGAGCTTAGTCTGCAAATATAAGTAGCGTTACGAGGGGGAGGAAGGAAATGATACGAATGTCTTGGAGAACGTCTTGGAGAATGGCTTGTATAATGGCTTGGAAGACTCCCGGATGTTGTGGAGCGGACTGTTTCTCTATTGGGCTACACATGGCAGCCTCCAGCCAGCCCCAGTAGCCAGCCACTGGGTCAAACCTAAAGCTTGCAGCTGCATTGGAATGCCTGGCATGTCAGCTTTCAGACGCACTAGCTATTTTTTCAGTACGGCCGCCACACAACACTATTAGCCAGAAATAGCCAGGGTAGGACAATTGCATTCCTGAAATGTGCGGTGTAACCGCACTTATTTTTGTACCCTCCCAGCAGCTCCCGGTGCACATTTTGGGGCATTTTTATAAGCGGCCCTTATTATTTTTTTTAAAAAGTGCGGTATGGCCCAGGTATGGCCGCACTTATTTGCTTACTTTCAGGTGCACTTGGTTGGGGACATTTGGGGGGCATTCATTGGTTTTAACGAATTCGGGTGTTGCCATACCGTATATACCAGGGTACTACATTTTGTCAAACTGGCCAACGCTTAAAGCGCACTAACGTCAAATTGGTCAGCGCTTTCTAGTGCGAAAAGCGCAAAAAGTGCGGGCTGCGCCCACAGGGGGTCGAAAAAACTGCGCGAAACGCGCAGTGGGGCTCAAAAAGCGTGCGCGTAATCGCGCTGTCGCGCGTGCTTTGTAGTACCCTGATATATACGAGGCATGAAGCACATTGGAATCAGCAACTTGGAGCCTTGAGTTGGCTGCAAACGCTGTAACTATCCAATATGTGTTTATATATATAACTGTGAATTGTGCCTGACAGCAGCCCCAATTCATAAAAAGCTGAGCCACTGGGTCAACTGCAATATATTTAATTAGGCTAGCGGGCCACAAATTGCGCTCAACTTTGAGCTACTGATTTAGGTCTCACTGAGCTGTAAAACCCACGTTCCTGATATGTATGTTGGCTTAAGGGACTTGCGAAACCGTTTAGGAAGGGCTTAAAAAGGAAAAACACTGACCCATGTGCCTTACAACGGCCCCAATTCAAGTATAGGTGAGCACCTTTGTCACCTGCATATCACCAGCTTGGGAATAGACCTGTCAGTCACCTAAATCTAAAGTAATAACCTGGTAAGCTACTTAGCAAGATTAAAGTTTATGTATACCAAGTCATTCCTAGTCGTCTACTACTTGGAATAAGCTGCAGCATCTACAGGCCCTCAGGGAAAGGGTCCACTTCATCGCCATTCATCAGAAGAGGCATGTCGGCAATGTCATTGTAGGATGCGGGGCCTTCTGGGTCCCTGTCAGACTCATCACTCTCACTGCTGAGCTCACTCAGCTCCTAATAATCATCCTCAGCCGCACCAGACTCTGTATCGTACAATAGACGATATTGTGGTTGACAACCCTGCATTTAATATCATGTCATCATGTGCTATCATATGATGGCGGCAGTCTGACTAGGCTCAAGTTACCATCTATATACAATGTCATATGATATCATACGTGCCTTTGGTCAACATCATATGATATGCCGGTCCCTATTTGTAATCAAGGCATGATGAACTTGTGCGACCGAAGGGGGAGGCGAACCCCCGACCCTTCATTCTTTAGCGATCTGGTCTACCACTAGACCATAGTAATCGCTAAAGAGGCTCAGTCCCTATTTATAATCAAGGCATGATGAACTTGTCTCCAACGAACCGGCAGCATGACAGAATGTACGCATGTTCCATTCCAGGAGTAGCCAACTGAGGCCAAAATTACTTGGCCATGGGCAACAAGGCTGGCCAAACTCGAACAATCAAGACCAACTCTAGATGTCAGGATGGCATGCTTATAATCACTGGTCCCCAACGAACCGGCAGCACAGGGAGGAGGACAGTGTTTTTCTTTTCAGCTACGATGTTTGTATGTACGCATGTTACAGTCCAGGGGTAGGCCAAACATGGGGGTCTTGGTTTACTTATGATTTGGATGTCATCAGATTCATGCATCTTGTCATAAACTCATAATTATTTGTTGCCCTGATTCCTTAGCTGTTCACATCCTTTCCCATCTTTCTAACACCCCGTTGACTTCCCTAGTTACAAGTCCTAGGCAGCGTGGGAAATTGGTGGAGAGTGGTGGCTATCAGAACGACAGGCGGCAGCAGACCAAAGCCAGTTAGTAACGAAACAGTTGGCAGGCGTGCGTGTCAGGCTTCACTTCGGGGGGCGGTCGCACAGACGAACAACGAGGTACATCTGGGGGCTCCCGTCCCCCAGGAGGGAGCGGGGAAATTCATGTCATCTTAAAATGCAAGGTGAGGACCAGGCTGCATGCTGAAGAGGTGGTTCAGCTGAAGTCCACGCTGGCACGTGTTTCCAGTGGGGTTCCGCTGACATTTTGCTATGTCCCGCTGAAGTCCACGCTGGCTTTTTTGACCGCTGAAGGCCGACGTGGACTTCAGCGGATCCTACGTGGACTTCAGCGGAATGCAAACTTCAGCGTGAGCCCTGACCCCTCCCGCTGAAGTTTTTGCATTCCGCTGAAGTCCACGTAGGATCCGCTGAAGTCCAGCCCGGCGAGCACCGGCGAGCACCAAGGATTCTCTCGATGAGGTTTGAGGCTTTCAGAACATCGACAATTTATCGAGAAACCAGCCCCTGCCCCTGCCCCACTGGAAACACACGTGAGCCAAGTGAGTCATGTGAGCCAAGTGTATCATGTGGTCCAAGTGAGTCATGTGATCACACACGTGGCCACACGTCCTACCACACTGAAGAGATTTTCTGCACACACGTGACCGGCTACATTACGTTGCAGCGCGCCCGTTCATATCACTCGACCCTACTATCCTGTTCGCATTAACTCCTCCCAAGGCCGGGCACAGACACCATAGCGCCCTTGCACAGCACAAGCCGTTAAGATCATTTGCGACTGCGCCCCCATAACCAGGAGAAGCTAGTTGGTCAAGACTTCAAGATGCCTGATTCATCGTCTGGAGCGTCAACGGATGGGGCCGTCAACCGGGTAGCCAAGTACACGGGCTTCATCGACGGCTCCGAGTACTTGCAAGCCATTCTCAACACCCCGAAGAACTTGACGAATAGGTAGGCTATCTCGAATACGCCACCGCCCACACAAAATCCTCCTACAACCCGTCGACCGCCCAACCAGTGTTGTTCAGGACGCCGCGTCCTGCGTCGCAGGCGCAACGTCGAAGGGTTCGTTGCGTCCTGAGACGCTACGTGGGGAGGGTCCGTTGCGTGGCAGACGCAGCTTCAGTGGGTTGGTTGCGTCATAGGACGCAGGTAATGGTTCGGTTGCGTCTCATGTCGCAGGCTATGAAATTTGTTGCGTCTCAGGACGCAGAGCTCCTCATCCTCAACTTCCTTATCCTCACCCTCCTCATCCTCCTGGGCAACCCTGCCCCCAACTCACCAACCCTTCCAACCTCCCAACCCTTGCAAGCCATTCTCAACACCCCGGGGCACTTCAATAATAGGTATGCCATTTAAGGGACGCCCCCGCCCATCACCGATCCCAACCTAATGGCTCAGTGGCAGAGCAACCCTGGAGAAAGATCGCAGCAGGTGCGGGGTTCGAACCCCCTTGAGTGCGCTTGGGGCCGTCCGGAGGGTCGTCGACCGGCACGGTAACTGGAATCTAGATGCGATGTCAACTTCCCAACGAGGGTTGTTCAGGACGCCGCGTCCTTCGTCCCAGACGCAACTTCGAAGGGTCCGTCGCGTCCTGAGACACAACGTGGGGAGGGTCCGTTGCTTCGCAGACGCAGCTTTGGTGGGTTGGTCGCGTCGCAGGACGCAGGCTATGGGTCGGTTGCGGGTCGGTTGCGTCTCAGGACGCAGGCTATGGAATTGGTTGCGTCTTCATACTCAGAGCTGGGGGTCCTCCTGAACAACCCTGATCCCAGCCCTTGCAAGTCACTCTGAACACCCTAAGAACTTGAAGACTAGGTTGAGTATATTGGGTGCCCCCCCTCCCACACAAAATCCCCCTCCCCCCTTATAACCAGGCTGTTCCATCGCCCCAATTCTGCCAACCTGTAAGGGGATGCTGTAAACTAGACAATCCACACAGACCCCCACATAAACCAACACTAGAGTAACGAAGACCCCCCAAATTAGCAGTGAACATCACCTCCTGTCTGCTTGTCATCCCCTCCACCACCACCACCCTACCATCAACGCTACTTGTGCAGAGAGGATTCCAGCACCAGCAAATCTTAAATAGCTTGCCTACCACCAATCCACACAGACAACCACATAAGCCCACACCCAACATCACCTCCTGCCTGCCTGCATGCATGTAATGCCAGCTTATCCATCCACTGATCAGCCCAAACTGCTTACCCCCCTCTCTAATTCCCAGGGCTATTCCATTGCTCCAACGCTGCTGACCTGTCTCAATCCATGCCAATTCCAGCCACTGGCTAAATAACTACGTCAATAAGACCCTTGCTTTGGCCTGTGTATGTTGTTGCAGTCCAGGGGTAGGCGAAATAGGCTGGAGGGACTTGCCCAACTGTGTAGGAAGGGCGTATAAAGAACACCTCACCCTCCTCATCCTCCTGGGCAACCCTGCCCCCAACTCACCAACCATTCCAACCTCCCAACCCTTGCAAGCCATTCTCAACACCCCGGGGCACTTCAATAATAGGTATGCCATTTAAGGGACGCCCCCGCCCATCACCGATCCCAACCTAATGGCTCAGTGGCAGAGCAACCCTGGAGAAAGATCGCAGCAGGTGCGGGGTTCGAACCCCCTTGAGTGCGCTTGGGGCCGTCCGGAGGGTCGTCGACCGGCACGGTAACTGGAATCCAGATGCGATGTCAACCTCCCAACGAGGGTTGTTCAGGACGCCGCGTCCTTCGTCCCAGACGCAACTTCGAAGGGTCCGTTGCGTCCTGAGACACAACGTGGGGAGGGTTCGTTGCGTCGCAGACGCAGCTTTGGTGGGTTGGTCGCGTCGCAGGACGCAGGCTATGGGTCGGTTGCGGGTCGGTTGCGTCTCAGGACGCAGGCTATGGAATTGGTTGCGTCTTCATACTCAGAGCTGGGGGTCCTCCTGAACAACCCTGATCCCAGCCCTTGCAAGTCACTCTGAACACCCTAAGAACTTGAAGACTAGGTTGAGTATATTGGGTGCCCCCCCTCCCACACAAAATCCCCCTCCCCCCTTATAACCAGGCTGTTCCATCGCCCCAATTCTGCCAACCTGTAAGGGGATGCTGTAAACTAGACAATCCACACAGACCCCCACATAAACCAACACTAGAGTAACGAAGACCCCCCAAATTAGCAGTGAACATCACCTCCTGTCTGCTTGTCATCCCCTCCACCACCACCACCCTACCATCAACGCTACTTGTGCAGAGAGGATTCCAGCACCAGCAAATCTTAAATAGCTTGCCTACCACCAATCCACACAGACAACCACATAAGCCCACACCCAACATCACCTCCTGCCTGCCTGCATGCATGTAATGCCAGCTTATCCATCCACTGATCAGCCCAAACTGCTTACCCCCCTCTCTAATTCCCAGGGCTATTCCATTGCTCCAACGCTGCTGACCTGTCTCAATCCATGCCAATTCCAGCCACTGGCTAAATAACTACGTCAATAAGACCCTTGCTTTGGCCTGTGTATGTTGTTGCAGTCCAGGGGTAGGCGAAATAGGCTGGAGGGACTTGCCCAACTGTGTAGGAAGGGCGTATAAAGAAAAAGCACTGGCCTAATAACAACATCAAAAAGCGGTAAATCAACGGTTGACTTACCCTTTACAAGGGACCATACACGGTAGTTTTTTTTGTGGAGTTCCCCCCCCTGGGGGGTGGGAGCCCCCTGATTCCCCCCATAGTCCGTTTGTGCGTCGGTCTGACCGACCGACCGACCGAACAAACGGAGCCCGACACGTAAGCAAACTGTCTCATTACTAACTGGCTTTGGTCAGCTCCAGTCCGTTGCCACCTGTCGTGCCATTGCCAACACTCTCCGCCAATTTTCCCATGCTTGCGATGCTCCATAGGACTTGTTGTTTCCATTTTACCAGTGAAATATCATATTGCTTGCTGACCCTAACCGTACAACACCCTTCCACTACTCTCCTTGCAACCTGGCATACATGCACATGCCAGTCACCAGCCATCAACCCACCCTACTTTCCTTTCTCCTATGCCCAGGCTGTTCCATCGCTCCAATGCTGCTGAACTCAAGGAGGATGCTGGAAACCACACCGGCCTGCTCCCCTCTCTAAGAGCTGTAGACCTGGTGGGTCTGGGTGTAGGCATGATGCTGGGCGCTGGAGTGTTTGTCAGCACTGGCTCTGTGGCTGCAAACTACACTGGCCCATCCGTCATAATTGCCTTTTTCATTGCGGGCGTGTGCGCATTCTTGTCCTCCTTCATCTACGCGGAGTTCACTGTCGACTTACCCTTTGCTGGTGGAGCTTACAACTACGTCCTCTGCTCCCTGGGTGAATTCTTGGCTTGGTGAGTCACACATGCAATGGGGGACCTAGGATTCAAAAACCAAAGCAGTACAATTCTTGAGTGTTAATAATGTGTTTGTATGTCCTCTGCCCCCTGGGTGTATTCTTGGCTTGGTAACAGGGTACTTCCAAGTGGAGCTGGCGCGCTGCCTTTTGAGCCCCACTGCGCGTTTCTTGCAATTTTTTTGCACCCCCCCTGTGGGCGCAGTAAGCATTTTTTGCGCTTTTTGCAAAACAAAGTGCAGTTTTTTTGTTTTCAAGTGCGCTAATGGTAAGTCAGTTCAGACATCAAGTTGGCCAATTTGGTCAATGGAAGTACCCTGCTTGGTAAGTCAGTTCAGACATCAACTATAATCAATAGGTGGCTCCTTGGCTAGGAGCAGGGTAATTCAAAGCGCGCGCTTCTGCGCTTTTGAGCGCTGCCTTTTTGACCCCCTCTGCGCTTTAAGCGCAGTTTTTCGCAGCCCCTTGTGGGCGCTGCAAGCAAATTTTGCGCTTTTTGCACTACAAAGCGCATTTTTTTGTTTTCAAGTGCGCTAAAGCGCTGGCCAATTTGGCCATTTGAAGTACCCTGGCTAGCAGTCTCTAGGCCAGGCATGCATGAGAGCTCGCTTTGCATCTTCCCTGATGACCATTTGGGATGGTGATTACATTATAATTATATGATTAAATTGACACTGGAGCACTCAGGGTCTCTGTTGGTGAAACGATTGTTTGGGGTTCAGTTCATCAGTGAACTGAACGCCAAACATTTTTTCAATTTAGTCCCTTCCTGTCACGGTTGGAAAAGTGATTAGGTCTACCCCTGGACTGCTACAACATTTGTACAGAGAAGCATGCATACATACATTCAATTGCACATAATTCAGAGCTAGCCTGTGATGAATGGGATCTTCCCCAATCGCTTTAAACTTAGGAGTATTTAAACCAGGGCTAATTTATGAAATGCAGGATTGTCAATATTGTTCTGGTTCCAAGATTATAGGACAAATGCCGTATGATACCATACAATATATTGTACGATGCAGTATATCAGGCAATGTACCGTATGATATATCATGCTATGCATACCCATACCAATACCAATACCCATACCCACAATACCCATACCAAAACCCATACCCACAATACCCTACTGATGTTTATTCTTCCAACGCCCTCCCCTCTCACCCCCTTCCCTCTACCCTGTCCCCTCCTTCATTACAGGGTGTCTGTCTCCAACCTGTTGTTCACCTATGTGCTTGGTAATGCGGCTGTCATGCGAGGCTTTGCCCCCTACTTTGCCAGCCTGTGCAATCAACCTACCGACTTCTTCACCTACCAATGGCATGGCTACACTATTGACTGGTTTGCCTTTTGCATCCCAGTGCTCCTCACATGTCTTCTGGTGCGAGGTACTAGGGACAGTGCTACTGCAAACCTTATCATCACTGTGATCCACCTGATCATCATGGTCTTCATCATTATTACAGGTTTCACTCAGGCTAAGTCTGAGAACTTCACCTCCAACTTTGCCCCCTTTGGATGGCGTGAGGTGTTCAATGGTGCTGCCCAGCTCTTCTTCTCCTTCATTGGCTTTGATGCTGTTGCCACCTTAGCTGAGGAGGTAGTCGACCCCCAGAAGGATCTTCCCAAAGGTATCCTTGGCTCTGTGGGCATCGTAACAGTCATCTATATCCTCATGGGTGCAGTGCTCTGCCTCATGGTCCCCTTTGACATGCTTGACTCTTCCGCGCCCTTCACCTCCGCCTTTGACTACGTCGGCTTGTCCTGGGCCAAGTACATTGTAGCTGTTGGTGCACTGTTGGGCATATTGACAGGAGTGTTTGTCGGCATCCTAGGTGCCTCGCGCCTCCTAACCAGTAGTGGCAGGGAGAGCATGCTTCCCCCCGTTGTGGCCATGGTGGGCAAGAGGCAGACCCCTTGGGTGGCCACCTGGAGTATCGGCGGCATTACCTGCCATCATTGGCCTATTCACCTCTTTTGACAACCTCATTGACCTGGTGTCTATTGGTGTGCTGCTTGTGTTTTGGTTGGTGGCTCTGGCCTGCGTCTGGAGGCGCAACTATGTGCCTGGGGAGACTTCCACCATGGGTGTGGTGTCTACCGTGTCTCACCTTGTGGCCTTCATTGGCCTGGCACTGGCCTTCTCTATTACCTGGGTGCTGGAAACCGGTGGTGACCAGAACTACATCTACAATGCCGTCTTCCTGGGCTGTGCTATCCTTGTCGCCTTCTCCATGTTCTTCTTCTGCAAGCCTGTCTACACTCCTGCGAAGTATGTGTGCCCCATCTATCCCTTCATTCCCTGCGCTTCCCTCTTTCTAAACACCTTCCTGCTGTCTCAGCTGAGCGAGAGTGGCTGGATATTGTTTGGGTACTGGACCTGCGTAGTAGTGGGCGTCTACCTGCTTTACAGCATGCCCGCCAGCTGGGTGCATGACAGGGCGAGGGGCAAGCAGCATGCTCAGACCAACTTGCAGAAAATGATGGAGAGTGGCAGTGGCAGTGGAGTGGCAGCGAAGCCTGTGGTGATCATAAGCAGTGCCAATGCCTTGTAGATAAAAGCAGGGCCTTAAAGCAGGGCCAATGCCTGTGGTGATCATAAGCAGGGCCAATGCCTTGTAGATAAAAGCAGGGCCTTAAAGCAGGGCCAATGCCTGTGGTGATCATAAGCAGGGCCAATGCCTGTGGTGATCATAAGCAGGGCCAATGCCTGTGGTGATCATAAGCAGGGCCAATGCCTGTGGTGATCATAAGCAGGGCCAATGCCTGTGGTGATCATAAGCAGGGCCAATGCCCTGTAGGGATACATCCTTCGATTTGATATTTACCGATTGCTTTTTGGGGGCATTTCAAACTAGCTGGGCCTAAGCAGTATGGGCTGGAAATGCTTGGCTGCCCCCCCATGGTTTGAATTCATGATGCATGTGTTGCATCACATACACACAGCACTGTTTATTTTTCCAGCTACACATAGCAGCTTGCATCCAGGTCCATTAACCAGCTGTCAGCCGAATTTGTATGCCCTCCAGACCAGCTGTCAGCCGAATTTGTATGTATGCCCTTCAGACCAGCTTTGCCTCTTTGAGACACACTAGCTAGCTTCAGGTTTGTTCAATGAATGATGAAAGGGAGCTGCATAGAATCTGCTATGAGGAACCAAAGAAAGAACAGTGGCTCGCAGTGTACAGTCGGGGCCCTGCCCTGGCCTTGAGACTGAGCATGTATTTCTACGTATGTATTAACATATTCTTGTATTTATATTTATGAAGAAGGATTTTCACCTCAAATGGTGGGTCTCCCTGTGTTAGTCTCAGACTCAACTACTCAAGGGGCCTTGTGAGGACCAATCCCATTGATATTCATACATTGGTATTGGTATAGTATTGGTAGTGGTAGTGGTATCCATATAATTGGCATTGGTATTGGTTTCCATATCATTGGTATTGGTATCCATATAAATACATAATTGGCATTGGTATTGGTATCCATATCATTGTTATTGGTATAGTATTGGTATGGAATTGGTATCCATATAATTGGCATTGGTATTGGTATCCATTATCATGGGCACTCCTCAGGGTGCCTGGCAATGACCCATCCCATACGTATCCATACACTTCTAGAAATATCATTGGTGTTGGTATAGCATTGGTATTGGCATTGATATTGGTATCCATTATCATGGTGCACTACGGTAGTCAAGGTGCCTTGCGAGGACCATCCCATTGGTCCCTCAAGTTACCTTGCGCGGACCCATCAAAACCAATCAATAAAAACAAATAAAAAAACAAAAAAAAACACATAAAAAAAAAAAAACAAAAAAAAAAAAAAAAAAAAAAAAAAATAAAAAAAAGAAAAAATAAAAACAAAAAAAAAGAAAAAAAAAAAAAAACAAGAAAAAAAAAAACAAAAAACAAAAAAGGAAAAAAAAAAAAAAAAAACAACAAAATAAAAAAAAAAGACAGAAAACAAAATAAAAAAAAACAAAAAAAAAAAAAAAAAGAAAAAACAAAAAAAAAAAATAAAACAAGAAAAAAAAAAAAAAAACACAAAAAACCAAAAAAAACAAGAAAAAAAAAAAAAAAAAAAAAATAAAAACAAAAAAAAAACACACGAAAAAAAAAAAACAAAACAAAAAAAAACAAAAAAAAAAAAAAACAAAAAACAAAAAAAAAAAAACAAACAAAAAAAAAAACAAAAAAAAAAACAAAAAAAAAAACAAAAAAAAACAAAAAACAAAAAGACAAAAAAAACACAATGGTATAGCTTTGGTATTGGTATTGGTATCCATTCTCGTGGGCACTACTCAAGGTGCCTTGCAGGGACCCTTCTGGTTGGTTCTTAAGTTGCCCATGAGGACCCATCCCATTGGTCCGTTCACTACTAGAGATAGCATTGGTATTGGCATTGGTATTGGTATCCATTATCATGGGCACTGCTCTAGGTGCCTTGCAAGGACCCGTCTGATTGGTCCCTCAAGTTGCCTTGCGTGGGCTCATCCCATTGGTCCATACACTTCTAGAAATAGCATTGGTATTGGTATCCGTTATCATGGGCACTACTCAAGGTGCCTTGCGAGGACCCATCCCATTGGTCCGTACAATACTAGAGAGGGGAATGAGCGTGTGATTATAAGAGCAATTACAAGAACAATCGCATGCACAGTGCATGTGATTTCATATCCGGCATTCGGTTCTTTCTAGTTTGAATAGGTTTGTTTCATCCTTCTGTCGATAGTTTCACTGATTATTTAGCTTCCCTGTGTTGAACAACATTGAATGCGAGTGCGTTGGCTTTCTTAGTGTGTGCCTGTGGTTGCTGGATTTGAAAAGCAGCCGTGAGCCTGAAAAACGGCCGCGAGCCTGTAAGCCTGAAAAACGGCCGCGAGCCTGTGAGCCTGAAAAACGGCCGCGAGCCTGTGAGCCTGAAAAACGGCCGCGAGCCTGTGAGCCTGAAAAGCAGCCGTGAGCCTGCAAATCGGTTTAGCCCTGCCACAGGTTGCCATGTTGTGACTTAACAAGTTAATGTGACCAATTGGCTTCATGTGATTTGTTCATGGTGGGACTCTTTGCTTCCAACTATTTACTGGTTATGTACTCATGTTTGATCTGCAGGAAAATAATTTCCTGCAATATTGGTTTCCCCTGGTCTGGGCTTTATGATAAGAATATCCTAAATGAGATGATGAGAAGTCTGGTTTTGGTTTGGGATTTCTCCTGATGCTCTTTGCTGAGTGCTCGGGGTTAATTGTGTGCAGTTCATCATGCTTGATGACTGTACTTCAGCCACTTAGGACGCATCTGTTAATGCCGGGCTTGTGGGGACATTTGAACTCCACAATTTAACTGATATCGTTCATACTCAGTACCAGTGAGAGGTTTTCTGCATCAAGGTGACGAAAGGTGGTTTTACTCTCGTAGGAATAGTTTTAGTTGTGGCTGAATACGTTAGTTGGTAAAACATGAGTTTTGAATATAACCTATGGCTTGTATTGTCTAGTCCTGGGGGGTTATATTTCCTATGATTGTTCATTTAAAGGCTGTTGCTTTCTAGATAGACAGCTCCTTGGCTTCGTGTTGCTTTTCTGATGTACCTTATTCTTATGAATTGAAGCACAGCTTGTCAAAGGTGGAGTGTCAGCACACAAAAAAAACTGTATTATTGCCTTCCTGTCCTTGACTGTCCGGGGTCCCTCTTGGCCGTCCTTTCTGGCCAGTCCTTCAGGGAACCTATACCCTGGAAATGATACAGTGCCGGCGCGAAATAGTTCACCCTCTGTAACGTTGTCCCAAGTTCTCAAATCTTCATGGTGTCTAGTACTTGTATACTTCCGGAGTGCTTGACCTGGCATTCATGCATGTGTAGAGTTGGGAAGTACAATCTCGTAAATATATTATCGTGAACTGATTCATTCTTCAACATTGGCACATGGCCCCCAAGAAGCTATAATGTGGAACACCCAAGGCATAGGTACTTTAAGTGGCACCTTCAAGAAACCCTTGGTGCGTTCTTCTGGTACCCAGTAGTACTTCATGTACATGCCTAATCCAGAGCGCCAAGTCCAACACACACAAGCGCAAGGTGCTGAATAAAAAAGACTAAAGACGACCAAAGGCAAACGCTAAGAACAAATGATGATGCAGCAACAGATTCCTCGAGAGTTAATGAGCGCAATACAAACCAGGACAACCATCTTGCAGAAAGGACCAGAGTGCTTAGGATAAAAAAAAACCGCCCAGGATGTAAAGGGAGAGTCCAGACTTAACAAAAAGTGTCCAGAATCCAAACTAGCAAGACTCCACAAGCAAGCACACATGACGGGCTAAGGAGATAAAGAAGGCATTGTTACATACTCAGCAAAAACAATGCCGAGAGCCCGCGACCCTACAGGGCCGGAGCAGCTTGACAGTTTTATAGCAGTGAGGGTTTAGGCAAAATGCCCCTCATAACCTAGTCCAGGAGTTAAACTCCAAAACGCGAAAGAAAAAGCACATGAAAGGGCTTACCGAAAAAACAGAGCGAACTACCAAGGCATGGAGGGGGAAAACGAAATAAATCATGATATGTATATTGTAGAAAGGCTAAGACGTGGTCTACTCGGCAAGATTCCACGAGGAGACGGAAGACGACAAAAGGCACAGAACACCCAACGGAAAAACAAGGAAAGAGGCAGAGAGCTCTTTGATGGCGGCCTAAACACCCCCTATATTTAATTATTTATAAAGGCAAATACAAGGCCATGCCGTCAGCCGCAACGCCACAAGCAAAAACGTCAATGCACGGTAGTCCTTGGCGATCGGAGGATCTGACGGAGACTGATGTGGGGGGTGGGGACTGGGGACTGCCATCTTGCCATGGCTGATGAAGGGGTGATCATGCATCGCCCACCGTGTCCTCCCACTCAGGAGGGGGCTATTTCACAGCAACAAAGTCAACAATGCGAGTCCAGAAATCGGCCACAGCAAGGGCTCCAGCCCGCTCCGAAAGTGGGCGAGCAGCTAGCACCTGAGGAGTTGGAAGGCCCCACACCTCAATACATAGTGGCTTGGAGAGGACCGGGAGAGGCCGCACCACGGGTTGTTATTGCAGATAAAGTATAATACAGCAATTGTTACCTTTTAATTCATCTAGAATTGGCCCCTGTGGCTCAATGGACAGAGTGCCTGTCTACGGAACAGGAGGTTCCAGGTTCGAGCCCTGGCAGGGGTATGTTCTACGGTCGTGGGACCTAACATCCACACATACCACTTTTGCGACCACACACAACCATCTCTATCTTTGGAAGAAGAGAGACTCCATTATAATTCAGGCAAGGTCAGTGCAGGAACCAGATGAGGTGTACGGTCGATTCCTCCAGGTCCGGTGAAATCTGTGGACCCTTTTCTGGGGTCCCCCCCTCCCTTCGATCTCAGCGGGTTGGGTGGGGGCGGCAGAATTTACACCTGGACCCCCCTGCTCCCCCACCCGTCCTCTTGGCAGGTGTGCAAAACTCTTGATGCTCATTACTGCATAAAAAAACATTTGGTTACATGTTTGAGTTGTCATACCGGTAATCAATTTCCTTTCACATATTTTTAGTTTGTTTACTATTTATTTGCGTACTATGGTTTACATACTATCGATTTGCGTATTATGTTACTGCCATAGGCGGCGAGCAGCCTTAGAGGATGGAGCCACGTAACCAACTTAAAGTAACTGATCGATGGTCTCCACAACCCAGTCATGGGTTCACATCCTGGTTTTCGTGGGCATCGCACGGGGAAGCAGCCTGGAGGCTGATAGACCATGTAAGCGAACCAAACCAAACCTGGCCTCCGTGGGTATTGCACAGGGGGGTGGGGTACTGGGGTGGGGTGGGGTGGGGTGGGGGCTTGGAATTGGAACAAGGTGAGCAGCCCAGAGTTGGCTGAAAAACCATGTAACAATTCAAATTCAAATTCAAAATTATACCCGAGACACACACAGGGATTGGAACACGGTGAGCAGCCCAGAGTTGGCTGAGAGCCCATGTAACCATTCAAATTCAAATTCAAAATTATGCCTGAGACATACACTGGGATCGGAACACGGTGAGCAGCCCAGAGTTAGCAGGAAAAAACATGTAATAACGATCCAATTCTTTATATTTTTTGATGAGAGAAGGGTTGGCTTTAAACGCCTCCGATACCAGAAATGGTTCGCAGCCAACAGCAATGATGAGAATGGCTTGATTCCCTTTACATCTGCCTTACATAAGCAGGATCAGATTCGTTCTATAGCACAGTTTAGAATGGGTTCCCATTGGCTGAACACAGAAAGAATGAGGGTGGTGGATAGAGCACACATCCCTCGTTCAATGAGACACTGTCAAATGTGTGGGTTCCAAAAACCTGAGGATGAAATGCATATGTTTGAGTGCCCTTTTTATAATGATATTCGCCTCCGCTACCAGAAGCTGTTTACAGATATTTATAGGCATGTCCATGAGGATACCGACTTAACCGTATGGAATGTGGAATTCTGCGATTCTACATTCAGAACCTTTATGAATGGAAATGGCACTAAGACTTTCTGGAGCAACCTAGCCGACTATCTTTCTACTTGTAGAAGAGCAAGACAGGAAGCCCTGGACTGCTTAGTGGCACCGTAATTTATTATCCCTTTTTTTTCTTTTCTTCTTGTGACTTCTCATTTGTTAGCTTCTTACCTCCGCCACTGTAAGTGGTTGAGATCTGGGTCCGGCTCTAGGGGGTTTAATACCTACGCCACCAAAACGGTGGTTGGGAGCTTGGTTTGTTTGTCCTCGACACCCCCCTGATGTAATGGGGTTTTTTGCTTTGTGGGTGCTTTTTCTTTTTGTTTAAAGCACAGAGTCTCATACACCCTCGCGGTGTCAAGTAGACTTTAACATGTAATGTAATATCCTTGCCGAAGACGGCGAGCAGCCTTACCAGCTGGAGCCATGTAACCAAGTTTAAGTTCAAGTACCCATGTTTGCTCCAAACGCATGCAATGGCCCCCAGTACCCCACAATGTAAACCGTATCGTGGCTTTTATCAAGGAAAGCGTGTAGTCCAGGGTACTTCAAACGGACCCCAGGGGTTGCGTCCTGGGACGCACCCTAATTCGGGAGTTTGCGTCCTGGGACGCACCCTAATTCGGGAGTTTGCGTCCTGAGACACATCCAAATCGGAAGGTTGCGTCCTAGGACGCAGTCACTTCTAAAGGCTGCGTCGTACTATCAACAGAACCCGTAGCCCACGGCAATGGAGTGGTGGTGGGCCAATCAACTGATGGGTAAGACGCAACCGACATCCTGAACCTGCGTCCGGGACTCAACGGACCCTCCCATGTTGCGTCTGCGACGCAACGGACCCTCCCCATGTTGCGTCCTGCGACGCAGGACGCTGCGTCCTGCACTACCCTGGTGTAGTCCTACAACGGGAGGCATGAAATGAAAAAGTAAGGATAGCGCCTGGTGGGTATCAGCTTATACACTTCAAGAGTGGACAAATACTCGCAGCGGTCAAACGCGCCAATCTTTTTACGCAAGATGAGAATGATTAAAGCACTGGGGAAACCCTCTTAAGGGAAAACACCAGTGGTGGGATAAGGGTATAGACAGCAGGGTCTAGACCCTGGATAGACAGCGCGTGGCAGAAAGGACGCCAGGGGACGCTGCTCACGGGAAGCTGGCACTGTGTCATTGAGTGTGACACAGTACAGACAGAAAAGCAGTTACTATCTACAGCTATAGTTCTAAGGAAGTACAGTAGCAGTCACCAAGACATAAAATGATCGAGTGAACCGCAATTGATGCTGATAGTGGGGCCTGGTATTAAGGCAGCCCTGTCTCACGACGGTAGATACCGGGCTGCTGCTTTACCTGGACAGTGCTACCATGGTGGTTGACAGCGACCGCGAACACTAAAGCGCGCTTGTAGGGATTCGAACCCAGGACCTTCTTCAGTCCAGCGAAATGATGAACCATTGAACAATTCCCTGAACTGGGATGAGGCATGTAATCTAGTTAAAGTTTGATGGAAACCAACACCATCTACTGCACATCTAGAATCTTGTGTTTGTTGGGCTTGGTGCTCTGGTTTGCCTGCCTCAGCATCCCTCCCCTTCACGCTCCCCTTTCTGCTCTTCTTTCCGCCTCTAGTTTGTTTCCTTTTTTTGGACTTGACCTAGTTTGTTTTCAGGTTTGTGGGGGTGCCTTCAAAACCCTCGTGCTACCGTGTTTTAAAATTGGATGGTCGGCAGGCTGTGCTGCTGTCCAGTCTCGGCAGTGATTTGCTGAGTTTATGTAACGAACTCTCTCTCTCTCTCTCTCTCTCTCTCTCTCTCTCTCTCTCTCTCTCTCTCTCTCTCTCTCTCTCTGTGTCCCTCCATGGGCTACAACATGTGGTCAACGAGACCTGTTGCCAGATCGAGGCTACTCTCCTTTAGTTTTAAATATATTGCTCCAATGATTATATGATCCATTTGCGCCGACAGGGGCACAGGGCTTCGCCCCCCTGCTGTGCGCGGGGGGGCGAGCACCTCGGGGCACACACTTGAGGCTTCTGTCCAATGCGCAGGGCAACCTAGTTCAATGGACACCCGCACCAGCTACAAACCCATCCAAGCTCTTTGTGTTCCTCGCTGGGCTACCACGCATGGGGGAGCCAAGTAATTCATGACAAGCACCTCTTTCTGATGCACAGGGCAACCTAGTTCAATGGACACCCGCACCAGCTATAAGCCTATAACCCATCCATGCTCCTTGTGCTCCTTCCTGGGGTAGTGCACGCGGGGAGGGCCAAGCAATTCATGGCAAGCGCCTCTTCCTGGTGCCCTGGGCAACCTAGGTCAATCTCAATGGACACCTGCAACGTCGACTACACATCCAAATCTGTGTGCTCCTTGCTGGGGAAGTGCATGTGGGGAGCCGATTCTAACTTCGTGACACGCGCCTCCTTCTAATGTGCAAGGCAATCTAGGTCAAGTTCAATGGACACCCACACCATGGACTACACATCCCAACTCTTTGTGGTCCTCGCTGGGGTAGTGCGTGTGTCGGGACAAGCAATTCATGGCAAGCGCCTCTTTCTGGTGCCCTGGGCGAACTATATCAAGTTCAATGGATACCTGCACCATCGACTACACATCTAAACTCTTTGTGCTCCTTGATGGGGTACCACGTGTGGGGGGCCAAGCAATTCATGGCATGCGCCTTTTTCTGGTGCCCTGGGAAAACTATAGCAATTTCTATGGACACCTGCACCATCGTCTACACATCCAGACTCTTTGTGTTCCTCCCTGGGCTACCACGTGTGGGGGGGCGAGCAACTCGCGACACACGCTTCTTTCTGATGCGCAAGAAAACCACTGCTGCCACTATGAGGATGAACCAGCCCACCCAGCCGTAGTCATAGCCAAAGAGCAGCCACATCAGGAACTCCCAGCCGGCAACCTAGGGAGGATGATGGGGGGAATGAAATCAGGATGGAGACAGGGATAGGATGGATGGATGTGTATGGTGTATAAGATGGATGAGTATGTATGGTGTATAGGATGGATGTGTACGTATGGTGTATAAGATTGATAGGTATGTATATTAGCAGTCCAGTCAAAACGTGGCACCACATCAGGATCTCCCCAGGTTGGCGTTATCATTACTTAGTACTGGCTGTTGGGAGTTGCCCAACCGTGGTAGGAAGGGCTAAAAAGAAAAAGCATTGATGAACTGAACTCCAAGCAATATTTTTACTGATGGGGGCCCTGAGTTCGTGCTACAGTGATCATTAAAATCTACAATAATGGGTGTGAATGTATGTTAACAGTCCAGGGGGTAGCCAATTTCTCAGGACTTGCCCAACTGGACTTGCCCAAACTCAAATAATTGGCGGAGCCCCCTTGAAGAGGGGGTGGGAGCCCCCAGAGTCACCCCTTTGTCCGCCTGAGCGTGTGACCGTCTGACCGAGACGAAGCCTGACACGACAGCCAAAGGTCTCGTAACTAACTCGCTTCCGTTGCCACCGTCGCTCCGTTGCGGACACTCTCCGCCATTTTTTAGCGTCGCTTGCGACGCTGCATAGAACTTGTCAAGATAATCATAGTGTGAATTTGTCTCTGTGAATTTCAATCTGTGTGAATTTCAAAATCATGAACTGTACCTGTGCTTTTCTTTTCGGCTACCAGCATCAGCTTCTAGGCAGCTCCCTGAGACAGCCACTGGGCCAAATCCAAAGACACCAGGAGCATTGGAAAGCTGACGATATCAGCTTCCAGTCGAACGAGGTTGATAAAGGTTTGGGTAAAAAGAGAGAGAGCCGGGAAAGCTGTCGACAAGCTGCTGCTCGTAGCTGAAAAGACAAATCATATGCAGCGTCGCAAGCGACGCGGAAAATTGGCGGAGTGCGTTGGCAACGGAACGAAAGGTGGCAATTATGGAGCTGACGGAAGCCGGTTAGTTATGAGACAGCTGACTGACGTGTCAGGCTTCAATTTTTGGTCGTTCGGACGGACAACGGGGTAACCCTGGGGTCTCCCGCCCCCCAGAAGGGGGGGCTTTGCCCACAATCTATGCTGTGCACCCAAGCCATGTTCACAAATCACTTGTGAGGATATTCACCCCATTGTTCCATGTACATAAATATAAATAAATAAATACAAATGCATGAAAGATATATTAAAAATCTCATATATATCATCTCTCTCTCTCTCTCTCTCTCTCTCTCTCTCTATATATATATATATATATATATATATATATATATATATTTATATATATATATATATATATATATATATATATATATATATATATATATATATATATATATATATATATATATATATAAAGAAATCATGGTCGTGGTCGCGGTGGTCGTGGTGGTATCATCGCGTAACCGACTTAACCAACTTCCCGCCCAGCCAATTCCCGCCCAGCCAATTCACGCTTTTAATCCCTCCTGCTTCAACTTCTGTCTGATTGGCCTCCTTCGAATTCATTTCTCCTCCACCAAACTACAGGGGTTCAGCCCGAAGAACACAGGCAAGTGGCCCAGTGGTGCCCCTATGATGGATTTGGCACTGAAAGCGTCAAAGAATGAAATTTGGGATGCGGGGGTGTACTTGCCCATGGGGGAAGTGGATGTCCGCCCCCTCCAGGCCAAACTGGAGACCATTCTACCGGTGCGTTGTCCTTCCTCTAATCCCTCCCATCCTCCCCCAGCTCCACCACCACTACCACCACCTCCTCCCCCCCCTCCAGTGGTCTTCACTCCACATATGCATTCATTCTGTCTGTCAGTCAGTTAGTCAGGTCCGCCCCCTATAGTCCAAACTGGAGTCCATTTTACAGGTGCGTTGTCCCACCTACTATTTATGTGTTTGTGTTTGGTATGTGTATGCACGTGTGTTTGAGATTGAGTAAGTGTTTTGGTTGTGTTTGTGATTGTGTCAGGGTTTGTGCTTACAATTTAGTTTGGTATGTGTAGGTGTTTAGTCCGCCCTCTACAGGCCAGACTTCATTCATTCTATCTGTCAGTCAATTTGTCAGGTCTGCCCCCTCCAGGCCAAACTGGAGACCATTCTACCGGTGCGTTGCACCGCCTCTAATCCCCCCCATCCTCCCCATCCTCCCCCCTAATCCCCCCCATCCTCCCCCCCATCCTCCCCCCCCATCCTCCCACCACCACCACCACCATCACCACCACCTCCTCCCCCAGTTGTAGTACCCCACATATTCATTCATTGAGTTAGGCAGGCAGGCAGGCAGGCAGGCAAGCGTTCATTCATTACATTGTCATAGGCAGGCCATTGTTGACCCAAGACAAGTACGCTCCACACATCGGGAGGAGTCATCCAACCATTCTTTAGCTGATTAAGAAGACGAGCAGCCAAATCTCTGGCTGAAGCTATGAAACCAAGTTTGAGTTCAAGTTGGCGGATTAATGAGCACAATTAAGCAAGGCACTAGGCAGTGAAGCAAGGGAGCCACTACTACTAGATCACTCCTGCACCACACTCCTGATTATGGAGTACAGTCACTTGGGTCAGACAGTTGTTAGACAAATTAATGGGCACACGTAAGCAAGGCACTAGGCAGTGAAAGCAAGCGGGCTGGCCCGCCTCAACCTCACACCTCTAATAAGGCGTACTGCTTATTGTATTTACTGGCCTCCACATCCATTCGTCCAGGGCTAGAATCCTGATGGTTATACCCCCCCACCCCCCCCACCCCCCTCCCCTGAGCTTCTCCCAACCTCCCCCCCACACCCACACCGACACCCACACCCTACCCCTGAGCTTCTCCCCCCCCCCCACCACCACCACCCCACCCATGAGCTTCTCCCAACCCACCACCACCACCACCACCCCTCCCCTGAGCTTCTCCCAACCCACCACCACCACCCCACCCATGAGCTTCTCCCAACCTTCCCCCCCCACACCCACCCATGAGCTTCTCCCAACCTCCCCCCCACCCCACCCCACCCACCCCCATCCCACCCCACCCCACCCATGAGCTGCTTCTCCCAACCTCCCCCCCCCACACACACACCCCGAGCTTCTCCCCACCTCCCCCCTTCAGTGGCCTCCTCCTGTTGTGCTCGCCCCCAGTGAAAGCAAGCGGGCTGACCCCCCTCACACCTTGTAATAAGGCGTACCATTTATCCTTTATATTGGTGTCCACGAGAGAACAAAAAAGGCACAGGTCCCCCCCTAACCTCCTCGTAACATCCTTTTAATATCCCCTATGCAAGAGCTGTGGGACGTGGACATTACTTCCATCCTCTTAACATCCTTCATCCCCTTTACCCCATTGACCCCCTTTTAGCATCCTCTTAACCTCCTCACTGTCCTGCAGGACCTGTGGGATGTGAACATTGCTGCCACCGCAAACGTGATTGACAGGTTGCTTCTACCCTTACCAAGCAGTATTAGACAAGAAGTCTAACAAGATAGAGAGAAGAAAGAAAAATGGCACAGGGCCTCCTCTAAACTCCTCTTAACATCCCTCATGTCCTGCAGGAGCTGTGGGATGTGACCGTTGCTGCCACCGCAAACATAATTGACCAGGTTGCTTCCGCCCTGAACAAGCGATGGTAGACAGCGAGAGAAAAACAAAAAATGGCACGGGCCCCCCCCTAACCTCCTCTTGACATCACCTATGCAGGAGCTGTGGGACGTGGACATTGCTGCCACCGCAAACGTGATCGACCAGGTTGCTTCTGCCCTGAACAAGCGATGGTAGAAAGGGAGAGAAAAACAAAACAAAAATGGCACAGGGGCCCCCCTAACCTCCTCTTGACATCACCTATGCAGGAGCTGTGGGACGTGGACATTGCTGCCACCGCAAACGTGATCGACCAGGTTGCTTCTGCCCTGAACAAGCGATGGTCCAGCTCTTCGGACAAGGGGTCGCGGACTAAGCTGTCCAAAGTCATTTCACTCATTTACAGCAAGCCTACCAAAGGAGGTTCATACAAGCTCCCATACTACGATTTCTTTAGCCTAGAGTTGGAACCTCTTATCAAAACGGTAAAAAACAAGTATGAATTAAGCCAGAATTTAGTGTATTAAATAATTGTATGAATTATTTGTATTACATAATTGTGTCCAAGGCCGTTTCACTCATGTACAGCAAGCCTAACATAGGCGGCTCATACAAGCTCCCATACTATGACTTCTTTAGCCGAGTTGGAACCTCTGATCAAAACGGTAAAAAAAAAGAGGTATGAATTAAGTGTACTAAATCATTGCATGAATTGTTTTTGTTAAATAATAAGGTCATTTCGCTCATTTACAGCAAGCCTAACCTAGGAGGCTCATACAAGCTCCCATACTAGGATTTGTTCGGCCTAGATTTGGAGCCTCTTATCAAACGGTTGGGTGAAGGGGTGCATAGGGGGTGCTCGTGTGGGGTGGTGGGGGTGGGGTGAGGTGTAGGGATAAGGGGCTCAGGGGTGGTGGGGTAGTCAGCAAGGGTGCGGAGCGTGGTGGGGTAGGGAGAAGGGTGCGGGGGGGGGGGGGGGGGGGGGGGGGGGGGGGGGGCTGCTGAACAGCTGATAGCCTGTAAGACGCAATATCATTACCCTGTCTTTACCCTTGCATAATGCTCAGGGGTGGGGGTGTCCATAGCCCAGGTTGGAATATATACTCATGTGTGTGTAAGTGTTTTCAATGTGTGTTCAAGGTTTGTCAATGAATGCCTCAACATAGAAAGTAAATAAATTTTCATTCACCAAGTGTGCACCAACTTGTTCAGAAGGGCTTATATAAGCAACTTGTTCAGAAAGGCTTATGTAAGCAACTTGTTCAGAAGGTATCAGCTTGGATAACACTCCGGAGAGTGGACTTTGTGTGTGCAGCACGCCAATCTATAAATGCGGAGACGAGAATAAGTTACAAGCACAGGAGACCCATTAAGGGGCACCAGTGGAGGAAAGGGGGCGGTAGCCTGGAACCTGATTAGGGTACAGGCTAGACAGCGCGTGTCAGAAGAACCGATGACGCAGTCAACAGGACGTCGTCACAGTGTCATGAAGAATGACACAGTCTACGGGAAGCTGACATAGTACTGTCAGGACCGATAGTTCTAAGGGAGTACACAAGGAGTCACCAAGACATAAAACAAGCGAGAGCACCGCTATTCATGCTGATACTCCACCTATGACGCAGGTGACATACAATACTAGTACTCCACCTATGGCACTGGGGACATAGAACCATAAACTGGTAGGAAACAAAAATTATGAAGGAACGGCGGAAAAACAGGAAACCAGAAGAAAGCCTTGTCTAAAATAAAAGGATGAGAAAGGATGAACCAAAAACCACTGTAGCACTCCGAAAATGTAGCAGCAAAAAACTTGGGTCATACCGAGCTGAGCTGAGACCAAAATGGAAATGTAACCATCCATGGTAAGCGCAAAAATACTATTCATCCAGAATAGTAGGCACCAAACCAGAAAATCACTGGGAGGCCAAACAGAAATCAATCCTAATACCAAAGGAAGGGGAACAACGGTGACTGAAAGAACCGAGAACTTAACCTAAAGAGAAGACTGAAAAAATCGTATATCAAAGTTGGGGAACAACGGTATAGAAAACCCGATCCGGGAATAGGAACCTAACGCCAATCAATGATAACCAAAGAGACGGATTGAAATATCGTGTGAGCGCAGCTCACGAGAGAATCAAAGCCTAAAGGACGCAGACAAGAGGACACTAAAGACTACGATGGAAAAAAAAATTCGATGGAAAAATCCACTACCTTCAAAACTATTCTTAGCATAGAATTCATGACTAGGTTGGGATGAAAAAACCATGATGAACTGGTTTCTCACTCAAAGATGGAAGTAAGAAGATTTATGAAAGTTAATTATCATAAATCCCCAGCTACGGCACCAACGAAAAACATTCTAAGAGGTGGGTATCGCACCGCAAAGAACTCATGCACTCAAGACACACCAAGCGCCTAACCACAAGCAAACCAAACCTGCAATAACTGAAAAAATCCAAAGGATGCGAAGTTAAAATTTTCAAGAAACTTGTAACCAACAAAGGAAACACAGTTCAATGAACAATAGAAGGGTAGATGTACAACCATAGTACATAAAACCTATTGCCCACCTGAAAAATAGTAAACGCATAAAAAGGACTTCAAAGAATTTACTGCAAAGGATGGACTGAAAGGGCGCTTGAAATACACTCGGAAAACAAGAAAGAGGTGAGCGGCGGTACATCTGCAAGTACAACTGCAAGATTACCCAGCCCACCAATTCACAGTAAAATCCGAAGGGAAACAACTACTACACTCCACAAAAAGTTCCAATCACATGAGGGGCTGGTGATCTAAAAACAGTGTGGAGTAAAAAGAAATAGCTAATCTATGATGAGCTCCACCGAACGAACCATCTGCCTATGGAACTAAGAGTCAGAAACCATCAAGACGCTATAACGGTGGTCTGAATTAAGTACCACCTTCCACCAAAACCAAGAAAGACAGCTGAAAGGAAGCTGCCTAAACAAAGCGTCGTAACGCTCCACCAATCTAGACTACCCTATAAGTCAGTCTAGGAGGTGCTGAGGAATAGGCACTCACACATAGGGCCATGTTAACCTACGTATGAGAACCAGCAGCACCTAAAACAATGAATCCTGGGTTGACTGTAACACCCCAGCCATACGCAGTATCAAGCTAGACCAGTGTTCAAGATCATCACTTACCCATTCGGCAACGGCTACATCATCACATGGGCTTGACCCGAGTAATTCACCAGGGACGACAGGAGGCGTCGGAATTATCGACACCCGCTAGCCATCCGAGGTGGTCGGAGGTTGGCGACTATTAGTCAATGGACCTGATCCAGGTACCACTATGATCGAAGGCTGTCTAAATCCTAAAGCTTCACCGCTAAAACGTGGCACAGAGGAGGGCCTGGCGACCCCCTGAGATTCGGCTAAGATTATAGTTGGATATCCAACTCCCACCCGCCCTAAAACTTCACACACAATACAGCAAGATCAGGCCCTGGTCTAGAATGCAACAATGATACATCCCAGCCAGGCCAGCCAACAACAATTGGGGTTGTTAAAGGGCGTAGGGAATTACCGGTAACACATAACATATCACCGTTTGATGACAGGAGGGATGCAAGCGGGCACGGGGACCCATACTAATGGGAGAACCCAGAAAGACAGTTTAGAACTGAACTGGAGATAGAGAGTACATCACTACTCACTACTAACTGGCGCAACATTGGAAACCCAAATATAATAACCCTTACTCACCAGGGAATACCCAACCAGTCTACCAAATAATGCCTTTCTAACTAGCTTGTTGCGTGACTGCCCAATACTAAGATTACATAGCAAGGGCAACCAAAGAAACGCAACAACGACACATCAGGTGCAACCCCAAAGAAAAGCTCCGAAGGAGTCTTGTCTCCCTAGATATCAGCTTGAAATCACTCCGGTAGAGTGGACAGTAGATTAAAGCAGCGGAACAGACGCACCAATCTATACACGGAGACAAGGATAACGTTACAGACACAGGAGACCCATAAAGGGGCACCTGTGGTGAAAGGAGGCGGTAGACAGGAACCTAACAGGGTACAGATCAGACCGGAGACGTAGGTGACAGGAAGCTGCCACTGAGTCATCTCAAGATGACTCAGTCCCACGGGAAGCTGGCTCAGGAGAGCCGATAGTTCTAAGGGAGTACATAAGTAGTCACCAAGTCATAAAACGCGTGAGAGCACCGCTATACATGCTGATACTCCACCTATGACACAGGTGACATACAATAGTACTACTCCACCTATGGCACTGGTGACATAGAACTATATGTAACAAATTAAAAAAAAAATCAAAGAACTCCGAAAAAAGAAATCGAGAGAAACTTCAAATGAAACCCGAAGGGTGTAAGGGAAGGTATGAAGCAAGGCAAAGAACCAAAATTTGCCAAGTGGATATAAGAGGACAACTAAATATCAAAGTCGGGTAACAACGGTATAGAAAACCCGATCCGGGAATAGGAACCTAATGCCAATCAATGATAACTTAAAGAAACTCTAAATGTAACCAAAAATTCCAGAATACATGTAACCAAAATTCTAGAATACATGTAACCAAAAAAAATTGGTTTAAGGAGAAGCAGTCATTCCAAACATGCGAATGAAACGCCAGAACACCATAGGATCAAGGGGCTTGGTGAAGGGGTCAGCACAGTTGTCCTTAGTGTTAACATAGGCAACATCCACCTGGCCATCCTCCACCAGCTCCTGGATATAGTGATGGATGACATCAATGTGCTTGTTGCGAGGGAGCAGCTGACAGTCATTGGCCCAGCTCAAGGACCCCAAGTTGTCACCCTGAATGGTGACCAGGTCACAAGGCAGCCCTAGATCAATTCTCAACTTTTTCAACCATTGCACCTCCCTGGCAGTCTGAGACAGGGCCTGATACTCAGCCTCACTGGAGCTAACAGCAACAGTGGGTTGCCTTTTGCTCATCCAGTTCACAAGGCAGCCTCCAGCAAGCACAGCATAGCCAGTCTGAGATCTCCTGTCAGACCCATCATCAGCAAAGGATGAGTCACTAAAGACAGTAAAAGATAAACCAGGGTTGTGAGTGTAAGTGAGGCCCAGATGGGAATGTTCTCTCAAATACAAAAGCAAGCGCTTGGCTGCAGCCCACAGGGGGGCAGTGGGTTGAGCAGAAAACCTGGACAGGTAGCTAACAGCAAAAGAAATATCAGGCCTTGTGCAGGTAGCCAGGTACAGCAAAGCCCCCACAAGAGAGAGGTACTGGCTATTAGAGGCCAGAGGTTCTCCAGGAGGATCAGTGACAGTGCACTTGGACATGGGAACTGAAAACCTGGGCTTGGTAGCAGCAGTGAGACCAAACTGCTCCACCAGCTCAACAATGTAGGAGTGCTGGGAGAGGTCGATCTTAACACACCTGCCGTCAGAATCAAGTGTACAAGTCATGTCCAATGAAAGGAACTGGACAGGTACACCCATTTCCTTGACTTCCCACCCAGCTGCTTCCATAGCCTTGATCAGCAAGGCATACCTATGCAGCTCACTAAAAGCACAGATAAAGTCATCCACATAGGTCAGGACATAGCTCCACCCACCAGTAGAATCCCTCCTGAAATACAGAGCAGGTTCAGCTTTGCACATGGTAAAACCGTGGGCAACCAAAACCTGCTTTACATCTTTGCTCCAAGCCCTGGGTGCCTGCTTCAAACCACAAAGAGATTTAATCAGCTTGCACACAAGGGGAACATTGTCAGGACCAAGTTCATGAAAGCCCTCAGGCTGGTAACAGAACAGGTCCAGACCAGGTTCCAGCTTGGCATTCAAGAATGCAGTCTTGATGTCCAGCTGCCTCACAAACATTTTTCTATGAGTGATGGCAGCAAGGAGCACACGAAGACCTGCTTTAGAGGAGACGGGGGCATATACATCATGGTAGTCCAGCCCAGGACGTTGCAGAAAACCACGAACTACAAAACGAGCTTTAAAACGCAAAGAACCATCAGCCCCATGTTTCTTGACAAATAACCATCTGCCAGATAGAATCCTCTGCCTAGGAGGCTGTGGAGTGAGGACCCAAGTGCCATGAGCATGGAGGGAGGCCATCTCATCCTTCATAGCCTGCAGCCAGAGATCTCTGTCAGGGTTGGTAGGTAACATTGCAGCTTTATAAGAGAGTTCAGTAGAGGTAGAAATAAAAGCCCCCACGTACAAGCAGTGTACTTGTACATGGGCAGCGGGGATATCAGCAGTATCAGCAGTAACCGGTAATAAAGCCCCCAGCGCAGCACTCATGCGTGGTTGAACAAGGCCGGCCTCCTTTGCCTCTAAATCGTCGAAGCCTGGGTACACTGGAACACCCCAGCCATACGCAGTATCTGACCCGGACCAGTGTTCGAGGTCATCACTCACATCATCTGTGACGGCCACATCGTCGCAATGCCTGGTCCGGTATAAACCACCAGGTATAGCAGGGGGTGAAGTGATCAACAACTCCCGCGAGCTATCCGAATAGGTGGACGGGGGGTGGCGACTAGTGGGCAGTGGACCTGTACTAGGTTCCACTATGACCCGAGGCTGTCCTAATCCTACGACTTCACCGACGAAACGTGGCGCAGAGGAAGGCCCGGCGACCCCCTGAGATTCGAATAAATTAGAGCTTGAAGGAACATCAGACTCCCCCTGGCCCAATGCCGCCGCACGCGATACAGCACCATCATTACCTGGCCTGGGACGCATCGTCATCCCATAACCAGTAAAGCGGTCAACAATCGGGGTTGGTAAAGGGCCCAGGACATTGTCAGTAGTATCAGGCCCTTTACCGATGATAGCGGCAGGGGTGCGAGAAAAATACTGAGATCCATCATAGGGAAAGAGCCCAGGGATACAGTTATAGCTAAACTGTTCATAGAAGAGCACATCACGACTCTCTACCACCTGGCGCAACTTCGGAACCCAAACAAAATAACCCTTACTCACCAGAGAATACCCAACCAGTCTACCAGATAACGCCCTTTCGTCAAGCTTATTGCGCTTCTTCCCATTCACTAAGGTAACATAGCATGGGCACCCGAACACGCGCAATAACGATACATCAGGTAGAACCCCAAAGAACAACTCATAAGGAGTCTTGTCACCCTGATTAGGCAGCCGGTTGCGTAGGTAACACGCGGCGAGGAAGGCATAGGGCCAGAAGGACTTAGTGAGCTTAGACTCCAAGTGAATGCTCCTAGCTACGTTCTGAAGGACCCCATTGTACCGTTCCACAGTCGCATTCTGCTGAGCAGTGTAAGCCATGGACAATTCATGCACAGCACCAACCGATTCTAACCAATCCTCGAACCACTTCACTATAAATTCCTTAGCCCTGTCAGACCTAAGACACTTGAAAACAAATCCATGCAGCTGAGTCATCCATCTGAGGATGGTAGTTTGAACTGCTAAGGGAGCTTCATCCCTGGTTCTCAAGCACAAGACCTCAGCATAGCCAGAGTATTGGTCAGTGAGACACAGAACATAAAACTCCCCACGCAAGCCCCTAATATTAAATGGCCCCATGATGTCCAAGTGAAGGCGTTGTAATGGGGCACGGATCCTAGTTTTGCTTTCTTTAGGAAAAGGGATACGTTTTCCCTTTGCCTTCTGACAAGCATCACATGGGATCTTAGACAGTCTTTGCACCTGTTGGAGAGTGAGGGGTAAGTTCTGAACCAAACCCTTCCTTACAAGGTTGTGCATGGCATCATAGCCAGGGTGACCCAGCCGCCTATGCCACAACCATTCAGGAGTGGTAGGGATCACAACTCCACCATCCTCATCAACATCAAGAGCAAAAGCTGGATAATCTTCAGCACCATACAAACGGCCACGAGGGGTGTGACAAGGCCTACATGCAAACTTGTACACACCATCACTGGAGGCAGGGAAAGACCACAGAACAGAAGAGCCCTGTGTGGCAGTACAACTAAGACTATCAAAAGAAATCTTGCAGTTGTGAGCATGGGCAACAGCATTTACTGACATGAGGTTCACCGGACAGTGTGGGATGTAGAGAACATTGGTTAAAGTGATCGGTGTTGGTAACCAATCACTACCTAACACAATAGAACCCTGACCCACAGACCGTTGAACCACACCATCACCAAATTTAACTGCTGGCCCAGTCTCAGAAGCATGAAACACAGTGAACAAAGACATATCACCTGTGATTGACATCCCAGCTCCAGAATCAACATGCCAGACACCCTCAGACAGGCTCGGGCTGCAGACATTTGAAAATTTCGCAGTGCAAGAGAAAAGGACAGAGCGTACCTCCTATTTCTTGTCCAAAGCATACCCATCAATCTGAGCCTGCAAGGAGGCCAGCTGCCGCGGAGTAAGCACACCTGGAAGGGCCAAGGCCATGGGCACCGGATTGGTAACCGGTGCACCAGGCTTGGTCTTACGCAGGTGCGGATGCTTCGTGAAACAGCGATCCTCCGAGTGGGTCGTCTTGCTGAGGCATGGGCCCCAAGTGCAATCCAGACGTCGCTTGTTGGAACCAGAACCCTGAGAACCAGATCCCTGCCCACGCTGAAACGCAGCATTGGCAGGAACCTGGGGAGCGTCCCGGGACCAACCAGGATGCCTGGAGTCGGACCTGGGGAGAGCAATGTTCAAAATGTCGAGAGACCGATATGCCTCCAGACAAGACCAGTAATCTACAGTCTGTCTGTTAGCCAACATCATACCGTACTGGATCCGCAGCGATTCAAATCGGATCAAACGGATCCCATTCACAATGGTTTCCATGGCGTGGCGCTGAGTGACAGGATGTCCAGCACTGCGGAGGTCAGTGCACAGACTGCGAACCATGCGAAAGAAATCATCGACACGGTCAGAAGGGCCCATGTGCGCATTATGAAGTTCGATACGCATGAGAGGGACTCTAGAGGCAAGGGCATCAGACTGCGTCTTCCGGATATCCAAAAGGATATCCCGAGGGGTGGCAAAGTCCTGGTATACCTTGACCATATCGTCCTCCATGTTCGCGAGCATCATAGTTAAACACATGAACTCCTGACGTTCGAGAGGCAGTGCACTGAACCCCAACAGTGCAGGATCAAACCGAGACTCACCATGAATGAGGGTATTAGACCCAGCTCCAATCGCAGAAGGGACAGGAGCCAAGGACCTACGAATGTCCATGAAATACTCCGCAGCAAGACCAGCGTCAAGAGCGCGCTGGTCGTCTATGTTCCTAATCACAGGAATGGACCTCGCAACACTCATAAGCAGCTCGAAATCTGGGCTAACAGGACACAGAGGGACAGGCACTCGCACAAACTGATAACCAAGCTTCTCGTGATCACTACGCCTCGTACCACCAAAGGAAACACCATGATCTGGGGGATCCAGAATCCCAGAAGTGACTGGACCAAGAAAAGAACGACACCTGGTACCAAGCTCAGAGAAAGCCATCACTCGGCGATGCCTCAGCTTCACACTAACATTTGCCATTGTAGCCTGCATATCCATCCGACCGTACAAAGAGCGGTTCAAGGACTCACCATCCCGTCGATCCATGTTGATCAGGCGGTAGTCCCGAAGGTTCAAAGTCGGAGGAGATCCGCCAGTGAGCAGATGCTCCCAAGATGCGCAAGACTGCGTATGCAGCATAGGAGGAGGGCCAGGGGCAGGAGGCAGCTCCACCGGCGGAGGCGGAGGGGGTTCCAGGGAGGCACCAGCAGCAGAGGTGCGTGCAGAGGAAACAGCAGCCTCGCGAGAGCGAGTGTGGTAGCCAGGGAGGCCACGCTCCATGGGGGCAGATGCAGAGGAAAAAGAAGCAAAGCCCTTCAAGAAAGTGGGCTTAGCCACCTCCGGGTAAGCCGGGGGAACAGGCTCAAAGGGAGGCGCCGACGAAGGCTGAGGCAGATACACAGGCGAAAGCTCTCGATTAGGCATCTGCTGATCAGGAGGCTCATACACCGGCGAAACAGCGGAAGTCTCAAAGACACGAGTGGCAGCAGCAGATGGGGTCACGCCACCGAAGTCAGCACTCGTAGCACTCTTCAAGTCCTCCTCATCATCAGTAGTAGTAGAGTAGTCTTCATCATAATTGAAAGGGACGAAAGGAGGCTGCGGGTCTGATGCACAACGGATGATCTGTGTCTGTACACAACACAGCTTCATCAGGACATCCTCAACATCAGAGGAAAGGCGTCGAACATTGAGAGAAGGAACCGTAAAGTTGGAGGATTGATCGGGGGGGGTTACTTCCTTGATGGCGGAAGGACCCTCCTCTCCGGCAGCAGAGGCCGCTGGCGCGCAGTCGTCTAGCCAATCTAGAGGAACCTTCACCCCCGTTGGGAGGATTCGGTCGCATCCATTGCTCACAATGACACTGCGGATCCCACGAGCCCATGAAACACCATTAAGTTTGGTAAGTTTCACAAAGCCGGCAGGAGGCCCTCGCGGAAGTTGCATTATCAAAGCAGTGGTAGTGATGAGGAGCCCAATGACCTATCAGCTTGAAATCTTTCCGGTAGAGTGGACAGTAGATTAAAGCAGCGGAACAGACGCACCAATCTATACACGGAGACAAGGATAACGTTACAGACACAGGAGACCCATAAAGGGGCACCTGTGGTGAAAGGAGGCGGTAGACAGGAACCTAACAGGGTACAGATCAGACCGGAGACGTAGGTGACAGGAAGCTGCCACTGAGTCATCTCAAGATGACTCAGTCCCACGGGAAGCTGGCTCAGGAGAGCCGATAGTTCTAAGGGAGTACATAAGTTGTCACCAAGTCATAAAACGCGTGAGAGCACCGCTATACATGCTGATACTAGATGAACACGCGATTGCAAAGATAACACACTAGCACCATGCTGAGCAGTGTCATCATCAACAACTCATGCATGCCCCAACTAATCGAGATCAACCATGCCTCTATACCACTTACCTAAAAATTCCTAAGCCCTATCAGAACTCAAACACTTGAACCCAAACTCACGTAGCTAAGGCATACACCTAAGGGGGGAACCAGGGGCACGGGAAGACAAAGTAGTAACCTCTGACGAACCACGGAACGCACCCAGGGGTCACAAGGAGCCTAAGAGAGAAAAATATCCACCAAGATATCATGCCGCTGGACTAGGGCCAGGACGGCGTCCACTGCGGCCTGTAGCATGGGCGAAGTCCGGCGCTGCGAGACCTGGGATCACAGAAGGTGGGGAAGCGTTAGGTCGAAGTCGAGATTTGAGGTATGGGAAAAAAAGGAGACGAGAATGACAGTGCAGCAAGTCGCACCTGGTGCAGAAAATCGCACCAATGGCAGAAAATCGCAAATCGCAAGGGCAGAATTCGAACATTTATCGCTAGGATGCGAAGAGCAGAGCCGAGGCATGTAAAGGTCCTAATATCCCGCCGTCGATGATCAGTCAATCCCAAGTCCCCCCCTCTATCGCTCGACTCACCCGGTTGGGGGGTAGAGGGAGCAGCACCCGTAGTGGTGCTGACCATACCCCCCTGCTTCCTACCACCTCCAGAATCTCCAGGTCCAGACGCGTAGGTCGTCCTCCTCTGGCGAATCCTACGACAGTGCCGGCGATCCGCCAGTTTGATCGAAAAAATTCTCCAGAAGGTAGCACAGAGCCACTAGAGCGCAAGCTCATGCCAGGAGCCGACCGTCGGCTGGGCAGAGCAAAGGGGGCAAAGACGACGTAGACATCAGCAGGGAGCTTGGTCGGCTTGGCAACCTCCGGTATGCAGGCAGAGCCCCAAACACCGGAGATAAGATAGCGACGTCAAGGACGCGAGCAGACGAAGACGGGGTATCTCCACCGATGTCCAGGCTAGTCGCCGACTTGAGTCTGCACGTCACAGTCATCTACGACAGACGGGAGGAGGCGACAGACGGCAGGGGAGGAAAAGGAAGAGAAGATGGAGGAATGACCGGGGGGGGTTACTTCCACGATGGCGGAAGGACTCTCATGACCGCTAGCAGAGGCAGCTGGTGCACAAACGTCTAGCCAATCATCAAGAGGAGCCGTTCCTCCGTTGGAAGGATTGGTCGCAGCCATCGCTGAGAATGATACTGCGCATCCCGCGCGTCCAGGAAAGACCATCCATGTCATGGAGTTTCTCAAAATGGCGGGAGGTCCTCGCGGAAGTTGCATCGCAAAGCAGTGGTAGTAAATGAAGGGCCGTATAACCTATCAGCTTGGATAACACTCCGGAGAGTAGACTTTGTGTGTGCAGCACGCCAATCTATAAATGCGGAGACGAGAATAAGTTACAAGCACAGGAGACCCATTAAGGGGCACCAGTGGAGGAAAGGGGGCGGTAGCCTCGAACCTGATCAGGGTACAGGCTAGACAGCGCGTGTCAGAAGAACCGATGACGCAGTCAACAGGACGTCGTCACAGTGTCATGAAGAATGACACAGTCTACGGGAAGCTGACATAGTACTGTCAGGACCGATAGTTCTAAGGGAGTACACAAGGAGTCACCAAGACATAAAACAAGCGAGAGCACCGCTATTCATGCTGATAGAAGGGTTTATGTAAGCAACTTGTTCAGAAAGTCTTATGTAAGCAACTTGTTCAGAAGGGCTTATGTAAGCAACTTGTTCAGAAGGGCTTATGTAAGCAACTTGTTCAGAAGGGCTTGTGTAAGCAACTTGTTCAGAAAGGCTTATGTAAGCAACTTGTTCAGAAAGTCTTATGTAAGCAACTTGTTCAGAAAGGCTTATGTAAGCAACTTGTTCAGAAAGGCTTATGTAAGCAACTTGTTCAGAAAGGCTTATGTAAGCAACTTGTTCAGAAAGGCTTATGTAAGCAACTTGTTCAGAAAGGCTTATGTAAGCAACTTGTTCAAAGGGGCTTATGTAAGCAACTTGTTCAGAAAGGCTTATGTAAGCAACTTGTTCAGAAAGGCTTATGTAAGCAACTTATTCAGAAAGGCTTATGTAAGCAACTTGTTCAGAAAGGCTTATGTAAGCAACTTGTTCAGAAAGGCTTATGTAAGCAACTTGTTCAGAAAGGCTTATGTAAGCAACTTGTTCAGAAAGGCTTATGTAAGCAACTTGTTCAGAAAGGCTTATGTAAGCAACTTGTTCAGAGGGGCTTATGTAAGTAATTTGTTCAGAAAGGCTTATGTAAGCAACTTGTTCAGAGAGGCTTATGTAAGCAATTTGTTCAGAAAGGCTTATGTAAGAAATTTGTTTAGAAGGGATTATGTACAGTTCTGACGGGGAAGTAATGTTTCTAAAATTTGACGGTCGTTTTGAGGGGGTTTATTATAATTTGACACTATAATTTTTATGTTTTATTCCAATGGAATTTTGTTTGACGTTTTGCATCTGACGGTTTTATTTTTCATAAAATCCATTAATGCAACTGTATGTTTCTGCTTGAACATGTTACACTGGTTTATCGCCTGTCTGCATGGTACGGCAACTAGTTCAGAAGGGCTTAGTAATGATCACGCCTGGTGGGGGGTGGTATTAAGGAAGCCCCGTCTTACGGCGGTAGGGAACGAGCTGCTACTTTACCTGTACAAAGCTACCATGGCGTTAACACTAAAGCATTCCTGCATGGATTTGAACCCTGCACCTTCTTCGTTTGAGGAGCTCTGCCATTGAGTCATCGAAACAGGGATTAGAGAAGGGCTTATACATAGGGAAAGGCAGTATGATATCATACCATCAGAGGAGCGCAGGGGACGACGGAGAGCGAGTCGAAACCCAAGGGGAAGGGGGGAAGGCAAGGGGAAGACACGAACGAGACGAACGAAACGAACGATACGAAACGAAACGAATCGAAAGAAAGCGAATCAAACGAACGAAGCGAACGAACGAACGAACGAACGAACGACCGAAACAACGAAAGAACGAACGAGACGAAAAGAACCGAACGAACCAAGCAAGGACAGAGCCAACCAACCAACCAACCAACCAACCAAGCCAAAGGAAACGGGGCCCAGGACCACGGGAAGAGGCCAACCAACGCGAAACCAACCAACCGAAGCCAACCAACCAATTCCAACCAACGCAGACCATACACAACCGAAACAACAAGACAACCACCAACCAACCAACCAACATGCAACCAACATCCAACCAACCAACAAACACAACCAACCAACAAACCAACCACAACCACACCAACACAACCAACCACCAACCTAACCAAAAACAACAAACCAACCAGACCAAGAAACCAACCAATCAACCAACACAACAAACCAAGCCAACAACCCAAAACGAACACACCAACCAACCAACAAACCAAACAACAAAAACAACAAAAAACAAACCAACCCAGAACCAACCAACAACCAACCAACTCAGCAAACA
>JACBWV010000610.1:2573721-2666976 GCA_013435795.1 Chlamydomonas sp. ICE-L
TTTCTGTCTTGTCCTTTTCTTTTTTTTCTTACTTTAATCTTTGTCACTCTTTATTTCCTTTTCCTTCTTCGAATCGATGGTTATAGCTCCTTCCTGTCAGAAACTGCCACGTGTTTAAATGGCCACGAGTTCACAACCAGGTTGTTACTAGTTCCGCTGGCATATTAAGACCGAAACCATGTGACCGGCAGGAAGGAATGGCGCATGGGTAGATATAGACGGCAGGCCGCAAACGCAGGAAAGGCATTGAAGGAATGTGATTAGGACAGTGAGTAGCGCAGGTAGAGGTCGGAGATCAATCTAAACGAGGCTGATCAGGAAGGCCTATCCATCATTGACACAGTCGTTACAGTAGGAGATAAGCACACAACACACGAGCTGGACGCATTAGTTTCCAGAGAAGAATGAAGTCTGGAATTTTTGGTTGCATAATAATTGTTTCGTCTCGCTCCGCACTTTTCTAGTGTCTGCGCGCTGCCAAGTTCGCCATGCGCTATGCAGTACCCTACGAATTAATCGGTAAAAGAAGATCTGAAGGATCAGGACCTAGCGCATGGTGAAATGATGAGCGAGGAGAGAGATAAGCGCAACCTCTCAGCCTCGAGACGTCCCACGACAACCTGTATGCTCCATGAAAACACTGGACGAGGCTGTATAGATTGCCTCGCCATTGATGAAAGAGACGTAACTGCAGGGTTTTACTCGGGAACAAACGAGACTGAGTACGCATGATGTTTCAGAAATAATGAAGTCGTGAGATTTTGTTGCGAGTATCTCTTCACTCGTTTCCTACTTCTGTAGCGCCTGCGCCTGCAGCTCGCATGGATAGAAGAAGGCCAAGACCGCACCAGCACCAGCTCATGGGATCGAGGCGGGTAACAGGGTCCATCATCTCCGCCATTGAAGAAGGGTTAAGCACCAGAATTTTGCTAGGCACGAAGCAAGGTGTTCGCATGATTGGAATCATTGTCGAATTACTAGGTGTTGCGAGTATCTCCCCAAGCACCTGCGCCTGCTGCTACGATGCGCTGTGCGGCAGCTGAAATTTCGATGAAAAACCGAGGCTGGAAATGAGGCTCCAGCACCTCCACCATTAAACGAGGCTAGAGCAACTCAGACAGTAATCATTCTGCCCGAATGATTGTGCAAGTTCATAGGTTGTTGCTACTATTTCCCCCTCGCTCCCCCACTTATCAAGCGCCTGCGCCTCCACTAGCATGCGCCATTCGGCACGTAGAAGTTCATAAATTCGCTCGTGCCCAGGTCTTGCCGGTCAACTGGTTTCGGACATGGCCAGCGTTATCTCCTAAACCCCACTCAACACGTGGCACTTGCACCGTTGGCAGACAGTTGGCTTGTGGCATATCTCCTGTTTCCTGCTTTTCATTAACGGCGAAGCCCCCTCGCGCCCCCCCCCCCCCCCCCCCCCCCCCCCCCCCCCCCCCCCCCCTCCCTGGAAGCTAATCTTCCTCGGCCTGCTGTTTCTTCTTTCTTCTGCCGGATAGAATTGCGTGAACACCAGACACCTTCTGTACGCGGGCGCAGGAAACTACGGATCACGTCCTGGAACGTCTCGAATTTCCCCTAGGTCATGTAACATGTCCCACTCCATCTCTGGCAACTGGATCCCTGACACTACCCATCACTGTTCGCGTGCTTTGTCAACAGGACTGAAGTGGTCTGCTGTACACACGAGCCACCCACGACATCAGGGCTGGTGCGATCAGGCCTTGTGCTTGACTGCCCTTCACTTCAATCTACACATGACCATGATGCCCCGGAGGAGGTCCAGTCTGCTTGAACGCACGTGGGAGAGCTTTACTGGTTTCTCCGAAAAAGCTGTGGAAGAACAGTTTGTGGAGCATCAAATCCAACAACGCAAGATGATTCTGCTAAGTCTCAGCATCGTTTGCTTTGTAGGTACAATCCCACACATCCTTCTTAGGTTTGTCGCGGGCACCTTGTCAGCAACCTACTTATTTTTGCAGCCCTCCGTTCCACTAAACTGTCTCCTGTCAGTGATAGCTTTTGCCCTGGAGCGTTGGCGATGGGTGGAGCCAATGGCAATTGCAACCTCGGTAGTCCGGCTGGTTGGGCAGATTATGTGGTTGTCACCTGCCTTCTCCTCACTCGACCACCATCAGTGGAATACCATAGTCAGCAGTCGCGTAATAAATACAACATGGTTGCTACTTAGCGTTGGGAGTAGCTTCGCCACACATGTGCGCTTCAAGGTCGCATTTTGGGTGATCATTATCCAGATAGCCTTAGTGCCATTTGTTGCCGCTCAGGGCCCTGCTGAGCTCAGTCCTCTCTGGATGCTACTTGTACAATTATGTGCAATAGCTATGCGCCTGTGGGACGACATGAGGTCTCGTGCAGCATTCATGAGGCTGCACCCTGCTCCAGCCAAGGCCAGCGACGATGGCGGGGCGTACAGTGAGATGACCGACGATGAGTTCATGGAGATGGTCCGACTTGCTCGTCAATGCTACTGGCCATCTGCAGAATCAAGAGAGCATAAGGTGTTCCTCAGAATTCCAGACTCAGACCCAAGTGACATGGGCCCTGATGCCGAATACAAGCTGAAGAGTATGTTTGAAGCAGAATTTCCGGGATATACTGTGACTGAAATCACCTTTCAACGAGGAAGCCTGTTGATTGGGATTAGAGTCACCTGCCCAGGGGAAGCTGGATCGCCAAGTAGTGCTGGTTCAAGTTTGCAGATGCTCAGAGGAGTCAGCAACAACACTGATTCGAGTTTGCAGATGCTTAAGGGAGTCAGCAACACCACATGGCTATCCTGGCTTGGACCTGGGTATGTCAGGCAAGGTGGACGTCCCCACCGACCGCCGAGTGAATTGGTTGGATGGCTTCCCCATGGCCACGTGTGTCCCCAAATATGAGCAGGGCTTTGCCACTGTGTCCTTCCCCCTCCAGTGCTCCCAATTCCCCCATGATGTTGCCTTCAAAGCAAGCCTTGGAGCTTGTGTCTTGGAGTGCAATGTCCTTGTCAGTCCAAGTGATGAGGGTGAGCCCAGCATCGGCCCAGGTGCTAAGCAGAGCTCCGTGTATCTGCAAGTGAAGCTCCCTGCAGACGCCCTGCGAGGCTCCCCATGCTGCTTGCTGACTGTGAATGTACAGAGCCTCGCAGATCATGTCATTGTTGGTGACAGAACGGTGGTGCTGCTTCTGGATTACTTGACTGACATGGAGTCTGACCTGTGCTCCCTGCGCCTCCTGCATCACAGTGATGAGAAGTCCCTCAGCCTCTCATTTGATTTGGAGAAAGAACTCTACGGTGCTCATATTGCGTATGCTGTGGGTTCGTGGTTGCAGACCATGAACATTGAGCGTCAGCGTGGTGGTGGTGGAGGCGGAAGAGGAGGGGGGGGCATGGATGATCAGCAGCTTGATAGGATGTGGCGTGCTGGTAACAGCCTTATGCTGCATCTGGTTGGCAATGGATGCACAGCTGCAGCCAAGCATGTTGTTCATGTTCTTCTTTGCACCCCAGCGCTGCGCCCCTTTGTCCACCAGAGGATGCAGAGGGAGGGTTCAGATTGCACTGGCAGGTTCTATGACTACTTTGGTGGAGAAATTAATCGTCGGGGTAGCAGCATGTTGCACCTGGCTATCAAGAGTGGTTGCTGTGCCATGGTGGACGAGGTGCTATGCTGGTCTCAGGCCTACAAGCTCCCTAGCCTCTGGGTGGTGCAGGATCATTTTTGGAATGACACCCCTGCACCTTGCCGTACTCATCAATGAAGGAGGGATGGCAACCTTCTTGTTGGAGAAGAGGTGCCCTGCGCTGTTGCGAGCTTGGCACTACAATGGAGGGCGCGCTGGGTCCCCCGAGAAATTCTGGAAGAGGATGGCCAGAATCCCCCAAGCTGCTGGCGGTATTGGGGATCAACATGGAGGGAGGAGTCCTTGCCTGAGGACCCCGGCTTGGCAGAGGGACTTGAACTTGAGCTTGGTTACATGGCTCCAGCCTTTAAGGCTGCTCGCTACCTTCGGCAGTAAAATAATCAGAGCAGCGACGGAGACGAGGGACGTTCCGACTGTGCGCAGCTCGCTGCTGGACCCCACCCCCACACTTACCTTGCCCGCAGTCAAGGCACCAGCACCTGAGTCTGGAGGTGTGGACCCTACAGCTGCTGTCAGTTATCACATTACCCACAGCCAGCCCTGTGATGGCCTGCCTCCCAAGCTTCCCCATGCTGAGAGTAGCCCTCTTGTACTGACCAACCGCCTAGGCCTTGCTGTCCCAACCCCATGGTACCGCCTGATGAAACAGCTCAGGTCTTGCCTGGGGCCCTGGCCTAATGCCGAGCAGCAGAACAAATTCATCATGTACAAGATGGAGAAGATGTCTATGATCATGAAGGTGTTCTGTTTGCTTCAATTCTTCGGCCAGATGTCCGTTGCACTCAGGGGTGGTTTTTGTCTCTTATCCCTGCATGCTCTTCTGCTTGCATGTCTCTTCTCAATCCCCACCATCCGTGCACTGTACAAGAGAGATTACTTGTTCGCAGAGAAGCTTCTCTTTGCATTGTCCTTCCTGCGAAAGGCATTGTCCCTTCACATTATCAGCACTGTTCCCTACGCTGTGATCTTCACGCTCATTCTGAGGCTTGGACGAGCAGTGGCCGAGCCCATCCGCTTCCAATGGGCCTTGGCAGAAAACCTCGTCATGATGGTTTTGAATTGCTTCCTATTATTTGGAGTCTCTCTCCATTGGACTCTTCTGTCTCAAGTTTTGGGTCTCCTTACTACTGTCACACTAGAGAGGCAACACCGGAAGCAGTTTCTGGCGCTGGAGAAGTCACAATGAATGTAACGGTTTGGGTTTCATAACCCTGCTGTATAGGAAAGGCAACACCGGAAGCGGTTTCTGGCGCTGGAGAAGTCCCAATGAATGATACGGTTTGGGTCTCCTAACTCCTGCCGTGTTGGAGATTCAACACCGAGCAGTTTTAGGCGCTGGAGAAGTCCCAATGATTTGTTTTAAACTTGAATTTGAATAGTCACATGTTTTGTCAGCCAACTCTAGGCTGTTCAACATCTATCCCTTGAACGCTGGTAGGCAGGGTACTACAAAGCGTGCGGGGCAGCGCGATTTCGCGCACGCTTTTTGAGCCTCACTGCGCGTTTCGCGCAGTCTTTTAACACCCTGTGGGCGCAGCGCGCAGTATTTGCGCATTTTGCACTGCAAAGCGCTGACCAATTTGACGTTTGTGCGCTTTACGCGCTGGCCAATTTGACAAAATGTAGTAACCTGGATGACAATGGCTTGGCAGCGGCTGCTAGGAAAAGCCGAAAAAACTGGTTCAAGGGGACCCCCAAATCTGCTTCTCGATACGCAGCCTGTTTCAAAATCTGCTTCTCGAGACGCAGCCAGTTTCAAAATCTGTGTCTGCAACGTACCCTGCTGTTCGGGCTATGACAGGCAATGACCCTAGAGTCCCTCGAGCCTACAAAACGCTTGGCCGGGTCGGATGTGTCTACCGACAAAGGCAACATTGTTTTTCTTTTCATCTACTAGCAGCAGCTTCTAGACAGCTCTCTGAGCTAGCCACTGGGCTAAGCCCCCCAAAATCAGCAGCGCTAGAAAGCTGATTACGTAAGCTTTGAGGTTCACTAGGTTGCTTTAGGCTTGGCTGATTAGCCAGCCTGGGGAGCTGCCTAGAAGCTGCTGCTCATAGCCGAAAAGGAGTCAGTGAATGGCGAAACATATTCTGGCTTCATTGTCGGGATAACTTGCCACTACCATGGTCTTCTTCTTTGCGACGCTGCGAACCCACTATTTTTGAGTTACTGTATGTAGCTAGTAGCTGCTGTACCTAGTAGCTTATAACGCTGCAAGCCCGCTATTTGGGAGTCACTGCATGTAGATAGTAGCTGCTGTAGCTAGTAGCTTATAACGCTGCGAGCCCGCTATTTTAGAGTTACTGCATGTAGCTAGTAGCTGCTGTATCTAGTAGCTTATAACGCTGCGAGCCCGCTATTTTAGAGTTACTGCATGTAGCTAGTAGCTGCTGTAGCTAGTAGCTTATAATGCTGTGAGCCCGCTATTTGGGAGTTACTGCATGTAGCTAGTAGCTGCTGTAGCTAGTAGCTTATAACGCTGCGAGCCCGCTATTTTAGAGTTACTGCATGTAGCTAGTAGCTTATAATGCTGCGAGCCCGCTATTTGGGAGTTACTGCATGTAGCAAGTAGCTGCTGTAGCTAGTAGCTTATAACGCTGCAAGCCCGCTATTTTAGAGTTACTGCATGTAGCTAGTAGCTGCTGTAGCTAGTAGCTTACAACGCTGCGAGCCCGCTATTTAGGAGTTACTGCATGTAGCTAGTAGCTGCTGTAGCTAGTAGCTTATAACGCTGCGAGCCCGCTTTTTTGGAGTCACTGCATGTAGCTAATAGCTTATAACGCTACGAGCCTGCTATTTCGGAGGAATGCCAAACACGCACGTTGAATGTCAAGCACCAGGGTACTTCCATTGACCAAATTGGCCAGCGCTTTAGAGCACTTGAAAAACATCTGCGCTTAGTAGTGCAAAAAGCGCAAAAATAGCTTGCTGCGCCCACAGGGGGTTGCAAAAAACTGCGCAAAACGCGCAGTGGGGCTCAAAAAGGCAGCGCGCAAAAGCGTGCGCTTGGAAGTACCCTGCTCCCAACACTGTTACATTTTGGGGCTCTTTGAACCAGCTGCCACCCAGCTCCATTAGCCATCAACTGAGTCTAGCCCACAGATAACAGCTGCGTTGGAATGCCTGTTGTGCCAGCTTTCATACACACTACCTAGCTTCAGGTTTGAAGCTGCTACACGTAACCCGAATAGTAAAGAGTGTCTATCTTCATCATATCGTCACCGTAGTTGATATCTTGTCCCGCAAGAGTTTTCAACCTAGATATTATTAGGGAACGGCAAATCATATGTTATTGACCAAAGACGAGTATGATATCATTTGATATCATACAAAAATCATATGATTTAATATCATGTGATATCATATTGGCTCAGGCCAAAGTTACCTAGTCAGACCGCCGGCATCATATGATATCATATGATGACACGATATCATATGATATCATATTGCCGACCCCTAGATATTATACCCAAGACCCCCTTGCCCGGAAAGAAGCTTCGACCTGGATCATCGGTGCCGCTGGTTTGTGTCAGGAGATCCACCTCTTGGGGTGAAATTCCTTTCATAACTATATAAGAATAAGAGTAATAGTAATACGAGTAGTGATAGTAATAATAAAAACATGCATACATACATACATACATACATAAGTCTGCTTAAGTGCTTGTTTTATGTTTAGTCCCTCCTGATATCGAGTTTGGCAAGTCACTTCAGCCTATTTGGCTACCCCTAGACTGTAACCTACATACATCCCCTCTTTTCTTCAATTCCCCGAGTTATACTTTATTAACTCCTTAGTGCCCCAAGCTTTTTTGTATTTATTTATTACACCTGATTACACCAAATGATTTTGCCGATATGATCGACGGAGTCTGTTTTTTTTACTGAAAGTCCTGTCACCTACAAGGATGGGATTAATTATAAGATGAGGCAAGGTATGTGTCAGTTGTATGTATGTTGCAGTCCAGGGGTAGGCCAGATAGGCTTTAGGGACTTGCCCAACCGTGATAGGAAGGGCTTCAAAAGAAAAAGCATTGACGAACTGAACCCCAACCAATCGTTTTACCATCGTTTTACCGTCAGTCGTGCTAGACTGCTACAAAGTGATGAAAGCGCCTGGTAGGGCGTGGTATTAAGGGAGCCCCGTCTTCCGGCGGCAGGGAACGAGCTGCTGCTTTACCTGGACAAAGCTACCACGGCGGTTTACAACTAGACTGCTAGATAACAGTTTCATACCGGTAACACAACTCAATTCCACAATTCAACTTCGGTCGACATAGTTATTGACTTCACAGAGCGATCCCGGAATCGAACGGAAGCAGGTGCGGGGGCTTATCAGGTTGCTGGTTCGAACTCCATCGAGGCCACCTGGGCCCACCCAGAAGAGTCGACCGGCATGGTAACTGGACTCGAGGTGTGATGTAAGCCCGTCCATCGCATACTTACGAGCCGGTTCCCTTAACCCCACGTCCTGAAAAGTATCTTTGTGGCATACATTGGAAGTTAAGATGTATTTATTTATTTGTATTGATTGACTTCACGAAGGCATCCGTGTTGCAGGCTGTTGATTTATTACTCGAAGGTTTTCACCCAAAAGGTCAGATCTCCTTGAACGAGGAGGCAGGGCATGGGTCAGCTGGGTCATTTGTGCTAGACTGCTAGAGTCTACCAGTATCATAACGCAATTCAATTACACAATTTTATTCAACAGTTCAACTCGGGTCGTCACAGTTGATGACGTCACAAAGGCATCGCAGCCCTCAGTGCTGCGTCGACCTGCTCTGTGTGAGCTAAGGCTGTTGATTTATTACTCAAAGTTTTTCGCCCAAAAGGTCGGGTCTCCTTGCACCAGAAGGTGGGTCTCCCTACACAAACCAGCAACGCCGAGGATTCAGTTTGAATGGCGTTGCCACTCCTAAAAAAGATCAGGCACAAGTCATGACGTCACGAAGGCATCGCAGCCCTCAGTGCTACCTCGACCTGCTCTGTTTGAGCTAAGGCTGTTGATTGATTTTAAATGGGGGAGGAAATGAAAACATGATTTGTTCGAGTTTACATTTTCTGGTGATAATTATTTTTACTGCCGAAGACGGCGAGCAGCCAAATTGCTGGCTGAAGCTATGTAACCAAGTTCAAGTGAGCTAAGGCTGTCGATTGGTTTATATATTATTATTCGGCGACCAGCCAAATTGCTGGCGGGAGCTATGTAACCAAGGTCAAGTTGATTTATTAATCAAAGGTTTTCACCCAAAAGGTCGGGTCTCCTTGCTTGAGGAGGCAGGGCATGGGTCAATGCGCTAGGCTGCTAGAGTCTAACCGTTTCACAACACAATTCAATTCCACAGTTCAACTCTGATCGTCACAGTTCATGACGTCACGAAGGCATTGCAGCCCCCAGTGCTGCCTCAACCAGCTCCGTGTGAGCTAAGGCTGTTGATTAATTACCCAAAGGTTTTTTGCGGAGCCCCCTCTTCAAGGAGGCGGGAGCCCCCATGTTTACCCATTTGTGCGTTTGACCGGAAAAAAAGTTGAAGCCTGACACGTCAGCCAACTGTCGCGTAACTCACTCGGTCAGCTCCATCATTGTCACCTTTTGTTCCGTTGCCAACACACTCTGCCAACTTTCCGCTGCACAGGACTTGTCACCCAAAAGGTCAGGTCTCCTTGCACGAGGAGGTAGGGCATGGGTCAATGCGCTAGGCTGCTTGAGTCTAGCAGTCTAATTCACAACACAATTCAATTCCACATTTGAACTCTGGTAGTCACAGTTCATGACGTCACAAAGACATCGCAGCCCTCAGTGCTGCCTCGACCTCCGTGTGAGCTAAGGCTGTTGAAGTGTTGATTTATTACCCAAACCTTTTCACACTGAAGGTCGGGTCTCCTTGCACGAGGAGGCAGGGCATGAGTCATTAGTGTTAGACTGCTAGAGTCTAAAAGTTTCATAGCACAATTCAATTCCACAATTTAGTTCCACAGTTCAATTCTGGCCGTCATAGTTGGTAACGTCACGAAGGCAACGCAGCCCTCAGTGCTGCCTCGACCTGCTCCTTGTGATCTTTAGCCTGTGTACGTGGAGGCAGGCAAATTCAAATTCAGCATTAGCCTATGTACGAGGAGGCAGGCAAATCTAAAATTAAGTAGCCTATGTAAGAGGAGGCAGGTAAATTCAAATTCAATTAGCCAGCGTTCGAGGAGGCGGGCAAATTCAAATTCAATTAGCCTGTGTACCAGGAGGCAGGAAAATTCAAATTCCCCGACCCCCCCCCCACACACACACACACACACAACCCTCCCAGTGTCACTCACAAACTCACAAGCAAAAGCCTGCATGGCAGTTGTTGTTATCAGCTAGGACACGCTGGATCCTCGCACTGCTGGTAGCAACATGCCCCAAACCCATGAGGAGGCTCTGCCACTGGGTTAACTCCTCTTGCATTCAATCTACTGGACAGGACAGCGGTGCCCCCCCCCCCCCCTTTCCTGTCACCCCACCCTACCCCCCCCCCCCCCCCTAACCCTCCCCCGTCACTCACACACACTACCCCCCGTCTTGGGCAACAATGGCCAACGTCGATGACAATGGCAATGTATGTTACAGTTCCGTAGGTTAGCAAACATAGGAAGCCCCAACATGCACAACCAAGACCAATGAGGGCTTTGGCAACGGAGTTCTGCATCATCTACTGACAGCCCCCCCCAACAACCACAACCAACCAACCCACCCCCCACCCCACCCCACACCCACCCACCCACCCACCACCTCACCACATACCCCCCCACACCCACCCACCCCACCAAACCCACACACATACCCCGCCCACCCAAAACACCCAGGGCTGACCCTAAACACCCAAACTGCCACCCCCCACCACTCCCACCCCCCCAATTCCCACTAAATCCCCAATACCAACGCACCCCAAAACACACACACACACACCGCCACTCACCAGCAAGGCCTGCATGGCAGTTGTGTTATCAGCTAGTGCACGCTGGTTGTCTGCACTGCTAGGTAGCAACATGCCCAACCCCATCAGAGCCCGGCACTGGATCTCTGCATCATCTACTGCCAGCCAGCTTGCCAGGGTGTCAATACGAGCCCTCTTAATTTAGACCGCTCCTCTCTGGGGGCAGGAAGCCCTCAATATGTGGTGTATTCTGCATACACAGGAGGAAAACAATAGTGTACATCATATGGGCAAGGTACTGGAGGTACAAGAGGTGCATCAGATACTGGAGGTACAAGAGGTGCGGGAGGTACTGGAGAGGGTACATTAGGTGCAGGAGGTACTGGAGGTACAAGAGGTTCTGAGGTTCTGGAGGTACAAGAGGTACTGGAAGTACATGATGTACAGGAGGTGCATGAGATACTGGAGATACAAGAGGTACAAGAGGTGCAGGAGGTACAAGAGGTGCAAGAGGTACAAGAGGTACAAGAGGTGCAAGGATGGTGGTACTGGGGAGGTACAAGAGGTGGCAGGGAGGGACCAAGAGGTTTAACCCAGAGGTGCAGGAGGTTTGCAGAGTGGTTAACTGGAGGTACAAGAAGGTTGCAGGAGGGTACACGGAGTACAAGGGGAGGTTCAAAGGAGGTAACAAAGAGGTTGCAGAGGTACCTGGGAGGTACAAGAGGTGCAGGGGAGGTACAAAAGAGTAAAGGTTACAGAGGTGACATGAGATACTGGAGGTTACAGAGGTACAAGAGGTGAAGGAAGGGGGTCCGGAGGTTACAAGAGGTTGGTGGCAGGAGGTACTGGAGGTACAAGAGGTGCAGGAGGTGCATGAGATACTGGAGGTACAAGAGGTGCAGGAGGTATGGAGGGTTTCGAGGTTTCTGGAGTGCAAGAGGGTTAACTGGAGGTACAAGAGGGCAGGCGGGGGTACAAGCCAGGTTTAACTGGAAAGGTAACATGACGGTACAAGAGGTGCAGGAGGTACAAGAGGTACTGGAGGCACAAGAGGTGCAGGAGTTACAAGAGGTACAGGGGAGTGTTGGCATGAAGGATAACTGAGTACAAGAGGTAATTATTAAAAAAGGGTTTGCAAGAAGGTACAGGAGGTAACAAGAGGTGCAGGGAAGGTTTAACAGGAGGTAACAGGAGATTACTGGGAAGTTTACAAGAGGGAAACAAAAAGAGAGTGAGCAGGGAGGTTTACAAGAGTGTGCATATGGAGATTGAGATACTGAAGGGACAAAGGAAGAGCGTGCCAGAGGGGGTACAAGAGGTGCCGGGGAGGAGAGGAGGTAGGTACCAAGGAAGGGTACTGGAGGTACAAGAGGTACGAGAGGTACTGGGGGTACAAGATGTACAAGAGGTACTGGAGGTACAAGAGGTGCAGGAGGTACAAGAGGTACAGATGGTGCATGAGATACTGGAGGTACAAAAGGTACAAGAGGTGCAGGAGGTACAAGGGGTACGGAGGTAAGTACATTAGGTTTTTTGCAGGAAGGAGCGGGGGGTACTGGAGGAATACAAAGACGGTTCTGGAGGGTTTCTGGGAGTGGTGGGGTACAAGGAGTACTGGAAAGTACATGATGTACAGGAGGTGGGAATGGCAGATACTTGGAGGAACAGAGGTACCAAGAGGTTGGGCAGGAGGTACAAGAAGGGTTTCAAGAGGTAACAAGAGGGTTTTTAACAAGAGGTGCAAGGGGTACTGGAGGTACAAGAGGTGCAGGGAGGTTACAAGACTGGTACCAAGAGGTGGCAGGGAGGTGAAAGGAGGCGTTGGGTAATGGGAGGTACAAGAGGTGGCAGGGGTAACAAGATGGTACAAAGAGTTTTCAAGGAGTTGGTACAAGAGGTGCAGGAGGTACTGGAGGTACAAGAGGTGCAGGAGGTACAAGAGGTACATGAGGTACATGAGGTTACTGGAGGGTAACAAGACGTAACAAAGGTGCAGGAGGTCCCTGGGAGGTTGCAAAGAGGGTTGCCAAGGGAGGGTACTGGAGGTACAAGAGGTGCATGGAGGTGCATGAGATACTGGAGGTACAAGAGGTGCAGGAGGTACTGGAGGTTCAGAGGTTCTGGAGGTGCAAGAGGTTCAGGAGGTACAAGAGGTGCAGGCGGTACAAGAGGTACTGGAGGTACAAGAGGTACAAGAGGTGCAGGAGGTACAAGAGGTACTGGGCGGGCACAACAAAGAGGGTGCAGGGAGGGAGTTACAAGGGAGGGTAACAAGGGGAAGGGTTGGCATGAGATTACTGGAGGTACAAGAGGTACAAGAGGTGCAGGAGGGTAACAGGAGGGTACAGGGAGATACTGGAGGGTTACAAAGAGGAAACAAGAGGTGGGCAGGAGGTGTCAAGGAGGTGCATGAGCGGATTTACGGAGGTAACAAGAGGTGGCAGGGAGGGTTATAAATAAAAGAGGGGCAGGAGTACAAAGCAAGGTATGGAAGGGTATCAAAAAAGTACAAGAGGTATGGGAGTTACAAGATGGTACAAAAAAAGAGGTGCAAAAAGAGTGCAGGAGGTAACTGGAGGTTACAAGAGGTGCAGGGGAGTTAACAAGAGGTGTAGCAGATGGTGGCATGAGATATTTGGAGGTTAACAAGAGGTTAAAAAAAGGTGGGCAGGGAGGTTAGGTACCAAGGGGGACTGGGAGGTTACAAAAGAGGTGCAGGAAGGTAACTGGAGATAACAAGAGGTGGCAGGAGGTAACATTGATTTGGCATGAGGATAACTTAATTACTATGCTTGTGGTGTGGTGTGGTGTGCTTGTTTGTGCGTGTGTGTGTTGTGTGTGTGTGATGTGTGATGAGTGGGTATTGGCGTGGAGTGTGTTGTGTGTGTGTGTGATTGGTTGTGTGTGTGTGGTGTGTGTGTGTGTGTGTGTGGTGTGTGTTGGAATAAGTGTTTGTGAGTGTTGTTGTGATTGTGTGATTGTGTGTGGTGTGTGTGTGTGTATGGTAGTGAGTTGATTTGTGTGTGTGGATTTGTGTGAGTGTGTGTGTGTTTTGTGTGTGTGTGTGTGGATTGTGTGGTGTGATTGTGTGGATTGGTGTGTGTGGATTATGTGTGTGGGTATGTGTGTGGTTGTGATTTGTGTGTGTTTGTGTTGGGATGTGTTGTTGTGTGTGTGTGTGTGTTGATTGTGTGATTGTGTGGTTGTGTGTTGTGTGATGTGTCGTATGTGTGTGGTGGTGTGAGTGTTGTGGGATTGTGTGTTGTGTGTGTGGAGGTGTAGTGTTGTGTGATTGTGTGTTTCTTTGTGATTGTGTGGCGAGGGTGTGTGGTGTGTTGTGTTGTGTGTGTGTGTTGTGTGTTGATGTGGTGATGAATGTGTGTGTGTGGGTTTGTGATGTTGTGTTGTATGTGTGTTGTGTGTGTGTTGTGATTTGTGAGTTGGTGTGTGATTGGTTGTGATGGTGTTGTGTGTGTGTGTGTTGTATATGTGTGTTTGTGTGTGTGGACTGTGTGTGTGTGGTGGTGTGATTGTGTGAGTGTTGGTTGTGTGTTGTGTGTGTGTGTGTAGTGAGTGTGATTGTGGGAGGGTAGATCTGGTGTGTGTGTGTGTGTGTGGTTTGTGTGTGTTGTGATTATTGGGTGTGCTGTGTGGTGCTAGTTGAGTGTGATTTGTGTGAGTGTGGATGTGGTGTGTGTTTTGGTGTTTGATTGGTGGTGGTGTGTGTGTGTTGTAGAGATCGGGTTTGTCGGTGTGTGTGTGTGAGTGTTAGTGTGAGTGATGTCTGTGTGTTGTTGATTAGTTGTGTGGGGGGTGTTTGGTGTGTGAGTGTTGTGCTTGATGTGCGCTGTCTCTTGTGTGTGGCCTTGTGTGCTTGTGGTGCGGTGTGTGTGTGCGAGGTGTGCGAGTGTGTGTGGGTGATTGTGTGGCGGCTAATGTGGGAAGTTCAGGTTGGTGTTTGTGTGGTGTGATGTGTGAGTGTGTGATGTTTGGTGAACTTTGTGTGCTTTGACCTTGTGTCGGAGTTGTGGTTGAAGTGTTTGTGTGTGTTTGTTGTGTGTATGTGAGATTTGTGGGATTAGTGGTGTGTGTGTGTGTGATTGTGTGTGTTGTGTGTGATGTGTGCGTTGTGTTTGTGTGTTGATTGTGTGGTGCATTGAGTGTGTGGATGAGCCTTGTTGTAGGTTGTATGATTGTGTGCGTGTGTGTGTGATTTGTGTGAGAGTTGGTTTGTGTGTGTAGTGTGTGTGTGCGTGATTGTGTGAGAGTGTGGTGTTGTGTGTGTGTGTGTGTGTGTGTGTGTGTGTGGTTTGTGTGTGCTTGTGGTGAGTGTTGTGTGTGGTGTGATTGATGTGCGTTGGTGTGTGATTGTGTGTTTGTTGTTGTGTGTGCTTGTGTGAGTGTGTGTGTAGGTTGCTTGTGTGTGTGTGGTGTGGGGTGGTGTGTTGATTTGTGTTTGACAGGTACTGGTGTATGTGTGCTGTAGTGAGTTTGTTGTGTTGTGCTGTGTGAGGAGTTTGTGTGTCTTGTGTTCTGTGTCTGGGATGTTCTGTTGCGTGTGTTGGCTATGTTGTGCGTGTGTGTGCTTGTTGGGCGTGGTGTGTGCATGCTTGTGTTTGTGTGTGTGTGTGTGTGTATGTGTGTGCTTGTGTGCGTATGCTTGTGTGCGTGTGTGTGCATGCTTGTGTTTATGTGTGTGTGTTTGGCTAGGCCTACCTGGCAGAGAGTGTCAGCCGCAGTCTCTCTAATCAAATTCATGTTGTGTGCAATGCATCCATCTAAGATAGGTTGGATGCCCCCTGCAGCCAGCACTGCTCTTGCACCCTCCTCCCCTCCCTGGGCTGAGGCGGTCATCAAATTGATGATATTTGCAAATACAGAAGCGTCTTGGTCGGCGGCTGAAAGTGTCTTGAGCGCTGCAACAGTCTGGGGTACCTGTGTGTATTTATGTGTGCTTGTAAGCGTATTAGTCTGCGTCTGTGTTTGTACATGAGTTTGTTTGAGTGTGTGTGTCTGTGTGTGTGTACATGAGTTTGTGTGTGTGTGTGTGTAAGCGTTTTGAAGTGCAAATACAGAGGCGTCTTAGTAGGCGGCTGAAATTGTCTTGAGCGCTGCAAGTCTGAGGTACCTGTGTGTATTTGTGTGTGCTTGTAAGCCTATTGGGGTGCGTGTGCGTTTGTAAGCGTATTGATTTGTGTCTGTGTGTGTGTGTGTTTTAGCGTTTTGGAGTGAGTGTTTGGTAAATACAGAGGGCATTATGGTTCGCGGCTTTGAAAGGTTGAAAGGGTGTTTGGAGTGAGGGCAGAAGTCTTTGGGTTACATGTTTAATTTGTGTGTACTTGTAAGCCTATTGGTGAGCGTGTGTGTGTTTGTAGCGTTTTTTTTTAGGATATTTTGGTGTGTAAATACGGGGGTAATTGGTTTGGTCACTTGGTCCGGTTTGCGGAGGAGGGGTGTTGGAGTTGGAGGCAATAGCCTGGGGTACCTGTGTGTGTAGATGGACGTGTTTTGGGTTTTGTGTTTACGTTGTCGTTGTTGCCTATGTGGTGTGATGTACGTGTTCTGGGTTGGTAATGTATTTGTTTTTGTGGTACTGTGGTATGGTGTGTAAGTCTGTCTACTCTAGCCTGGCGTGCAGGCTGTGGGGGTGTGTTCGTAATCGTGTTGGTGTGTAAGTGTGTGTGCGTGCATGCATGGTTGTGTTTGCAAGCATGTTGGTGGTTGTTGTAAAGAAGAAGTGCGTGAGCCATCGTGTGTGTGTGTTTTTAATCGTGCTGGTGTGTTAAATGGTCTGTGTCTGTGTGCGGGTATGTTGTGTGTGTGGGATTGTTTATTAAGTGTAGGTTGGTGGGTAATGTAAGTGTGTTTTTTTTGGTTTTTTTTTTTTTGTATGTGCCATGCAAATGGTTGGTGTTTTTTAAAAAGCATGTTGGTGAGTTAAGTGTTGTGGCTGCATGTATTAATGTGTTTTGTAAGCGTGTTTGTGTGTAAGTGTCTGTCTGTGTGCGTGTACGTGTGTGTGTGCATGTGTGTGTTCTGTGTGTGTAAGAATGTTGGGTGTGTAAAAGTGTGGTGTGTGTTCTTTGTGGTGTGTCCGGTGGGTAAAGTGTGTGTATTGTGCATGATGTATGTGTTTGTTGTCTTTGTGGGTGTTGTGGTGTGTTTTGGTAGTTGTTGGTGTGTGGCCCACCTCGCTCCTCCTTCATGTGCTGGGTTGTCCTTCCTAGAAACTTAGGGATCGGGCATATATCATATGATTGTTGACCAAAGGCGGCGGAGTATAATCATATGGGATTATCATTCAAATTGCAATCCATGTGATACTGTATATAAATTGGTAAACTTTGGGCCTAGCAGCAGACTGCCGGCATTTCTTATATGATTCATATCATGACATGATATCATATGATAGTCATATTCTACTCATTTGACATGGCATGATAATTAATATGATATTTAAATTGGCCGTTCCCTACCTATAACTAAAATGCACGCACCGAAATGACCCCCAGTTTAGGGGGGGGTTGGGGGGTGGTTTTGGGTAGGTTAGGGGGTATTTTAGGGTTGCGGTAAAAAAAGGCGGGAGGTAAGCGGGGTTTATGCGGGGGGGGGGGGCTGGGGGGGGGGGGGGGGGGGGGGGTGTAGTGTAAAACAAAAAAAAACTCATTTTGTATGGAAAAACTCCACAATTTCAACTTCCCATCTTAAGCGGGGCCAACCATCTTGAACATGGGGGGGGGGCCGGTTCAAAAATCTGTCAATCTGCCCCCCCCCTGGCACGTACCATACCAAGCTCGGTGATTAGCATCCTCCATATGTCTTCACTGAGACCCAACACACTGGTGAGAGCGGCTGCGGCATTTTTCTGCATCAAAGTTTAGTGCACAAAGTCAGCTTTTTTAACATTTTAAATCATGTTTCAACACACTAGTGAGAGCGGCTGCGGCATTTATTTTTCTGCCATCCAACAGTTGGAATGAATGGCAACAATTTGTTTGTCAGCTTAAGGGAAACCAAAAGGAAAACATGCGGTAAAACATGTTTATGCGTCAAGTTTGAATGCACCAATGCTCTCTTAAGGAAAACAAAGGAAAAAAAACATGCGGTGTTAAAAACCATGTTTCTTTGCGTCAATGTTGGAAATGCACAATTGTCAGCTCCCTTAAAAGCATTTTTTTTTTTTAAAAAAACAATTTGGTGCAGACATTGCACGCAACATTGGTGCAGACATTGCACGCAACATTGGTGCAGGACATTGTCGCACCAATGTTTGGCGTGCTGCACAATCAATTTAATGGTCAGGCTTTTAAAAAACGTTTAAAACACTGTTTTCCTGCGTTCAATGTTTGGAGAGCACAATATGTCAGCTTTTTCAACATTTAATAAGGGGGGCAGGTGTCAAGGCCTCCAAATTGTTCCTTCTCCCGATTTATTTTTTCTGATAATGGGGCTGTAATGGCATGTATCATTGGCGATATTATGATATTATGATAAATTTTTAGTCATTCTGAGCACCTCTTTTAGGGGGGTGGGGCGGGGAGGGGGGGGGCAGCCATCGTCCGGTTTTTTTTTCAACTTTTTACTTCAAGACCCCAAAATTGACATTCCTGGACCCCCATGGAGTATGCCCTTGGCAAGGGCAGACAGTCAAATGGCCACCACTTTGGGACCTTGTGCATAAGTATCTACCACTGTGGCTCGCTTGGCTTGGGGGTGTGGGTGGGTTGAAATGGGGGTTCGTGGGGGGGGGTTGGATGAATGGGTGGGTGGATGGGTGAATGGATGGACTTATGGGGAGACAATCCTTTGTGTGGGAATTCCGAAGGATGCCATTGTGTGCGCCAATATTGTAACCCCCCAGCACAAAATTTCATAATCTAATAGTTCAAAAAAAGGGGGGTATTTTCTATTAAAGGGGGGGGGGAGGGGGGGGGGTCCAGTCCCCGCTTAAGTTTTTTTTTAAGGGAATAGGTTTCCACCTTTTTTGGTTTACTCCCGTTTAAGGACATTATCCAAAAAACAGTTCCTGCATTACTTTGAGTGCACAGTTTCAGCTTTAAAAACAAATTCAATTTTTCTGCATCAATTGTTTGAGTGCTAAATTGTCAGGCTTTTGAAAACCATTTTTGGAGGGAAACCCCCCTTTTCTGGGTGTTAACAATTTGTCCGTCCGACCATTCCATTCCATCCCTCACCATCATTCCATTTCCATCCATCCATCATAATCAATTCCATCCGTTCTGCACCGCGATTGAAAGAGGGCCCGAAACATCAGGCAACGGCATTTTGCCTTTGTTTGTAACTAACTCGCTTCGTTGCCACCTGGTCGATCCCTCGCCCCCCGCCCCCGATCACTCTCCGCAAGCTTAGCCTCGCAGCGGAAGCTGCTGCCATCGAACTTGTTTAAACATATTTCTGGCAATTTATAAAATGTTGAGTGCACAATGTGTCCAGCTGTTTTTTTTTAAACATTTGAACAAAGTGACTGGCAATCATGTTGGAGTTTTTTGTTTTTGTGGTTGCAATATGTTAATTTAAAACATTTTAAAACATGTTAAAAAAAAATTTACAATTATTAAAAAACAAAAGTGGCCTGGCAATCAATGTCGGGGTGCATTAAATGCCCAGCTTTTAACATTTGTAAACTTTTGTAAACATTTTCTGCATCTTCACATATCAGTGCACAAACGGTCAGTTTTGTTTTAAAAAAAAATGTTTCTGTATCAATGTTATAGTGGCAATTTCAAATTTTTTATTAGATTTTTTTTTAAAAAAATTTTTTTTTAAAAATGTTGAAATTGTAATCATATTTCTGCATCAATGTTGAGTGCATAATGCCAGCTTTTTAAACATATGTAAACTTTTGTTAAAAAACATTTTTTCGCATTCATAATCGGAGTGCACAACCGTTCCTATTCAGCTTAAAAAAACAAAAATTTAAAATTTAAAAAACATGTTTATGATCCCAATGGCTGCGGGCAAAATATGTTAAGATCACAAAAATTTTTTAAAACATGTTTTTTTTTAAAACCATTTTGTAATCATGTTTCTGCATCAATGTTGAGTGCAATATGTCAGCTTTGTAACTATTTGTAAACATTTGTAATCATGTTTTTGCATTCAAATGTTGAGGACGGCGGCAAAACATGTTAAATGTTTAAATCACCCACAGTTTTTTTAAAAACATTCATTAATGTAAAAAAAACACCATAACACAACAGACATACAACCTCCACCTCACTCACAAATCCATGTATCCCCAGTTGACACACACACACATTCATGAAGCACCACCACCACACCGGGGTACCGTTTATACCCCGCACACACACACACGCACACCACACACACCACACACCGACATACTCCACCTCACCAACACCCTATCTCAACCCACTTACCTCACGCCTTACATTCACGGGCAAAAGGGGTTATACCCCCCCCCCCCCCCACCCCCCACCCCCCCCCTTCCCCCCCCACCACAACCCACCCACCACCCCCCCACCCACCAAACAACAACCCCCACCACAACACAACACCACCTCCCTCATTTCCACCACCCTTACCTCAACCCCACCTACCTAACATCTTACATGGCACACACACGTGTATACCCCCCCCCAAAACACAACACACACACACACGCACAACCATTACCCCCACACCAGGCAACCCTAAAACCCACAAGTTCAGGCCCCTAACTCACTCCCACACTCCAACCCAACCCCACCCTCACACACACTGAATAACACTCCTCCACCTCATTTCACCTGAATACTTCCATTCGCGTGACCAAGCATCCCAATGATCTGTGGCAATTGCTCCGAAAGCTTCTGGGGTAACTGGGGCTCCGGCAATTGGGCCACTGACACCACGAGGGCAGCTAGCGCGCGCATCACATCTTCATCGCTGCCCTCAAGCAATTTGACCTGCTCGCAGATGAACGTCTGCATCTTCAGCTGGTCTTCGGCTGCTCCGAGGTCTTCCATGGCTACTAATACTGTTTTTGGTGCTGCTAATGTTGCTGCCGTTGCTTCTGCTGCTGTCGTTGCTGCTGCTACTGTTGCTACCGCTGCCACTGCTATTGCTGAGTATGATCAGTTGGCGTGACGCGCAACAACGAGGTGGCGTGACGCGGGAGATACGATAAAGTAAAGGAAGATGTGGAAGCGGTGGGAGGGAGGGGGCTGTGAATGTAAGCATGCGCATCAGGATGCGCATGCACCCCCCTGAATGCGCCCCCCACCGCCTCACCGGCTGCAGCGGCTGTCGGGGATAAGATTGAATTGGCTTGGCTTCGACGGTTGGAGGTGACCTGGCAGTGGGTGCTCTCTTTTTGTAGGAATTTCCCCGACTATCTTTCTAAATCCTCGGTACGTGGAAGGCTTCGAGGGTTTCCCTCCACTTTCTGGGGTGAAAACTCTTTCGGGAAAGTGTTGTACAAGGACACTTCAAATGGGAGACTTTAATGTTTTCAAAATCTGCGTTTCATGAGCCAAATCTGCGATTCAGTTCAAAATCTATTGTTGAGAAGTGAAAATGTGTTGTTGAGACGTGACTTTTTGAAAACCCTGGTTGAAGGTTGGAAACCCATTTGCCGGCAGTTTATACAGCTCACGCCTCCGCGGTGTTGAACCCCTCCTATGGAGAGCCCAAATGCCCCAAAGAGTAACTTTAAATTCAATGTCTAATATATATGCAGTAGATGGAGCATAGAAGCCTTTATTAAAGTTTTAAGAAGTAGTTATGGTTTTGATCTTGTAAGTTTTTTTAGGGGATGGGCGGGTTGAACTAACAAATACAGAATAGCCAGTCAGGGGAGCTACCTAGAAGCTGTCGCTCGTAGCCGAAGAGAAAATAAAAGCACTGATTAAAAAAATGTACAATTATTTAGTATTAAGTCGGATTTAGTATTTATTTAAATTCGCAGATAAAAGCACTGATCAAAAACAATTGAATTAGTGTTTCGTATTTCGTATTTATTTATATTCGAAGATAAATGTAATAGAACGCAGGGACTGTCGAATTGTTGAGGTCAATATCTTACAGAGATACATAAAAATACTACCAAGCACGAGGCTTAGACTATGAAGGAGATGGCAGTAGTACAGTCAGTACTGCAACAGCATGGCAGTGCACGCAACGACAGCTGGCTGAGTGGCTTCGCCACTGTTGGGCAAGCGGTACAGAGTCCGGTGGGGACTCAGACCGGGGCGCACTTGGCCACTCTAGGTACAACGTGTAAGTCGTACTATAACAAGAAAAGCACCGACCAAAAAAATATCTGTATTAGTATTCAGTATTTAGTATTGAGTATTGATTTATATTCAAACAGAAGAGCACTGATCAGCATCCTTTCACATCCAAGCGAGACAAAGCCAGTCAGGGAGGCTGCCTAGAAGCTGCCACTCGTAGCCGAAGAGAAAAGCACTAATTAGGATTTAAGCTGCAGCATCCTTTTACATCCAAGCGAGACAAAGCCAATCAGGGGAGCTGCCTAGAAGCTGCCGCTCTTAGCCGAGGAGAAAAGCTCTGATCAGGATTTAAGCTGCAGCATCCTTTTACATCCAAGCTAGACAAAAAACGGCAAGCTTCTAGTGGCTCCACATCCTCTAAAAACCTACAGCATTGGGAATCTGGGTATTTTAGCGCTTGCTGTGAACCATATCTGCCTGTCTGTCTGCCTGTTTGTCTGTCCGTATGTCTGTATGTATGTATGTCTGTTACAGTCCAGGGGGTATAATATCCATACTAGTGGCTCCACATCCTCTTGAAACCTGCAGCAATGGGAATCAGTTTATTTTAGCGCTGGCTGTGTATCATGTCTGCCTGCTTGTCTGTCTGTCTGTCTGTCTGTCTGTCTGTCTGTCTGTCTGTCTGTCTGTCTGTCTGTCTGTCTGTCTGTCTGTCTATCTGCCTATATGCCTGTCTGTTACAGTCCAGGGGGTATAATATCCATACTAGTGGCTCCACATCCTCTAGAAACCTGCAGCAATGGGAATCAGAGTTTTTAGCGCTGGCTGTGTACCATGTCTGTCTGTCTGTCTGTCTGTCTGTCTGTCTGTCTGTCTGTCTGTCTGTCTGTCTGTCTGTCTGTCTGTCTGTCTGTCTGTCTGTAACAGTCCAGGGGTATCAGGGATGCACTGGCTCAATGTTTTTTTGTGTGCGACACGTCGCCATTCCGTCGCTGCATGGCGACGCACGGGTCCTGCTAAACTAGTCAAAAATGTTCCCTTCCCCCCCCCAACCCCAACCCCAACCCCACAGGCTCCGCGCTCCGCGCTCAGTGGGTTAGGGTCGCACCGAGTCGCTCATGCGTCGCACAAAGAAACAGTGCACTGGCTGTGTACCATGTATGGAAGTATGTATGTATGTATGTGTGTGTGTCAGTCCACGGGGGATATATGAATATATCCACACCAGAAGTGCGATATCCATACCAGAAGTGTGATATACATACCAGAATTACCACATCCATACCAGAAGTACGATATCCATACCAGAAGTACGACATCCCTACCAGTAGTACAACATCCATACCAATAATACGATATTAATACCAGTAGTACGACAATAATACCAGTAGTACAGCATCCATACCCGTAGTACGACCTCTATACCAGTAGTACACAACGAAGCTTCTTCCAATAATCCAATCTTAACAAAAATAGAAAGAGCACCAACATGAACAAGAAGATAAAAACCAAAGCCCCTGCCATCAGTGCCGTCAAACAACCCACTAAAATGACTAAATTGTCTCAAAATGGGCCTAAACGTACCATTAAGCAAACTCCCACAGTGACATAGTTAGCAGCGTGAATAACTTTTCTTGGAATATACGGTATGCGTATATGACCGTTCATCGTGCTTTATAATAAGCTTGCGTCACATTTGGCACCTACATGAACAAGAAGATTATTTAAAATAACAGGGTGCCAGAGGCCTCCTAGTAGTCGGCCCAAGGGAGCTGTTAAGGCAGGTATTTATGAACTAAAGCTTTACCCCCCCAATAGTCTGCTTATAAGGGTAGCCTGATTATTTATGGTCTTAAGCTTTACCCCCCTCCCCTTCCCCCAGGGTTTGGTCACTTGGGCCGGGGAAAATCGATCTAGCACAGGATTACCTGCAATACGAAAGATCCAGGTCTTTCAGAGCTGTGCAGGAAGCTAGGGCTGACACATCACACAATTCCCGGCAGCTGCTAAGATTGAGTGATGTCAGGGAAGGAGCCTGTTGGTAGGTAGGTAGTAGAGGGGGGGGGGGGGGGGGGGTGAATAGCGGGTTCAGTTCACAAGATTCAGTTAGGGGGGGGGGGGGGGGGGGGGGGGGGGGGGGGTATCGGGTTCAGCTCACACAATTCAGTTGAGAGGGTTCATGGAAAGGATTCAGTACAGAGGATTCAGTTCAGAAGATTCATCCCAGAGTATTGCTTTCAGTGCATTCTCATCCTAGAAGATTCCTTTCAGAAGATTCTGTTGAAAGGGTTCATGCAAAGGATTCAGTTCAGAATATTCATGCAAGAGTATTGCTTTCAGTGCATTCTCATTCTAAAAGATTCCTTTCAGGAGATTCTTTTGAGAGGATTCATGCAAAGGATTCAGTTCAGAATATTCATTCAAGAGTATTGCTTTCAGTGCATTCTCATTCTAGAAGATTCCTTTTAGGAGATTCTTTTAAGAGGATTCATTCCAGAGGACAAATTTGTGAGGATATTTTCAGAGGATTCATGTCAGAGGATAGAATTAAGAGGATTCAGTTCAGAGGACTCAGGCCGTCGAATTCATTTCAGAGGTTTCATGTCAGAGTATACAACTGTGCATTTCCATTGGACTCGACTTGACCACTCGACTTGAGTTGGGCGCCTGTAGTACGCGTATCGTACAGGAATTGACTTAGAAGTCGCGTTTCCATTGGACTCGACTTGAGTTGGGCGCCTCCCCACTCTTTTTGAATCTTAGGGTTTCCTCTGATGTCGGAAGAATTTCAAGTCAATTTTAGGGCGCTCAAGACAAGTCCGTTTAGGGACTTGACTTGAGCGCTTTGACTCGACTTAAGCGCTATCAGCATGAATAGCGGTGCTCTCGCTTGTTTCATGTCTTGGTGACTCCTTATGTACTCCCTTAGAACTATCGGTCCTGACAGTACTATGTCAGCTTCCCGTAGACTGTGTCATTCTTCATGACACTGTGACGACTTCATGTTGACTGCGTCATCGGTTCTTCTGACACGCGCTGTCTAGCCTGTACCCTGATCAGGTTCCAGGCTACCGCCCCCTTTCCTCCACTGGTGCCCCTTAATGGGTCTCCTGTGCTTGTAACTTATTCTCGTCTCCGCATTTATAGATTGGCGTGCTGCACACACAAAGTCCACTCTCCGGAGTGTTATCCAAGCTGATAGGTTATACGGCCCTTCATTTACTACCACTGCTTTGCGATGCAACTTCCGCGAGGACCTCCCGCCATTTTGAGAAACTCCATGACATGGATGGTCTTTCCTGGGCGCGCGGGATGCGCAGTATCATTCTCAGCGATGGCTGCGACCAATCCTTCCAACGGAGGAACGGCTCCTCTTGATGATTGGCTAGACGTTTGTGCACCAGCTGCCTCTGCTAGCGGTCATGAGAGTCCTTCCGCCATCGTGGAAGTAACCCCCCCCGGTCATTCCTCCATCTTCTCTTCTTTTTCCTCCCCTGCCGTCTGTCGCCTCCTCCCGTCTGTCGTAGATGATTGTGACGTGCAGACTCAAGTCGGCGACTAGCCTGGACATCGGTGGAGATACCCCGTCTTCGTCTGCTCGCGTCCTTGACGTCGCTAACCTTTCTCCGGTGTTTGAGGCTCTGCCTGCATACCGGAGGTTGCCAAGCCGACCAAGCTCCCTGCTGATGTCTACGTCGTCTTTGCCCCCTTTGCTCTGCCCAGCCGACGGTCGGCTCCTGGCATGAGCTTGCGCTCTAGTGGCTCTGTGCTACCTTCTGGAGAAATTTTTCGATCAAACTGGCGGATCGCCGGCACTGCCGTAGGATTCGCCAAAGGAGGACGACCTACGCGTCTGGACCTGGAGATTCTGGAGGTGGTAGGAAGCAGGGGGGTATGGTCAGCACCACTACGGGTGCTGCTCCCTCTACCCCCCAACCGGGTGAGTCGAGCGATAGAGGGGGGGACTTGAGATTGACTGATCATCGACGGCGGGATATTAGGACCTTTACATGCCTCGGCTCTGCTCTTCGCATCCTAGCGATAAATGTTCGAATTCCGCCCTTGCGATTTGCGATTTTCTGCCATTGGTGCGATTTTCTGCACCAGGTGCGCCTTGCTGCACTGACATTCTCGTCTCCTTTTTTCCCATACCTCAAATCTCGACTTCGACCTAACGCTTCCCCACCTTCTGTGATCCCAGGTCTCGCAGCGCCGGACTTCGCCCTTGCTACAGGCCGCAGTGGACGCCGTCCTGGCCCTAGTCCAGCGGCCGTGGAGGATCTTTGGCATGATATCTTGGTGGATATTTTTCTCTCTTAGGCTCCTTGTGACCCCTGGGTGCGTTCCGTGGTTCGTCAGAGGTTACTACTTTGTCTTCCCGTGCCCCTGGTTCCCCCCTTAGGTGTATGCCTTAGCTACGTGAGTTTGGGTTCAAGTGTTTGAGTTCTGATAGGGCTTAGGAATTTTTAGTTAAGTGGTATATAGAGGCATGGTTGATCTCGATTAGTTGGGGCATGCATGAGTTGTTGATGATGACACTGCTCAGCATGGTGCTAGTGTGTTATCTTTGCAATCGCGTGTTCATCTAGGGAGACAAGACTCCTTCGGAGCTTTTCTTTGGGGTTGCACCTGATGTGTCGTTGTTGCGTTTGTTTGGTTGCCCTTGCTATGTAATCTTAGTATTGGGCAGTCACGCAACAAGCTAGTTAGAAAGGCATTATTTGGTAGACTGGTTGGGTATTCCCTGGTGAGTAAGGGTTATTATATTTGGGTTTCCAATGTTGCGCCAGTTAGTAGTGAGTAGTGATGTACTCTCTATCTCCAGTTCAGTTCTAAACTGTCTTCCTGGGTTCTCCCTTTAGTATGGGTCCCCGTGCCCGCTTGCATCCCTCCTGTCATCAAACGGTGATATATGTGTTACCGGTAATTCCCTACGCCCTTTAACAACCCCAATTGTTGTTGGCTGGCCTGGCTGGATGTATCATTGTTGCATTCTAGACCAGGGCCTGATCTTGCTGTATTGTGTGTGAAGTTTTAGGGCGGGGGGGGAGTTGGATATCCAACTATAATCTTAGCCGAATCTCAGGGGGTCGCCAGGCCCTCCTCTGTGCCACGTTTTAGCGGTGAAGCTTTAGGATTTAGACAGCCTTCGATCATAGTGGTACCTGGATCAGGTCCATTGACTAATAGTCGCCAACCTCCGACCACCTCGGATGGCTCGCGGGTGTCGATAATTCCGACGCCTCCTGTCGTCCCTGGTGGATTACTCGGGTCAAGCCCATGTGATGATGTAGCCGTTGCCGAATGGGTAAGTGATGATCTTGAACACTGGTCTAGCTTGATACTGCGTATGGGTGGGGTGTTACAGTCAACCCAGGATTCATTGTTTTAGGTGCTGCTGGTTCTCATACGTAGGTTAACATGGCCCTATGTGTGAGTGCCTATTCCTCAGCACCTCCTAGACTGACTTATAGGGTAGTCTAGATTGGTGGAGCGTTACGACGCTTTGTTTAGGCAGCTTCCTTTCAGCTGTCTTTCTTGGTTTTGGTGGAAGGTGGTACTTAATTCAGACCACCGTTATAGCGTCTTGATGGTTTCTGACTCTTAGTTCCATAGGCAGATGGTTCGTTCGGTGGAGCTCATCATAGATTAGCTATTTCTTTTTACTCCACACTGTTTTTAGATCACCAGCCCCTCATGTGATTGGAACTTTTTGTGGAGTGTAGTAGTTGTTTCCCTTCGGATTTTACTGTGAATTGGTGGGCTGGGTAATCTTGCAGTTGTACTTGCAGATGTACCGCCGCTCACTTCTTTCTTGTTTTTCCGAGTGTATTTCAAGCGCCCTTTCGGGTCCATCCTTTGCAGTAAATTCTTTGAAGTCCTTTTTATGCGTTTACTATTTTTCAGGTGGACAATAGGTTTTATGTACTATGGTTGTACATCTACCCTTCTATTGTTCATTGAACTGTGTTTCCTTTGTTGGTTACAAGTTTCTTGAAAATTTTAACTTCGCATCCTTTGGATTTTTTCAGTTGCTGCAGGTTTGGTTTGCTTTAGTTAGGCGCTTGGTTTGTCTTGAGTGCACGAGTTCTTTGCGGTACGATACCCACCTCTTAGACTGTTTTTCGTTAGTGCCGTAGCTGGGGATTTATGATAATTAACTTTCATACATCTTCTTACTTCCATCTTTGAGTGATAAACCAGTTCATCATGGTTTTTTCATCCCAACCTAGTCATGAATTCTATGCTAAGAATAGTTTTTAAGGTAGTGGATTTTTCCATCGACTTTTTTTTTTCCATCGTAGTCTTTAGTGTCCTCTTGTCTGCGTCCTTTAGGCTTTGATTCTCTCGTGTGCTGCGCTCACACGATATTTCAATCCGTCTCTTTGGTTATCATTGATTGGCGTTAGGTTCCTATTCCCGGATCGGGTTTTCTATACCGTTGTTCCCCAACTTTGATATACGATTTTTTCAGTCTTCTCTTTAGGTTAAGTTCTCGGTTCTTTCAGTCACCGTTTTTCCCCTTCCTTTGGTATTAGGATTGATTTCTGTTTGGCCTCCCTGTGATTTTCTGGTTTGGTGCCTACTATTCTGGATGAATAGTATTTTTGCGCTTACCATGGATGGTTACATTTCCATTTTGGTCTCAGCTCAGCTCGGTATGACCCAAGTTTTTTGCTGCTACATTTTCGGAGTACTACAGTGGTTTTTGGTTCATCCTTTCTCATCCTTTTATTTTAGACAAGGCTTTCTTCTGGTTTCCTGTTTTTCCGCCGTTCCTTAATAATTTTTGTTTGCTACCAGGTTATGGTTCTATGTCCCCAGTGCCATAGGTGGAGTACTAGTATTGTATGTCACCTGCGTCATAGGTGGAGTATCAGCATGAATAGCGGTGCTCTCGCTTGTTTTATGTCTTGGTGACTCCTTATGTACTCCCTTAGAACTATCGGTCCTGACAGTACTATGTCAGCTTCCCGTAGACTGTGTCATTCTTCATGACACTGTGACGACTTCCTATTGACTGCGTCATCGGTTCTTCTGACACGCGCTGTCTAGCCTGTACCCTGATCAGGTTCCAGGCTACCGCCCCCTTTCCTCCACTGGTGCCCCTTAATGGGTCTCCTGTGCTTGTAACTTATTCTCGTCTCCGCATTTATAGATTGGCGTGCTGCACACACAAAGTCCACTCTCCGAAGTGTTATCCAAGCTGATAAGCGCAGAATTGTAAATTCCGGAACATTGTCTGAAGGTCTGAAGGATTCTTGGCTTTGTTGATCCGTCCGTTGACGATCAGCAGATTCTCCCCTCCCCGAGTGCTTGCAAAATTAATTCCTCGGCTTCCTCCGCATCCTCAGCTGCTGCCATATCTATGGAATCCCTGGCTTCCGCATGCCTGGCGTCCTCCATCCCTTCACGATCACGCTTCTTCAGAAAATCAGCATCGTTCTGTCGACTCCTCGCCGTGATTTGCTGCATGGTTGCCCGCAAGGTGTTTCCCGTCTGCATGAAGGGAAGCTCCGAATGATCCCGATCAGGGGAAGCAAGATAGAATGTAATGGAATGAAATAACGAACCGTTAGAAGGGGGCAAGCTGGGGCCAAGCCCACGTGCCAAGCCGCGTTGGCATGTCGTAAAGGTGTGATCAATGGAAACGCGAAAGACTCGACTTGAGTTGGGCGCCGTAAACCCTAAGTCAAGTCTCGTGAATTCTAAGTCGAGTCCGTTTAACTCAAGTCGAGTGACTCAAGTCAAGTGGTCCAATGGAAATGCATGGTAATTCAAAGGATTCAGTTCAGAGGACTCAGGCTGTAGAATTCATTTCAGAGGATTCATGTCGGAGAATAATGTTCGGAGTATTCCAGTCGGAGGATTCTGTTTGGAGTAATCAGTTGAGAGTTTTCATGCAGAGGATTCATTTCAGAGGATTCTTGCCAGAGTATATTGTTTAGAGGATTCATTTCAGAGGATTCTTGCCAGAGTAAATTGTTTAGAGGATTCATTTCAGAGGATTCTTGCCAGAGTAAATTGTTTAGAGGATTCATTTCAGAGGATTCTTGCCAGAGTAAATTGTTTAGAGGATTCATTTCAGAGGATTCTTGCCAGAGTAAATTGTTTAGAGGATTCATTTCAGAGGATTCTTGCCAGAGTAAATTGTTTAGAGGATTCATTTCAGAGGATTCTTGCCAGAGTAAATTGTTTAGAGGATTCATTTCAGAGGATTCTTGCCAGAGTAGTCCGTTCAGAGGATTCAGTTGAGAGCTTTCATGCACAGGATTCCGTTCAGAGGATTCCGTGCAGAAAACAGTCCAGAGGATTCTATTTGGAGGGATTATTCAAAAGTATCGCTTCCAGTGGATGCAATCTAGAATATTCCATTCAGAGGATTCATTCAACAGGATTGATTCCAGTGCATTCATTCCAGAATATTCCTTTCAGAGGATTCATTCAAGAGGATCGATTCCTTTGCATTCATTCTAGAATATTCCATTCAGAGGATTCATTCAACAGGATTGATTCCAGTGCATTCATTCCAGAATATTCCTTTCAGAGGATTCATTCAAGAGGATCGATTCCTTTGCATTCATTCTAGAATATTCCATTCAGAGGATTCATTCAACAGGATTGATTCCAGTGCATTCATTCCAGAATATTCCTTTCAGAGGATTCATTCAAGAGGATCGATTCCTTTGCATTCATTCTAGAATATTCCATTCAGAGGATTCATTCAACAGGATTGATTCCAGTGCATTCATTCCAGAATATTCCTTTCAGAGGATTCATTCAAGAGGATCGATTCCTTTGCATTCATTCTAGAATATTCCATTTAGAGGATTCATTCAACAAGATTGACTCTAGTGCATTCATTCTAAAGGATTGATTCCAGTGGATTAATTCTATAATATATCATTCAGAGGATTCATTCAACAGGATTGATTCCAGTGCATTCATTCTAGAATATTCCATTCAGAGGATTATAGTCAGAGGATTCAGTTGAGAGTTATCATGCAGAGAATTCAGTTCAGAGAATTCCGTTCAGAGGACTCTGGCTGTCAGATTCCGTTCAGAGGATTATGTTCAAAGAATACAGTTCTGAGTATTCCATCGAATGTTAATGACCGAGGATTATTGCAGAGGATACACTTCAGGGGAATCATTTCAGAGGCATCAGTTCATCGGATTCGGTGCAGAGGATCTTGAACAGAGGAGTCCATTCAGAGGGCTCGGGCCATCAGATTCATTTCACAAGATTCAGTTGAGAGGAATCATGCCAGAGGATATTGTACTCAATAATATATTCAGAGGACTCAGGCCATCGGATTCAGTTAACAAGATTCAGTTGAGAGGAATCATGACAAAGGATATTGTGCAAAATGATATAACCAGGGGAATCAGGCCATCGGATTCAGTTAACAAGATTCAGTTGAGAGGAATCATGACAAAGGAATTTGGGAAAAATAATATAACCAGGGGAATCAGGCCATCGGATTCAGTTCACAGGATTCAGTTGAGAGGAATCATGACAAAGGATATTGTGCAAAATAATATAACCAGGGGAATCAGGCCATCGGATTCAGTTCACAAGATTCAGTTGAGAGGGTTCATGCAAAGGATTCAGTTCAGGGGATTCAGATCAGAAGATCTCATTCGGAGGACTCAAAGGATTCAGTTCAGGGAAATCATTTCAGAGGATTCATTTCAAGGGATTCATTATTTCATTTCAGATGATTAATTTCAGAGGATTGTTTTCAAAGGATCAATTTCAGAGGATTCATTTCAAAGGATTCAATTCAGAGAATTCACTTCCGAGGATTCATTTCAAAGGATTCAGCTGATCAGATTCGGTGTCAAGTGAAGGGGGAAACACTTTCAAAATTCAAAAATAGGACTCCACCCTGGGGGCGCATGGAAGTTGGGAAATCTTTGGAGTTCGCAATTTGACAAGTGGAAGTTTGGAACACTCTGAAGGTCACAACTTGACAAGTCCAGCGCCTGAGCACTTTCAAATTTCAAATTTCAAATTTAAGAAATAGGTCTCCACCCTGGGGGTGCACATGGAAGGCAGGAACTCTTCTGAGGTCACAACTCGATAAGTCCAGCGAATTCAGCACATACCACTTTACTATTTAAAATTTAAAATTTAAAATCTAAAATGTAAAATTTAAATTTAAAACATGGTGATCCACTCTTAAGACTCAAATGGAAGGCAGGAACACTTTGGAGGTCACAACTCAACAAGTCCAGCGCCTTCAGCACTGAGCACTTTCAAATTTCAAATTTAAATTTCAAAAATAGGTCTCCACCTTGGGGACACACATGGAAGGTAGGAACACTCTGAAGGTCACAACTTGACAAGTCCAGCGCCTGAGCACTTTCAAATCTCAAATTTCAAATTTAAGGAATAGGTCTCCACCCTGGGGGTGCACATTGAAGTTGGGAACACTTTAGAGATCACAATATGACAAGTCCAGCGCCTTCAGAACCGTATGCAATATGATTTTGCACACGGATATTTTGCAATAGGATATTTCACAAACTATTGCATACGGAAGGCATAGGAAAGGTAATAGGATATTTTTCAAACTATTGCATATGGAAAGCAAACAAAAGGCAATATGATTTTGCATTCGGATATTTTGCAAACTATTGCATACGGAAGGCATAAGAAAGGCGATATGAATTTGCGTACAGAAGGTTTTGGCACACATGGAAGGTAAGAACACTCTTGAGGTCACAACTTGGCAAGTCCAGCGCCTGAGCATTTTCAAATTTCAAATTTCAAAAATGGGTTTCCACCCTTGAGACTCACGTGAGAGCTTGGGACACTCTGGAGGTCACAACTTGATAAGTCCAGCGCCATCAGCACTAAGCACTTTCAAATTTCAAAATTCATATTTAAAATTTAAAACATGGTTATCCACTCTTGAGACTCACGTGGAAGGTTGGAACACTACGAAGGTCACAACTGGACAAATCCAGAGACTTCAGCACTGAGCACAATCCTATCGTGTATGGAAGGTGTCGGCAGCCACGGATCTTGTTGCCTTGCAGCGACAGACAGACCAGGTTGGGGCATGCCTCTATAACTGATGCCAACACCTGTGTGTGCATGTGTGTGTGTATGTGTGTATGTGAACGTTGGTATGTTACGGTAAAGGGGTAGCCAACAAATGCATGCATGTGAACGTCCAGGGGAGGCCAATCGCTCATCCAAACGAGAACAAAATAAGTCAACGGGTCTTGTTGCCTGGAAGTGACAGACGGACCAGGCTGGGGCATGCCTCTATAGCTGATGCCAGCACCTGTGTGTGTATGTGTGTGTATGTGTGTGTGTATGTGTGTATGTGTGTATGTGTGTATGTGTGTATGTGTGTGTACATGTGTGTATGTGTATGTATGTGTGGATGTGTGTGGATGTTTGTGTGCGTGTACGTACGTATGCATGGTACAGTACAGGGGTAGCCAACACCTGTATGTGTGTGACCATCCAGGGGTGGCCAATCGTTCATCCAAACGAGAACAAAATAAGCCGACAGGTTTTAAAATAAAATAAAATAAAATAAAATATATGAGTAAAAAATTGAAAAAAGCGTACCCCAGTACTAGGCGAAGGGCAGCTGTGGATTGGGTCTCTGGTTGGCGTCACAGTGCCCTAGGTCCAGGCGTGGCTGTAAGCTTTGAGCTGTTCTAACACAGCATCCATGCAGGGTAATTCAAAGCGCGCGCTTTTGCGCTTTTGAGCGCTGACTTTTTGACCCCCTCTGCGCTTTAAGCGCAGTTTTTTGCCACCCCTTGTGGGCGCTGCAAGCAATTTTTGCGCTTTTTGCACTACAAAGCGCAGTTTTTTTGGTTTTCAAGTGCGCTAAAGCGCTGGCCAATTTGGCCATTTGAAGTACCCTGCATCCGTGGTGAGGAAGAGGGAGCCCAAGAGATCCAGGCCAGGGTATGCACACGGCGGCTTTTTCAAAAATTCTTTTATAAATATAAATAAAATGAAATAAAATATAATAATGAGTAAAAATAAAATAACGCGTAAAAATAAAATAAAAAGCGTACCACAGTACTAGGCATCCCTGCCCTCCCCCCAAAGGGCGGCCGAGGATGAGGTCTCTGGTTGGCGTCACAGTGACCTAGGTCCAGGCTTTGCAGTGCGGTGAGCTTTGCTAACACAGCATCCATTCCAAGGAATAGGGATCCCGACAGATCCAGGGTATGCACACGGTGGCAGGCCCCAATTGGAGAGATGTCCTCTAGGCGCCGGAGACTAGCCAGGGATATGGTCTCCAGCCCTGTACATAAAGCTAGGGCTGATACATCTGTCACCTGCCAGCAGTAGAGAGCATTTTTTATGTTTTTTATGTTGTTATGTTGTTATGATCTCATGTTGTTATGGGGCTTACGGGTATTTATGGGTATTTGGGGGTTTTAATGTGTTTAATGTCTTCAATGTTTTTATGGGTACTTATGGGTTTTGGGGAGATTTTGTGGGTGCCTAGCTATGCACAGGTTTAGATTTGATAACAGAGTCTCCAGCCCTGTACATAAATTTAGGGCTGACATATATCACCTGCCAGCAGTTGAGAGCATTTATGAGCTTTTGTCTCTTTAATATTTTATATATATAATATTTTATATATTTTGTATGGTTTGCATGTTTGTTTGTTTTTTATGGGGTTTAACGTTTTTAATGTTTTTATGAGTATTTACTGGTTTGGGGCCTTGGGGGAGATTTTGTGGGTGCCTAGCTGTGTTTGGGGTTGCATTTGATAAAATGGTCTCCAGCCCTGTACATAAAGCTAGGGATGACACATCTGTCACCTGCTAGCAGTAGAGAGCATTTATGGGTTTTTAGTTATGTTTTTTTTTAATTGCCAAAGCCAACGTGTAAGCCGAAAAATTGAAGGCCAACACGTCAGCCAACTGTCTCATAACTAACTGGCTTCGGTCAGCTCCATTTCCGTTGCTACCTTTCGTTCCGTTGCCAACACACTCCGCCAATTTTCCGTGTTGCTTGCAACGCTGCACCTTGTTTAGTCTCTAGCAGGTTTGAATTTGATTACATAGTCGCCAGCCATGTGCATAAAGCTCAGGCTGACATATCTGTCACCTGAAAGCAGTAGAGAGCATTTATGGTTTTTTATAAATGCTCTCTACTGGAGATTGCAGGTGACAGACACGTCAGCCCTAGCTATATGTACAGGGCTGGATACCATGTTATCAAATCCCTAACTATATAGTTAAGAGCTTATTATATAATAAGCTAAAAGCCCATAAAATCTCCCCAAACCCCAAAATACCCATAAAAACCGATAAGTATCCATAAAACCCATAGATACCCATTAAAGCGATAAATACCATAAAACCGTAAATGCACTCTACTGCTGACAGGTTACATACTTAGGAACTAGCGCTATGCACTGGGCTAGAGACAATGTAGCCAAACCCGAACCTGCAAAAGGCAATAAAAAACCATTCAATCTAAACCCCCATAAAATATCCCCAAAACCATAAATGCACATGAAACCATAAATACCCATTAAACAATCAATAAAAATCCTATAAACGCTCTCTACTGCTGGCAGGTGACATGCTTTGGACCTAGCGTTATGCACAGGGCTAGAGACCATCAAGCCAAACCCAAACATGCAAAAGGCTAAAAACATGAAGTTTCAAAACCCATAAAATCTCCCCAAAACCATAAATACCCATTGAAAACATAAATGAAAACGTAAATGCTGGCAGGTGACATAACCAAACAAAACCATAAATTCCCATAAAACCATAAATACCCATAAAACCATAAATACCCATAAAACCATATATATACCCATAAAACCATATATACCCATAAAACCTTAAATACCCATAAAACCATATATATACCCATAAAACCATATATATACCCATAAAACCATATATACCCATAAAACCTTAAATACCCATAAAACCATAAATACCCATAAAACCATATATACCCATAAAACCATATATACCCATAAAACCATATATACCCATAAAACCATAAATACCCATAAAACCATAAATACCCATAAAACCATAAATACCCATAAAACCACAAATACCCATAAAACCATAAATACCCATAAAACCATAAATACCCATAAAACCACAAATACCCATAAAACCATAAATACCCATAAAACCATAAATACCCATGAAACCATAAATACCCATAAAACCATAAAGAAACCAAACATAAAAAACCACAAGTGCTCTCTTCTGCTGGTAAGTGACATGCTTCAACCCTAGGGTTGTGCGCAGGGCTAGAGACCATGTAGCCAAACACAAACCTGGAAGAGGCTAAAAAACCCACAACATTTCAAAACCCATAAAACTCCCCCCAAAACAGTAAATACCCATTACAAACCATAACTAAAACCCCATACATGCTCTCTACTGCTGGCAGGTGACAGATGTGTCAGCCCTAGCTTCATGCACAGGGCTAGAGACCATGTAGCCAAACCCAAACCTGCAAAGGCTGAGAAAACCCATAAATCTCAAAACCTAAAAAATCTCCTTAAAACCATAAATATCCATTAAAACCATAAATAATATGTTTGTTTTGTTTTTTATGTTTGTTTTGTTTTTTTATGTTTTTGTACGTTTTAAATGTTTTATTGGATGTTACGAGTCTTGATGGGTTCTTATGCGTATGATGCTTTTAATGTTTTTTATGCTTATTTACTGGTTTTGGGGAGTTAGTGGGTGTCTAACTGTGTATAGGGTTGGATTTGACAATATGGTCTCCAGCCCTGTACATAAAGCCAGGCTAGGCAAGCTAGAGCACACAGGGTTTGTGTGTGGGGGGGTGAGTGTGTGGTGAGTGTGTGTGTGGGGGTGGGGTGGGGTGGGGGGGGTAGTGTGTGCATGTGTGTGTGTGTGGAGGGGGGGGGGGGGGGGGGGGAGGGTGTGTTTGTATGTGTATGTGTACATAAAGCCAGGCTAGGCAAGCTAGTGCAGCAGGACAAGTCCATGAGACTCAAGCTCTTACCTTGACACAGCCATCCAATTGGAGGCACTTCAGCGCACGGCATGCCCCAACAAGTAAAACATCCTTCAGGCAATCCAATGCACCTTGTCAGCAGCAGTGCGCTCATCAGTGCACAAGCCCTTACCCCTGCCAGACTAAGCAAGCTAGCGCAGTAGGACAGGTACATGCCTCACCTTCACACAGCCATCTAAGTGGAGGCACTTCAGCACACGGCATGCCTCAACACCCGAAATGTCTTTCAGGCAATCCAATGCATCCTGTCAGCAGCAGTGTGCTCAGCAATGCACAAGCCCCCACGCCTGCAAGGCTAGGCAACCTAGTGCAGTAGGACAGGTCCATGCCTTACCTTCACACAGCCATCCAAGTGGAGGCACTTCAGCACACGGCATGCCCCAACACCGCAAAACATCCTTCAGGCAATCCAATACACCCTGTCAGCAGCAGTGTGCTCAGCAATGTACAAGCCCCCATGCCTGCCAGGCTCAGCAACCTAGTGCAGTAGGACAGGTCCATGCATCACCTTCACACAGCCATCCAAGTGGAGGCACTTCAGCACACGGCATGCCCCTACACCAGAAATGTCTTTCAGGCGTGTGCATCCTGTCAGCAGCAGTGTGCTCAGCAATGCGCAAGCCCCCACGCCTGCCAGGCTCGGCAACCTAGTGCAGTAGGAGAGGTCTAAGTGGCTCAGGTTCGTGAGTGCCCTCAGGGGGGAGATGTCCTTGAGCTCATCGCAGTTATGCAGTACAAGCTCGTGTAGTGCTGGGCATGCCCCCAGTGGAGAGATATCTTTGAGGTACTGGTTTCCGCCGAGGTGGAAGCCCAGTAGGGAGAAGGAGCGGAGGTGAGGGCAAGCTCGGAGGGAGGATAGATCGTCCAGTGTTGCGCTGTCGGTGATGGTGAGGGAGTGGAGGCTGGTGCATGATCCCTCTGGGAGAGAGAGGCGCGAGAGGGCGCTTAATTCCAGGCTGTCAACACCCGGTGGCAGGCCGGACAAGGAGGCGGTGCCGTTGGGAGGGCTGAGAATGCGTACTGCATGCAGAGCTGTACACTTTTGAAGGAGTGCATGCTGGGAAAGGACGAAAGTGGTGCCCTCCAAGCCCTAGGCAGGGGAACATTTGGGTATGATGGAATGGGGGTATGGTATGGGGGGGTATGGTACTGGGGGGTATGGAATGGGGGGGTATGGTATGGTATGAGGTAAGTCTGCTAACATGGTTGTTTTTAAGGGAAGGAAACAGTGTGAAGTTAATGTAAATGCAAATGCAAATGTATAGGCATGTTCCAAGATGTATAGGCCTGAGCAAATATATATGTATAGGGATATGCAAAGATGCAACCCAAGAGGTGTTCCTGAAACATACAGTCATACATACCTCATCCACGTTCCACCTGCCGTCCCAGGTCAGGCAGCGCGTGCTGCTGTCGACATCTTGACGCGATGCCTTGCACACAAGCCGCAGTGTCCGCTTAGTGCTGGCGTCGAAATAGGGGAGCAGGGGAATGCAATGCCAAAGAATATCCCCGGGGGTGGTGGATGAGTATCGTCCCATGGCTGTAAGGCTGTTGACTCGCGACAACGGGCCGCACAATTGTATTCAACTTGTGTTTGTTTACGATGTCCAGAAGTCCCCCTGGACCCCGTCAAACTGCGGGCACATTGGGAGCCCAGTGAGGTACCAGTCAGGACCACTGCGTGAAGTCTCGGGACATTGCCGAGCTCTCGACAGCCTGGCGTGTCGGTGATGAGCTGGCGGTGTTAAAAAACAACTAGGGTTTCACTGTTTTTCTCGGGCCAACAAGGCAACAAACTCTGAGGGTACAGTCACGTGCGTGCAGCTCCCAGGGCCCAGTTGATATTACATTCCAGTTGACCCAAGATAAGACACGGGGGGTGGGTGGGTGGGTGGGTGGGTGGGTGGGGGGGGGGCTTGGAACTGGAAGACGATGAGCAGCCCAGAGTTGGCTGCGAAACCATGAAACAATCCAATCAAGACAAGTCCACAACTGCACACTCATCGCTTTCCTTTTCGGCTAGGAGCAGCAGCTTCTAGGCAGCTCCCCTGACTGGCTATTCAGTCAGACCGGACAACCTAGTGCAACTGGAAGCTAACACAACCAGCTGTTTAGAACTGCTGACATAGTAGGGTACTAGGGTGTAGCACAGTGGCTGGTTGTAGCACAGGGAGCTGCCAATAAGCTGCTGACAAAAGCATGATTCTAAGCTATACATCACACGTCATGAATTTCCTGTTCCAGTCCTTTGCCATATCTGCAGGAATGCATGGCTCACAAATATGGAGCACTGGTCACATTAAGCACCTACTTGATGCAACCAGCAGAGACCAAGAAGCATCCACTGATATTCATATGAGGCATGCTGGTTTTATGAAACGTGTCCTAGGATGCTAGGAGTGAAGCACTTGGTCCCCCAACTCATTGCCTTGAAAGACACAGGTTAATTACCGATTCACTATTACTAGCTGAAATCAGGGATTACATTTTGGTAATCCATTGTGAAATACTGTGATGGTAACAATGGAATTATGAGGGATGTTGCCCTTGCTGATCTCAATATGGCTTGGAACCGTAAAGACTGTTGGAGGAAGGATGTGTCTGATTCCCTAGATATGCTGTACTCTTTGGAAGATTCCCAGGATGAGTCTCTGGCCATCAATTGGTCGGCTCCCTTAGGGGGACAGACCTATGCGATACTTACGCGATATCGTCACATCTTTACATCTTCGTCAAATCAAAATCAATCGTCAAATCGTCAAATTTCCCAAGAACGCCGGTCAAAATTGCCGGTTAATCTGACTGGCCTGAACTCTTTCCGACTCATGTTCGATTCCCGTCGGGGGCGGATTACCTCTGAGGGCACTTTTTCGCGTACGTATCTCAGGGTTGCGGACTGTGGACGCGGCGTTTTCATTTGTCGTTTCCCTCCTGTCCTGTGGACTCAGTCTAGGGACCTGGAGCATGTCTACGATTTCCCCTCGAATAATTCGCTTCTTTGTGACTCTCGTAGCTCATTACATCAGTACATTGTGCTTGGCACGGAAATCTGCTCTTTCGCACTAGTTCCTGCAGGTTGCGAAGTAGCAACTGTAGCCTCGGGAGTTGCTGCACCTGCCTCCATGGAACTTCGGGAAGTCAGAGAGCTAATAAGTTCATTAGTCTTACAGGGCACCCAGTTGAATAATAATGCCATGCCATGCTACATTGATTCTTGACCCCCTCAATATTAAATTGAACGGATAAGTAAGCAACTGCTTGTGCATCCATCACCAAGGAGGCTGCCACTGCTGCTTGACGAACAATACACCACCCCCGGGGCAGACCTCCAGGGGACCCGCCAGGGCCCCCTACTATTTACATAGGACCTTTGAAACATAAGCCAGTTAACTAGAATATATTGGAGGTCCTGTACTTTAACCATATTTCCTCTTATTACAGCACCAATAAAACAACAGAAACGCGCCCCAGGGATGAAAGCTCTGGATCACAAGAAAGTAAGAATGCTGTGTACAGTAATCGGATGTCCTCATCATGGGATGAGTGGTAAACTTTAAATGCTTACTTATCTCATCAGAGACTAACCTCACCAAGTGGTTCGTAGCAGGGTAGTGCAGGACGCAGCGTCCTGCGTCGCAGGACGCAACATGGGAGGGTCTGTTGAGTCCCAGACGCAGGATGTTGGTTGCGTTGCAGAAACAGGTTCAGGATGTTAGTTGCGTCTCACCCAGCAGTTGATTGGCCCACCACCGCTCCATTGCTGTGGGCTACGGGTTCTGTTGATATGAAGACGCAGCCCAAGGGTTTAGGGTTTTAGGGTTTAGGGTTTAGGGTTTAGGGTTTAGGGAAAACCCTAAAATATCAGAACCTGACTTCCCAATCTGAGAGCAACACGATTCCTCAACATTATCTGGTGGGCAATACTGCAATCCAGAAGTGGAAGGGCGTGCGAAGCTACAGCTGCTTACCGTAATAATAATGCTTTGATGACGTTGACTTTGACCCTGTGAATTAATTGTATTGCCGAAGATAGCGAGCAGCCAGATTGCTGGCTGTAGCGAAGTAACCAAGTTAAAGAAGAAATGGCATGCCCACACTGCTTCATTTTGCTTTTTGGGTGCTTTTTCTTTTTGTTTAAATCACTGAGTCTCATACACCCTCGCGGTGTCAAGTAGACTTTAACATGTAATGTAATGTAATCATCAACCTGCTTGGTCAACGCACATCCGAAACTCGTTTACCCTCGAATTACATTGCGTCAAATATTTGCTCGCAATAATCCCAGCAACACAAAAATGTAAGCAATACGCAATTCAAATGTGAATCAAACGTCCCTCATCCTTACCAACCAAGTATATGTAACCCTTTAAATGATAAAAAAACTGTATCCATCCACTTAACCTGCAATGTCCTGGTTGCGGACATGGTTGTCCAAAAGGTTCCATTTCATATCTCAAACGCAGATTTAGGAGGGTAAAGTAGTTGCAAACGTAGATTTTGGCTCATCAAGCGTAAATGAGCTTGAGAACAGTATACTAAGTGTACACATATACTGATATGCATTGTAAACGTATGCTTCAGCATCTACCGTATCTGTATAAGAACAGCCACATACATATTATACAGTCGTTGTCCCCCCCCCATCCTCCCCAAGCACCTGCCCCTCCAACTTCTTTAGCCGTGCCAACATAAGCTTGCGCACAGTACAACAAGTGTATACATATACTGATATGCATCGTAAACGTGTACTTCAGCGTCTACTGTATCTGTATAAGTACAGTCACATACATATTATACAGTATTTGTCCCCCCGCCATCCTCCCCAAGCAACTGCCCCTCCAACTTCTTCAGCCGTGCCAACATAAGCCTGACATCCCCCACTGTTGTTGCCTCCATGCAATTTTACAGTCACTGGCCCCCCATAATCCTCCCCAACAATCTGTCTCTCCAACTTCTTCAGCCGTGCTAACATGATATTGGGTACAGTATTGAAAGTGCGGTGACTATGGCTAGCTCCGGCTTACGCTATGGTGTCCTTAACTTCACGTCCTGTGAGTAACGGTATTACACGGATGTAACAATTTCAATATTGAAAGTAAAAATACTGCACAGTCGATGCCCCCCCCACCATCCTCCCCAAGCACCTGCCACTCCAACTTTTTCAGCCGTGCCAACATGAGCTGGGTACAGTATTGAAAGTAAAAATACTACACAGTCGATGCCCCCCCCCACCATCCTCCCCAAGCACCTGCCACTCCAACTTTTTCAGCCGTGCCAACATGAGTTGGGTACAGTATTGAAGGTATAAAATACTACACAGTCGATGCCCCACCACCATCCTCCCCAAGTACCTGCCTCTCCAACGTTTTCAGCCGTGCCAACATGATATTGGGTACAGTATTGAAAGTAAAAATACTACACAGTCGATGCCCCCCCACCATCCTCCCCAAGTACCTGCCCCTCCAACGTTTTCAGCCGTGCCAACATGAGTTGGGTACAGTATTGAAGGTATAAAATACTACACAGTCGATGCCCCCCCACCATCCTCCCCAAGCACCTGCCCCTCCAACTTTTTCAGCCGTGCCAACATGAGTTGTAGCACTGAGGTGACTTTCGTCTGCAGTGCATCTATCTTTTTTAACATGACCTCCTCTATGCCATCCACTTTTTGATCCATCACATCCAGCTGACCTATCACAGCCTGAACATCCTCCTTGCTGATTGCGTCCTCGACTGCAGGGAGTTTTGGTGTGGTGGTGTGGTGATGTGGTGGTGGTGGTGTTGCGTTGTTGTTGTGTTGGTGTTGTTGTTGTGTTGTTGTTGTTGTTGTTGTTGTTGTTGTTGTTGTTGTTGTTGCTGTTGTTGTTGTTGTTGTTGTTGTTGTGTTGTTGGCGTTGTGGTTGGCGTTGTGTTGTTTATGTGTTGTTGTTGTTGTTGTTGAGTTGGTGTTGAGTTGGTGTTGATTTGGTGTTGTGTTGGTGTTGAGTTGGTGTTGTGTTGGTGTTGAGTTGGTATGTTGGTGTTGTGTTGGTGTGTTGGTATTGTTTTGGTGGTGTCGTGGTGGTTGCGTGTTGGTGTTGTATTGGTGTGTTGGTGTTGTATTGGTGTTATGTTGGTGTTGTGTTGTGTTGTGTTGGTGTTGTGTCGGTGTGGTGTTGTGTTGTGCTGTGTTGGTGTTGTTGTTGGTGTGGTTTTGGTAGTGTGCTGTTGTTGGTGTGTTGGTCTTGGTGTGTTGGTGTGTTGGTGTGTTGGTGTGTTGGTGTGTTGGTGTTGGTGTGTTGTTGTTGGTGTGTTGTTGTTGTTGGTGGTGTGGAGATTTAGTGTAGAAGTGGTGTTGGTGGCGCTGGTGTTGGTGTGTTGGTGGTGTGGTGCTGGTGGTGAGTTGGTATTGGTGTTGGTGGTATTGGTATTATTGGTGTTGGTGTTGGTATTGGTATTATTGGTGTTGGTGTTGGTATTGGTATTGGTGTGTTGGTGTTGGTTGTGTTGGTATTGGTGTTGTTGTGTTGGTGTTGCGATGTCTTGGTGTTGTGTTGGTATGGTGATGTGCTGTATTGGTGTTGTTGTTGGTGTGTTGTTGGTAGTAAATTGGTGGTGTTGGTGTTGGCAATGGTATTGGTATTGGTGGTGTTGGTGGTGGTTTGTTGATGTTGGTGGTGGTGGTATTGGTGGTGGTGTTATTGGTGGTGGCCTTTGTGGTAATTCTAGCAGCTTTTTTATCCCCCAAAGCAACCCCCTAAGGCTCTAACGTTGTTGGTGTGGTGTTGGTATTATATTGGTGGTGTTGGTGTTGGCATTGGTATTGGTATTGGTATTGGTGGTGGTTTGTTGATGTTGGTGGTGGCAGTGGCCTTTGTGGTGATTCTAGCAGCTGTTTTACCCCCAAAGCAACCCCCTAATGCTCTAACGTTGCACCTCAAACACCAAGGTACGTAATGTAGCACTTGTACAACAAGCACCTCAAACACCAAGGTACGTTATGTAGCACTTGTACAACAAGCACCTCAAACACCAAGGTACGTAATGTAGCACTTGTACAACAAGCACCTCAAACACCAAGGTACGTAATGTAGCACTTGTACAACAAGCACCTCAAACACCAAGGTACGTAATGTAGCACTTGTACAACAAGCACCTCAAACACCAAGGTACGTAATGTAGCACTTGTACAACAAGCACCTCAAACACCAAGGTACATAATGTAGCACTTGTACAACAAGCAGCACCTTGCTTGTTGAAAGACCAGTGATTGTTTTTTCAAATCTGAAAGTGGGTTTCTTCTAGCTTTATGATTTAGGCCTCCTCCAGGGACAGCGTTTCTGTGCTTTCTGTAGCTTTTCTAGCTTTTTAGGGCCATTGAGGGCAAACAAAAAAAACTTTTTTTATATACTTTTTTTATAGCGATAATTTCGCTAAAACGGGGTCAAAACTAGCGATCGTTATATATAGCGGAAATAAAAATCCCTCTGAAAGACCTTTCCCGGATGCTGTGCAGCGGGCTTGTCTTGGGCCAACAATGGCCTGTCGATGACAATGTAATGTACTGTTATGTACTGTAATGGTATGTAATGTGCTGTGATGTTAATGGCCTGTTGATGACAATAATGTACTGTTCTGTGATGTTTATGGCCTGCCGATGACAATATAATGTACTGTGCTGTAATGTAATAAAAGCCTGCCCACCTGTTGTCGCCTCAATGAACTGTACTGTACTGTACTGTACTGTTATGCAATGTACTGTAATGTAATAAAAGCCTGCCCACCTGTTGTCGCCTCAATGAACTGTACTGTACTGTTATGTACTGTTATGTTATGCAGTGTACTGTAATGTGATAAAAGCCTGCCCACCTGTTGTCGCCTCAATGAACTTGATTCTTGAGTCAAGAGCAGCTATGGCCTTCACCAGTGCTTGCTCTAGTATAGCAACCCTCTCAGCAGCCTTCTTCTCTGCAATAGCGACCACAGTTGGCTCGCTCACACCGGCACCTGCAGAGGATATCATCTTGCCTGGTTGGAGGTGTGTGGTGTGGTGTGTGTGTGTGGAGGTGGGTGGGGTGGGGTGGGATGTGTGTGTGTGTGTGTGGTGGGTGTGGGGGGGGAGGTGTGTGGTGTGTTGTGTGGTGTGTGTGTGTGGACAGTGGGTGTGGTGGCGGTGGGGATCGTGTGTGTGTCTGCCTGTGTGCGGATCTGTGGGGGGGGGAGGTGCTGTGGTGTGTGTGTGTGGTGTGTGTGGTGGAGGAGGGTGGGGGGGGGTTGGGGGGGATGTGTGTGTGGGGGTGGGTTGACGGGGGGGGGGTGAGGTTTGCTGTGGTGTGGTGTGCGTGGTTGTGGGAGGTGGGTGGGGGGGTGGGCGTGCGGTATGGGGTGTTGAATGATCCTGTGTGTGGGGGTGGCCGTGTGTGTGGGGGGTTGTGGGGGGAGATGCATGTGTGGGGGGGAGGGGGCGGGTGGGAGTCAGTTGTCACACTAGCTCTATCTATCACCTGTTGCTCACCGCACCTGCAGAGGCGGCTTGGGGACGACCACCCTATTACTGGTTGTCCAGCTGAAGGCCCCCTGGACTGTCCAGCGCCACTAACGCCCCCGATCGTGCGTCAGAAAACCCCGGGCGTGTGACAGCTGGAGATATGTGGGCCCTTCCAGTGAAAACTCATCCAGGCTGCCGGAACCGTTTCCGGCAGGAACCGAGCTGGGAGGAGCACCAGTTTCCAGGGCTTTCACCCGGCCCACCAGAACCTGTAGTAGGTTTGTAACCTTGGTCTGCAGTACAGTGACCCGTTCATTCACTTGGCGGGCCAAGCTGTCAATACTGGCATCCACCTCATACTTGGTCAAGGCCCCCCCCTCCCCACTGGGGGCAGACGCGGCCGCGGCCTCTGCCGGGGCTGCAGGCGACACATCCGCAATTGGCTTGGCTTGAGCAGCAGCAGCAGCAGAAGACAGCTCCTCTATCTTCCTTGCCAAGTCAGACACCGCTTCGGCACGTGCATACGATCCCAAGCCACTTTCCAACGTCTTGAGTTGCGTGCCCAAGCCACTTTCCAACGCCTTGAGCTGCGTGCCCAGAGCCTCCACCTCCTCACTCTTAGCTCCAGAGGCTGCCACAGGAGCCTCCGAAACAGCAGGGGTGTCTGCAACCTGTATGTAAATAAATACATAAAGAATAAATAAACAAATAAGTCAAATATATATATATATATATATATATATATATATATATATATATGTATATATATTAAAAACCTGTATGTAAATAAATACTTATAACAGCTCCAGAGACTGCCACAGAGGCCTCCAAAACAGCAGGGGCGTCTGCATCTTGTATATTAATTGTTGGGTTGGGTTGGGTTGGGTTGCAGGCAGCCACTGAAACAGCAGGGGCGTCTGCAACCTGGATGTAAATAAATACATAAAGAATAAATAAACAAATAAGTCAAATATATATATATATATATATATATATATATTTAAAACCTGTATGTAAATAAATACTTATAACAGCTCCAGAGACTGCCACAGAGGCCTCCAAAACAGCAGGGGCGTCTGCATCTTGTATATTAATTGTTGGGTTGGGTTGGGTTGGGTTGCAGGCAGCCACTGAAACAGCAGGGGCGTCTGCAACCTGGATGTAAATAAATAAATAAATAAATAAATAAATAAATAAATAAATAAATAAACAAGTAAATATATTTAAAGCATGTATCTATGTATGGGTTAGGTTGAGTTGGGTTGCACGCAGTCACCGAGACAGCAGGGACGTTTGCAACCTGTGTGTAAGTATATAAATAAATGCATAAATAAATATACAAATCAAACCTGTAATATAATAAATATACTATCTCTCATATATTATATTATATTATAATATGTTATATTATATTATATTATATTATATTATATTATATTATATTATATTATATTATACTATATTATGTTCATATAAATCTGCCATATAAAATAATATAATATAATATATTCAAATCATTAACCCACATGGGATGATAATTTAATTCTACATTATTGAGTTAGAAGACCGCTCTATACCCGTGTACGACGGGTTCCCTTAATACCACGCCCTACCAGGCGTTATCATTACCTTTTTAATTCTACATTTATAATCAAATCATGAACCCACATAAGATGATAATTTAATTGTGCGATTCTTCCCTGAACCTCCACCTTCTTGATTTAATTACTTTGATTTACTTATATTTAGGGTTGGGCCGACATATAAACGTATAATATAGTGCGGGCAGGAATAAAGTTTGCAGACCGCATGTTCGGATTTTTTTTTCCACCCCTGACCCCCCCCCCCCCCCCCCCCCCCCCCCCCCCGAGGGCTTCATATCTGGACACCCAGACAGTATAACGTAGTGAAAGGGCATCAGGGTATAACAAAGTCCATGGGCATCATCTCGTCAAGTCCTTTCCAACCATACAACACAAAATACAAAATATCAATTTTGGACAAAGTTATTCAGTTTTTAGTATTTTTACAACTTTCTTGCGTAGCTCAGTAGTCTGCGCCCTTGGAGGAGATCATCCAGGTATGAAAAGGACTGAAGCCGTTATTTATCTGTCTATCTATGATTATCATCATTATCATCATCATTATCATGGTTTAATTGACTCAAATTGTATTCTGTAGCCTGAGGGTCTGCTCAGGTGTGGTGGGGGTGGGTGGGGATGGTGTGTGTGTGTGTGGTGTGGGGAGGAGGGTGTGCGTGTGTGGTGGTGGTGGTGGTGGCGGTGGTGTGTGTGGGGGGGCTAGACCCCAGGCTCGACTGCTTTAGGAACCTCGTCAGGGACCAGAATTCAGGACGCGCATACAAACGCGCGATTTTCAGCCTAACTGCCGCTCGTGCGACACTGGGCGCCAAGGTGTAGGTGACGTCCAGCCTGGCGTCCAGCCTGGATGTGCCTTCCAGGGCACCCACCAAATACACACTAGGTGTAACAGACTAACAGTTGCAGATTTGTACTCGATTAATCGATCCCTTCTCGATGGTGCCCTTAACGCTCAAAAATTTGCACTGGCAAGAAAGTTACACGAAGTACAAATCAAGTTGGGAAAACGGTCGGACCCCCCCCCCCCCCCCCCTCTATCTCGGCAGCCTGTGGATGTATCGACATGATATTTTTTGTATCGACTAACGCTTGCGCTTCTCTATCCATATCAGACATGAGGTACAAAATCTTTTTTCTTGCCCCCCCCCCCCCCCCCCCCCCCCCTCGAACCCATGTAAAAGTATTTTCTCCAGAAGTGCAAAATAATTACATACGTTTTATACGTTTATATGCACACATTTATACGTTTATACGGCTTATACAAATAAAATGTACGTTTGCTTCCCAAACCTACTTATAGTCTTACCTGCCCCTCTACCTTGATTGACATACTTTTGATTTGCTTATTTTTGATTTAGCCCCTTTCAGTGATATACAATGGTCTAGTGGTAGACCAGATCGCTTAAGGATGAAGAGTCGGGGGTTCGACTCCCCTTTCGGTCGCTCTTGGCGTTGCAGGTCGTCGTCAACTGCGATGGTAGCTTGTCCAGTTGAGGTAGGAGACCGCTCCCCACCCGTGTACGACGGGCTCTCTTAACACCACGCCCCACCAGGCGTTATCATTACCTTTATGCGTTAGAATTCCTACAACAAGAGAGCACCCACTGCCAGGTCACCTTCAACCGTCGAGTCCAAGCCAAGCCAATTCAATCTTATCCTCGATAGCCGGTGAGGGGGTGGGAGGCACATGCGTTCTTAGTACCTTTTTTTATTTATTTACTTATTTTCTTACCTGGCCCTCCACCTTCTTGATTTACTTATTTTTTTATTTACTTATTTTTTATTAACTTTCATATTCATGATTTTTGCCTATTTTTGATTGACTTATTTCCTTACCTGGCCCTCCACCTTCTTGATTTAATTATTTGTATTTACTTATTTTTTATTTACTTCAATATTTTTTATTCGCCTTTTTTGATTTACTTATATTCTTACCTGTCCCTCTACCTTCTTGATTTACTTATTTTTTATTTACTTATTTTCTTACCTTAGCCTCCACCTTCTTGATGCGATTTACAAGCTCATCCATGAGAGGGGCCAACTTCTCTTTCAAGTCGATTACAGTCTTTTTATTCGCCTCTATAGATTTGGCCAGCAGTGCCTCTACCTCTGCCTTGGCCAAGGGTACGGTGCCTGCGTCATGCTGCTCCAGGCTGGCAACCTTTTCAGTTAATTCAGTTACGCTAGTGCTGGTTCCGCTGACCTGTCCCTTCAGCTCCTCTAACAGGGCTGAGCTGGCCGCACTGCTTTCCGCCAGCCTGGCCTCCAGGCTGGCCTCCAGCTTCACAGTGGCTTCCTTCACGCGCTCCAGCTCCTGGGCCAGGGCGTCCACCTCATCTGTGGAGGCCTTGGGTGGCTCCGAAGCCGCTGCGTCCTCCATCTTCAAGCTAAGCTCAGCCACACGTCCGTCCGCCTCTTCCGACACCTCAGCAAGCTGGGCTGCCAGGCTGGCATGAGCCTCCTCCATGCGTGACATACGCTCCTGGAGGTCCACCACCATGGGGGGGGCCCCGATAGTGCTGACGCTGGCAGCTGGGGTACCGTTCTGTACTGCCTTTGCCTGCTTGTCTGCCCCGGGTGCAGGTACAGGTGCAGGTGCAACCTCACTGGACCTCCCACTGCTCCCACTAACAAACCCCCGTGTCCATTGCTGCAGTACCATATCCATTCCGTGTACCTTGCCCCCCAACTCCTCCAGCTCGGCCGAGGCCCCCTTAATTTGGCTGTCCATTGACGTTGTGGCGTGGCTTGCCTTGCTGGCATTCGACTCCACCTTTGCCAGCCTGGCGGATACCTCTGCCATGCTGGACTTCAACTTCTCGGAAGCGGCCAGAGCCGCCGCTGACGTGGCACCAGCTTCCTTTAGCTGCTTGCGACCCACGCCCCCATCACCTTCAAAGTCCATCCTTGCCTCCTTCACGCTTTTGTCCAAACGGGCTATCAAGTTTTCGACACGTGCCTGCAACGAATTGCATGTTATATATATTTTAATGTTGATGATCCCATTTGATCTGTCCTGGTACCTTTTTAATCGATATTTACAAATGCGGGCTGTCAAGTTCTCTACACGTGCCTGCAACGAACTGAATTAATACATGTTTTATATATTTGAATGTCTATGATCCCATTTGGTCTGACCTGGTACATGTTCAATCGATATTTACCAATGCGGGCTATCAAGCTCTTGACACGTGCCTGCAACGAACTGAATAAACACACGTTTTATATGCATGTTTTATATACACATTTCATATTCACGTGTTCGGACGTGTTATATATTTTAATGTCTATGATCCCATTTGGTCTGACCTGGTACATGTTTTATCGATATTTACCAATGCAGGCTACCAAGTTCTTGACACGTGCCTGCAACAGAATGCATAAATGCACGTTTTATATGCATGTTTTATATACACGTTTTATATATTTTAATGTTTATGATCCCATTGGGTCTGTCCTGGTACCTGTTTAAATGATATTTAACAATGCTTGTATTTTAATTTTATATATGTTAACTATTTACATTTTATATTTGACTATATGAGATGCATCTTTTGTAAATGAGATCAGTCCATGGACTCGTTTTACATCTTTTAATGTTATGATCATACTTGGTCTGTCCCTGTCCCTGTGCCGAACCCATCCCCCACACACTCATGACCCACACACCTGCACACTGTCATCTCCCCCCCCCCCCCCCCCCCCCCCCCCCCTCAACCCCTTCCTCCGCCCCCCATGCCCCCCCCCCCACCCGCTGCACAACCAACAGTTTCCCCCCCCCCCCCCCAGAACCACCTCGCCGGGTCCCCCCCTCCCCCCCGCACCTCATTCCCGCCCCTACACCCCAGCCCACAGCCCCCACCACCCCGTCCCGCACACACCACGCCCATCCCCCCCGAGCAACCCGACCGACCGATCCCCCACCACACACCTTGCGCGCACCGCCCCCTCTTCCCACCCCGCCCAGCACGCCAGACCCTCCGCCGCCCCAACCCCAAGAAAAGACGGCGACCGGAGGAGCCCTCGCCACCCCCATCCACCCATTCTCCCCCTCCCCACCCACCTCACACCAACCACAAGGGACTCAGAACCATGATCTCCCGCACCGCGACGCACCTCCTACACCGTGACCACCAGGACACGCTTCCCCACCCCCCTGCCCCCACAACAAGGGACCGCACCACATACCATCCACCCCCACCCCCCACCCCCTCCCCCCCCCTCCCCCTCCCACCTCCCCCCGACACATCACGCGGATAATACACAACCCAAAACCCCACCAACCACCCATCACCTCCCCCCCCTCATACCCCACCGTCCCCCCCCCCCCCCCCCACCCACCGCGGCACCCCCAGCCCTCCCCCCCACCCACCTCCCGCACCCCCTCAGACCCCCCACCCCCCCCAAGCCTTCACCCCCCCACCTCCCCCCCCTCGAAAGCAGGGACCCCACCCATCCAGCCCCCCCCCACCACCCCTCCCCCCCCTCCACCCAGTTCAACACCCCCCCCTCAAACACACCCCCGCCCCGCCCTACCCCCCCCTCATAACCCCTTTCCCCCCCCCCCCACACCCACCCTCCGCCCCCCCCCACCCCCTCCACCCACGCCCCGGCAAGCGGACCGCCCACCCTCCCCACCTACATCCATTCACCGGCCCCCCTTCCCACACCCCCCCACCCCAGAGGGAAAAGTGCCATCCCCCCCACCCCTACCCCCATCCCCACCCCCTACACCACCAGTCCCCCCAGTCCCCGGGCACCCCCCCCATCTCCACACAACCTCACCCGCACCCGACACCGCACCCCATCCACGGCACACCCCTCCCCCCCACCATGCAGCCCGACACCGCCCTCCCCCACCCTCACACACATGTCCACGCCCCCCTCACCCGCGCACCGCCCCCCCGCCCCTCCCCCCCTTATCCACCGTCCCTACCCCCTCACACACACATCACCACCATCCCCCCCCCCCACCCGACCACCCTCCCCCCCCTACCCAGTCACCCCCCACCTCCCCCCACACCCCCCCGACACCTAATCACGCCCCCCCCCCGCCCCCCCTATTACCCCCCACCCCTACACAGCAGTCCACCCCACCCTCACAACACCCGCCCAACACCCCATCCCCCCCCACAGGACACCCTACCCACATCCCCCCCCTACACACCGGCCCACCCGCCCTCGACCACTCACTGACCAAAGCGGCAAAGATCCCACCACCCATCCCCCCCCACCAAACCCGAACGCCCCATTCGCGCCCACCCTCGCACACCTGTCCCCCCTCCCACGACACCCCCCACGACACCGACCCATCCCCCACCTACCCACATTCCCACCCACCCAACACACACACCCCCTCGCCCCAATCCCCCCACACAATACACCGCAGTCCCCCTCCCCCCCGCGCAATCACCATAATCGCGGCGCCCACCCCCCCCCCCCACCGGCCCACACCACCCCCTTCTCCACCCTGCCCACATTATAACGCACCCAACTCTCCCCCTTCCCCCCCCTCCCCTGGCGCCAACCCCGCCTATACACAGTCCCCCCCCCCCCCCCCCTCCCCCCCACCACAGCAGCACCCCCCCCCTACCACCCCGCCCCCCACCCGCCTCTCTCCACCTATCTCCCCCCCCCAGCCCCACCCCGCCCACCCCACCTCCCGTCCCGGCCCAACCTGCCTATACCCCTTCCCCCAGCCCTCCGATCCCGACCCAACCCCCCCTCCCCCGCCCACGCCATATCCCCCCCTGCACCCCCCCGAGGTCCCGCCCCCACCCCCCCACCCCCCCCCCTGCAAACACAGTCCCCACCCCACACCCCCACATCCCAAACCCCCCCCCCCCCCCCGACCCCCATCCGCTCAAGCCCCCCCCTCACCCCCCCACCACTGCCCCCCCCCCTGCACACAGTCCGCCCACCCCCGGCCCCCACACCATCCCCCACGCCCCCATCGCACCCACACCCCCCCCCCCGACCCACTGCGCCCTCGCCCCTCCCCCCCCCCTGCACAGTCCGCGCCCCCCCCGAACACCACCACAACCCTCCCCCCCCCCGCGGGGGCCATCACCGCCCATCCCACGCCCCCCCCCCCCCCCGCCCTCCCCGACCCCAGTCCCTCAACCTGACCCCCCCCGCCGCCCCCCCCCCTGTCGACACAGTCCCCCACCCCCATCCAAATATGGCACATGGAACCCCATCATCCCCCCCTAGCCCCACCCCCCCGACCAGAAAACCCTACCCTCCCGATCCCTCACTACCCCCCCCCCCCACCTACCCCCCCCAGCCCACCCCCCCCCCCCGCCGAAGAGCCCCCCCACCCCCACCCCCCCCCCCTGCACCCTATTCCCACCCACCCCCCCACACCCCATCCCCGCCCCCCGGACCGCCCCATCCCTCAACACTACCCCCGACCCGCCCCCCCCCACCCCCACCCCCCCTGCCACCCCGTTCCCCACACACACATCCCAATAACCATCCCCCCCCCCTACCCCATCCCTCACTACCCCCCCCCCCCCCCCCCCCCCCCCTTCACACAGTCCCCCCTCCCACACACACACACCCATCCCCCCCCCTACCCATCCCCCACTACCCCCCCCCCCCCCGCCCCCCGCCTTACCCCAATCCTCCATCCAACACACCCATTTCCCCACCCCCTCCACACCGTCCACCACCACCACCACCCCCCCGGACCACACCACCGGCCAGTCCAAGAAACCACCCCCCCTACCCGCATTCTCCACCCTCCCTCACCCAACCCACCGATACACAGTCCCCCACCCCTCCCACGCCCACCCGCCTATACACATTTCCCTTCCCCTCCCTCCCCCCCCGCCCCAACACCATCCTCCACCCACAGCAGGCCCCACACACTACCCACAGTCACGACTCCCCCCCCACCCCCTTCCCCCTAACCACACCCCCCCCCCCCATCCCCCCCCCCAACATCCAAGCCATCCCCCCCCCCCCCCACCCCATTGTGTTTTAACACCCCCGCCAACCCCCTCCCCCCCCCCCAACACACACACTATTCCTACACCACACACTAATTCCCTAATTCCCACTTCCCCCCCACCCCCACCCCCCCCAACCCCCCCCCCCCCCCACCCCCATTGTTTTTCACACCCCCGCCAACCCCCCCAACACACACACTATTCCCCTCCCTTCCCCCCCACCCCCCCATTGTTTTTAAAAGCAAACCCCCGCCCCCCCCCCCCACACACACTATTCCCCCCCCCCTCCCCTCCCCTCCCCTTCCCCCCCTTACACAGCCTCCCCCCCCCCCCCCCCACCCATTGTGGTTTACAACACCCCCCCGCACCCTTCCCCACACACACTAATTTTTCCCCCCCCCCCCCCCCCCCATTGTTTTTTAACACCACCCCCCCCCCCCCCCCCCCGAGACACACTAATTTCCCCCCCCCCCCCCCCACCCCCATTGTTTGTAACACCCCCCCCCAACCCCGCCCCCCCCACCCCCACACACACACACTAATTCCCCCCCCACATCACACACCCCCACCCTCCACCACCCCCCATTGTTTTTAAACCCTGCACCCCACACACCACACCTAAGCCCCACCCCCCCACCCCCCCATTGTTTTTAACTTAACACCCCCCCACCCCCCACACACACCCTATTCCCTCCCCCCCCCACCCCCCACCCCCCACCCATTGTTTTTAACACCCCCCCCCGCCTCCCCCCCCACACACACACTAATTCCCCACCGCCCCCACCCCCCCATCGTTTTTAACACCCCGCCCCCCCCCAGCCGGCCCCCCCCCCCCCCCAGACACACTAAGTCCCCCCCCCCCCGCCCCCCCCCCCCCCCATTGTTTTTTTTTAATCGCCCTCCCCTACCCCCCGCCCCCCCCCCCCCCCACTAATTCCCTCCCCCCCCACACACACCCCACACACACCCCATTGTTTTAACACCCCACCCGCCCCCCCCCCCCACACACACTAATTCCCAACCCCCACCCCCCATTGTTTTTAACACCCCCGCACCCCCCCCCCCACACACACTAATTCCCCACCCCCCCACCCCTCCCCCACTATTGTTTTTAACACCCCCGCACCCCCACCCCCCACCACCCTAATTCCCCACCCCACCCCTCCCCCAACTATTGTTTTTAACACACCACCGCACCCCCCCCCCTCACACACACTAATTCCCCCACCCCACCCCACCCCTCCCCCACTATTGTTTTTAAAGCCCCCAGCCCCCCCCACCCCCATCCACACTAATTACCCTAATTACCTCCCCCCACTCCCCACCCCCTCACCCCCAATTCCCACCCTTGACACACACAAACACTCCTACTCCTCCTCCCCCCCCCACCCATCCCTTCCCCCCACACACACATTAAATGCTCCCCACCCACCCACCTGTGAGGCATTCCTTGCTTTCTCGGACTCCTCCAGCCTAGCCTCCAGACCCATGATGCGATACTCAACTGATTAATCTCAGACGACAGTATACCCCCCCCCCCCCCCCCCCCCACAACACCACACAACATTGTTTTTAAACCCCCAGCACTCCCCACCCTCATCCACACTAATGACCCCCCCACCTCCCCCCCCCCCAATCCCCACCCTTACGCACACAAACACCCCCCTATCCCCCCCCCCCCCCTCCCCCCCCCACACACACACAAATTGTTTTGAACACCCCAGCACTCCCCCATTCCCCCCCCCTCATCCACACTAATGACCCCACACTCCCTACCCCCCTCACCCCACACTCCACTACCCCCCTCACCCCCACACTCCCTACCCCCCTCACCCCCAATCCCCCACCCTTACACACACAAGCACTCCCTCACACATTCACGCCCCACCCACTCTCACCCACCCACCCTACCCCCCACACTGCGAGGCATTCCTTGCATTCTCCGACTCCTCCAGCCTAGCCTCCAGACCTATGATGCGACTGATCATCCAGTCAATCTCAGACGACGGCATTCCCCCCCCCCCCCTCATCCACACTAATGCCCCCCCCCACCCCCCCACCCCACCCACTACCTACCCCCCTCATCCCCAATTCCCACCCCTTGGACACACAAACACTCCCACACACATTCACGACCCATCCACCCACGCTCACCCACCCATGCCCCACCCACCTGTGACGCATTTCTCACATTCTTTGATTCCGCCAGCCTAGCCTCCAGACCCATGATGCGATAACTCATCCGGTCAATCTCAGACGACGGCATTCCCCCCCCCCCCCCACCACCACCTCCCCCCCCACCCCACACACACACACACAACAATTACACACACAAACGCACATGCTCACCCATCCACACACCCACCCACACATACACGCCCCACCCACCTGCGAGGCATTCCTTGCATTCTCGGACTCCTCCAGCCTAGCCTCCAGACCCATGATGCGACTGCTCATGCGGTCAATCTCAGACGACGGCATACCGCCCTTACCCCCACCCCCTCCCCCCCCAGGGTGCCTTCGCATGTGCTCCTCTAATTGGCGAAGCTTCTGCATGATGCGGATGGCCATGGGACCCTGCATGTGGCAACGGGTGGGGTGAGTAGGGGTGGGCTGAGGTGAGGTGAGGTGGGGTAGGGTGAGTAAGGGTGAGGTGGGGTGGGGTGGGGTGGGGTGAGGTAGGGGGGGGTGGGGGGTGGGGATTACGAGGGATTGATCAACATGGGGATCAAGAGGGTTTTATCAACCTTGGGATTGAGAGGGTTTGATCAACCTTGGGATTGAGAGGGTTTTATCAACCTTGGGATTGAGAGGGTTTGATCAACCTTGGGATTGAGAGGGTTTGATCAACCTTGGGATTGAGAGGGTTTGATCAACCTTGGGATTGAGAGGGTTTTATCAACCTTGGGATTGAGAGGGTTTGATCAACCTTGGGATTGAGAGGGTTTTATCAACCTTGGGATTGAGAGGGTTCAATTCATGAGGTGTGTGTGCATGTGTTACTCTAGCTGGTGAAGCTGGTGCATGATGCGGATGGCCATGGGACCTTGCGTGTGGGAATGGTGTGGGGTGAGTAGGGTTGGGTTGGGTTGGGTTGGGTTTGAGGTGATGTTGGGGTGGGGTGGGGGTGGGGTGGGGTGAGGTTAGTTGGGGTGGGGTGGCGGTTAGGGGAGGTGGGGTGGGTGAGTTGAGGTGAGGTGAGGTGAGGGGAAGGTGAGGGTGTGGGTGTGGTGTGTGGTGTGGTGTGTGGTGTGGTGTCTGTGTGGTGTGGTGTTGTGTTGTATGGTGTGGTGTGGTGTTGTTTGGTGTGGATGGATTGTCGGTGGGGTGGGGTGTGGGTGGAGGTTGGGTGCAGGTGCTATGTGAGGTGATGTGATGTTGGTGGTGGGGGGTGTTGGTATTTGGGTTGTGGGGTGTGTTGAGGTGTGGTTGTGTTGTGGGTTGTGTGCGATTGGGGTGTGTTGAGTGTTTAGGTTTCTGGTGGTTTGGGGTGGTAAGTGTTGGGTGGGGGTTAGGTGGTGGGGGTTAGGTGGGGTGGATGGGGTGGTGAGGTGAGTTGAGCTGAGGTGGGGTGAGGTGTGGTGATTGAGTTTGAGGTGGGTGGGTAGGGTGGGGTGGGGTTGGGTTTAGGTGGGTAGTGTTGGGGGTGGTGATGGGGTTAGGTGGGTGGAGTGGGCGGGGTCAGGTGGGGTGGGGGTTAGGTTAGGTGAGGTAGGTGGGGTGGGGTGTGTGTGTTGGTGGTCATTGAGGTTTGGTCGCATTGTGGGGTTGGTTATTCTGTTGTGCGGTCGTTGGGTGTTGTGCGGTGGTTTTTGTGTTATGTTGTGTGGGTGTTTTTTTGTTTGTTTCCATTGCTGTGTATTGCGTTGGCGGGCTTGGTGTGGTGTGGTGTGTGTACCGGGGGTGCAGGATTGTGTGTGTGCAGGTGAGTTGCTGTTTGGTGGGGTGGGGAAGGTGGGGTTGGCTGCGTGGGTGTGGTCTTCTGCGTTGTTCGGTTTTGTGTGTTGTTTGGTGTGGTGTGGTGTGGTTGTGTGTGTTGCATGCTGTGGCGTGGGTGGCGTGGGGTGGGTGAGTTTGGGGGGGTGGGGTGGTGGGGTTAGGTGGGCTGTGGTGCGGTTGTTTTGCGGGGGTGGGGTGGGGTGGGTGAGTGGGTGTGATTTGCGTGTGGGTGTGGTGCGATTCTTGAGTTTGTGGTGTGGTTTGTGGTGCGGTGCGGTGGTGTTGGTGCGGTGCGGTGCGTTGCTTTTTGGTTGTTTGGGTTTGTGTGGTGTGGTGATGTGGGGTTTGGGTTTGGGGTCGGTGACGTTTCAGTGTCTTGGGGTGGTTACGAGTTATGGTGTGGTGAGGTGTGGTGTGTTCTTTTTTTTTTGTGGGAGGTGAGGTGTGGTGCTTGTTGTTGGTTGTTGAGGTTTGGTGAGGTGGGTGTGTGGTGCATGTGCTCTTTCTCCGCTGCTGTGATCATATGATGATGTGGATGCCATTGACCCCCCCACCCCTCCCCACCCCCCTTCCCTAACCCCCTCCACAATTGTTCATGACCTAATTGGCGTCCACCACTGCCACACCAAATGTACTGGGATCTGTACCCCATCCCGGATCTGTACCCCATCCCTCTCCACCCACCCCCCACCCCACCCGCTATTATTACTCACCCCACAATTGTCATGACTAAACGCGTCCATCATCGTCCACCCACGTGTACTGATCTGTACCCCCATCCCTCCCCCCCCCCCCCCCCCCTCCCTAGCCCCCACCCTGTTACCCACCTCCACAATGCCATGATTAAACGCACCCACCACTGCCACACCAGATTGTACTGGGATCTGTACCCCATCCCTCTCCCCCCCCCCTCCCCATCCCCCCCCTTTACCCCCCCTCCACCATGTCATGACTAAACGCAACACCCACACTGCCACACCAGATTGTACTGGGACAGTCCCCATCCCTCTCCACCCACCCACCCAGCCAGCCCCCCCCTCACCCCACACCGTGTTACTCACCTCCACTATGTCATGACTAAACGCATCCACCACTGTTACACCAGATTGTACTGGGATCTGTACCCCATCTCTCTCTATCCAGCCAGGCCGGACATGTGTGACCTGTCCAGCCTGCTGTATGATACCAAACTTGGCCCGGGGGGGCGGCTGCAATTGCATCAAGGGGGAAATAAGGGGGCCTTGGGACTGCGGCACAGGCCATGAGCTGCGGTTGGACCTGCCCACAGGGGCGGTACCGGCCCTAGCTGCATTGGCGGCCTGCTTCTGCCTCACAGACTTAGGCACAGGCTTTGGGGAAGAGGCCAACTCGATTGCTTCCCGGTATCCTCTTGTCCCCCCCTCTGGTGCGGTTGATGGCTGCAGAGTGAAGGGGTGGATGGATAGGTAGGTAGATAGGAAGGTAGGTAAGTGGGTAGGTACTAGTTAGTTAGTTAGGCGCAGGCTTTGGGGATGATGCTGACTGGATAGCTTCTCGGTAACCTGTTGTCCCCCCCTCTGGTGCGGTTGATGGCTGCAGAGTGAAGGGGTGGATGGATAGGTTGGTAGATAGGAAGGTAGGTTTAGTGGGAAGGTACTAGGTAGGTAGTTATTTAGTTTATAGTTAGTTAGTTAGTTAAGTTAGGCACGGCTTTTGGGGATGATGCTGACTGGATAGCTTCTCGGTATCCTCTTGTCCCCCCCTCTGGTGCGGTTGACGGCTGCAGGGTGAAGGGGCTGATGGACAGGTATGTATACTTAGTGGGTAGGTAAGTAGGTAGGTAGGTAGGTAGGTAGGGAGTGGTTAGGTAGGTGGGTCAGGTAGTATGTAGTGGTAGGTAGTAGGTAGGTAGGTAGGTTAGGGGTAGGTAGGTGGGGTAGTGTAGTAGGTAGTTAGGTAGGTATGCTAGGTTTGGTAGGAAGTGTAGTTGGGAGTTAGGTAGGTAGTAGGTGGGTAGTAGGTAGGTAGGTGGTAGGTAGGTAGGTAGGTAGGTACGGTAGGTAGGTAGTAGGTAGTAGGTAGGTAGTAGGTAGTACGTAGTTAGGTAGTTTGGTAGGACGTAGGTGGTAGTAGGTAGGTGGGTAGGTAGGTAGTTAGTGTAGGTAGGTAGTAGGTAGGTAGGTAGGTATGTAGGTCGTCTGGCGGTCTGATCGGTCGTCGGTCGGTCGGTCGGCGGTCGGTCGGTCGGAATCGGTTTGGTCGGACCGGTCGTTGGGGTCCCGGTCGGTCGTGGGGTTGGTCGGTCGGTGGGTCGGTCGGTCGGGTGGGTCGGCCGGTCGGTGGTCGGTATTTCGGTGGGTCGGTAGGTCGTCGGTCACTCGTCGGTCGGTCGGCGGTAGGTGGTCGTCGGTAGGTCGGTTCCCCCGGCTTCGGTCGGTCTGATCGGTCGGTCGGTATGTACGTGGTCGGTCGTAGGTAGTTCACTTTCGTGGTACGTAGGGGGTCGGTAGGTGGTTCGGTCGGTGGGTAGGTCGGTCAGGTCGGTTAGGTAGGTCTTGTCACGGTTCGGTGGGTCGGTCGTTCGGTGGTGGGGTCGTGCGGTCGGTGGTGGGTGGGTCGGTCGTCGTCGGTCGGTCGGGTCGGTCGTCGTCGGTCGGTCGGATCGGTCGTTCGGTCGGTGTGGGTCGGTCGGTCGGTCGGTCGGTGCTTCGGTGGTCGTCGGTCGGTGGGTCAGGTGGGTGATGTGGGTAGGTAAGGTAGGTAGGTGGTCAGGTAGGTGGTAGGTGGTAGGTAGGTAGGTAGGTAGGTAGGTAGTAGGTAGTGGGTTGGAACTATTTAGTAAGTTAGTTAAGTTAGTAGTTAGTTAGTTAGTTAGTTAGTTAGTTAGTAGTTATGCACAGCCTTTGGGATGAAGGCGGACTGGATAGCTTTCCCGGTATCCTCTTGTCTCCTCCCCTCTTGGTGGCTGGTTTTCGGAATCGGAAAAAAGGGGTGGATGGATAGGTAGGTAGGTAGGTAGGTAGGTAGGAAGGTAGGTTTAGTGGGTAGGTACTAGTTAGTTAGTTAGTTAGTTAGGCACAGGCTTTGGGGATGATGCTGACTGGATAGCCCTCGATAACCTCTTGTCCCCCCCTCTGTTGCGGTTGACGGCTGCGGGGTGAAGGGGCTGATGGATAGGCACGTATACTTAGTGGGTAGGTAAGTAGGTATGTAGGGAGGTAGGTAGATTTAGTTGGTGTAGGTAGGTAGGTCCGTTCGGTAGGTAGGTAGGTCGGTAGGTAGGGTAGGTAGGTAGGTAGGTAGGTAAGGTCTGTAGGTCGGTGGTAGGTAGGTAGGTAGGTGGTAAGTAGGTAGGTAAGGTAGGTCGGTCGGTGGGTAGGTGGATGGCATACCACCAAGGTACGCATTGAACTGTGAATCCCTACATCCATAGCATAATGGATGGCTGATGGATGGATGATGGATGGATGGATGAATGATGGATGGACGGATGGATGGATGGATGAATGGATGGATGGATTGATGGAATGGATGAGAGATGGATGGATGATGGATGGATGGATGGATGAATGAATGGATGGATGGATGGATGGATGGATGGATGGATGGATGGATGGATGGATGGATGGATGGATAGAAAGATGGATCTATAGGATACACACCCGTCTGTCGCACAACTATTCACCCATCCATACATACATGCATACATCCATTGATTCATTCATTCAGCCATTCATAAATTCAGCAATGAATTAATTAATTAATCCACGACTTAATGTATAATTTAGTAATTCATGTATTAATTGCATTGCCATAGTCAGGCCATAGTTGATCCAAGACAAGGCAGCTCCACAACATCCGGAAGAGTCTTCCAACCATCCTCAATATCAGTCAACCCATCCTCGTAAATGATGCTCACCTTATCTAGAGTAGGGTTTAGGGTTTAAAGTTTCGGGGTCTACCCTAAACCCTACACCTTAAACCTTATTAGTCAACCTATCCTCGTATGTGATGCTCACCTTATCTAGAGTTGGTTTTAGGGTTTAGGGTTTAGGGGTTTAAGGTTTACCCTGAACCCTACACCCTAAACCTTATGAGTCAACCCATCCTCGTATATGATGCTCACCTTATCTAGAGTAGGGTTTAGGGTTTAGGGTTTAGGGTTTTAAGGTTTACCCTGAACCCTACACCCTAAACCTTATGAGTCAACCCATCCTCGTATCTTATTATATAAAGTAGCATGGCCGTGATATGATTTAGCCCTTTTGGCCCAGGCAGTTGGGCTTTTGGTTTCAGTGGTTTCGGATCTCGATTTTCCGTGACCTGTCGCTGACGTGGCCACGGGGGTGGTCCGCCCGTCGGTACGACGGGCTCAGATGCTAGTCCTATCCTATTTATAATAGTTCCATGTAGTAAGAGCGTGGAGGGTATATCGCGTGCCCGGCGCGTGGTCGACCCCTTTTGGCCTGGCCGCTTGGGGTTTTGGTTCCATATCTTGCCGACCTGTCGCCCAGGTGGCAGCCAGTCTGGGATCTCGATTTTTCGGCGCAGCCACTGGAATGATTGCCTCTCTGCTGCCGACCACCCATCCACCCACCCGCACAAGGTTAGCCGGCTTGAGTGGTGCCCGAATTTTCCTGCGCCGACCTGTGCACCCCCTGCGCTGCTATGCACTGCTCTTATGAAGCCGGTGTCGTTTTCGACTCCTTCTCACTGCTCCTCCGTGAAATTCTCTTGCATTTCCTGAGCCTAGCCGTTCTGATACCCGAATTTTCCTTCGCACTTCTGCTATTTTCAGTGCTCGCTGCCTGAGCCGCCCGATATTCAACGGTGTAGCCTCCCTTTGTTCATCTGCCCAAACTCTTTCCCACAAATTTCGCTGCCCCTGTCAATAACTTCGCATGCAACTCCCCCCGTCGCAGCATTCCCTTGGCCTTCTCCTGCGCTCTCACGCACTCTTGCCCGCTCACTGACTGCCATTCGCTGAAGTGGCCAGGGGCAGTGGTTTCAGGATAACCTGTTACGGAGTTACCCGTTTTCGGATCTCGATTTTCCGAGACCTGTCGCTGACGTGGCCACGGGGGTGGTCATTCCGTCGGTACGACGGGCTCAGATGCTAGTATCAGTATATGATGCTCACCTTATCTAGAGTAGGGTTTAGGGTTTAGGGTTTAGGGTTTTAAGGTTTACCCTGAACCCTACACCCTAAACCTTAAGAGTTAATCCATCCTCGTATATGATGCTCACCTTATCTAGAGTAGGTTTTAGGGTTTAGGGTTTAGGGTTTTAAGGTTTACCCTGAACCCTACACCCTAAACCTTATGAGTCAACCCATCCTCGTATATCAGTATATGATGCTCACCTTATCTAGAGTAGGTTTTAGGGTTTAGGGTTTAGGGTTTTAAGGTTTACCCTGAACCCTACACCCTAAACCTTATGAGTCAACCCATCCTCGTATGTGATGCTCACCTTATCTAGAGTAGGTTTTAGGGTTTAGGGTTTAGGGTTTTAAGGTTTACCCTGAACCCTACACCCTAAACCTTATGAGTCAACCCATCCTCGTATATGATGCTCACCTTATCTAGAGTAGGCAGCCTTGAATCCGCTGACCCATCTTCACTGTAATTATCGACCATTGCTGCAGGTGGCAGTTGTGTGTGTGTGTGTGTGTGTGCGCGCAAGTGTGTGTGTAATTATCGACCATAGCTGCAGGTGGCAGTTTTGTGTGTGTGTGTGTGCGTTTACAAATGTGTGTGTGTGCACAAGTGTGTGTGTGTGTGTGTACCATTGCTGCAGGTGGCAGTTGTTTGAGTGTGTATGCGCATGAGAGTAAAAGTGTGTGTGTGGGTGTGTGTACAAATGTGTGTGTGTGTAATTATCGACCATTGCTGCAGGTGGCAGTTGTGTGTGCGTGTGCGCATGTGTGTACAAGTGTGTATGCGTGTGTGCGTGTGTGTAAAAGTGTGTGTGTGTGTACAAGTGTGTGTGTGTGTACAAATGGGCGCGTGTGTACAAGTGTGCGTGTGTGTGTAATTATCGACAATTGCTGCAGGTGGCAGTTGCGTGTGTGTTTGTGTGCGTGTGTGCATGTGTTTGTGCGTGCGTTTGATTGTTTTTGTGTGTTGTGTGTGTGTTTGAGTGTGTTTGTGTGCGGGTTTGAGTGTGTGCATGTGTGTGCATGTGTTTGAGTGTGTGTTTCTGTGTTGGTGAGTGTGTAAATGTGTTTGAGTGTGTTTATGTGTGCATGTGTTTTGTGTGTGTTTGAGTGTGTTTGTGCGCGTGTGTGCATGTGTTAGTGTGTGCGTGTCAGTGTGCTTGTCTACGTGTGTGTGTTTGAGTGTGTTTGTGCGCGTGTGTGCATGTGTTTTTGTGTGCATTTCAGTGTGATTGTCTACGTGTGTGTGTTTGTTTGTGTGTGTGCGTGCGCATGTGTTTGTGCGTGTTTGTGCGTGTTTGTGTGTGTGTTTGAGTTTGTTTTTGTGTGTGTGTGTTTGTGTGTGTGTTTGAGTGTGTTTATGTTTGTGCTTGTTTGTGTGTGTGTTTTTGTGTGCATGTGTTTGTTTGTGTGTGTGTGCATGTGTTTGTGCATGTATGCATGTGTTTGTGTGTGTTTGAGTATATTTGTGTGTGTATGCGTGTGAGCATGTTTTTGAGTTTATTTGTGTGTGTTTGTGTGTGTGTGTTTGAGTGTATTTTTGTGTGCATATGTGTGCTTGCCTGTGTTTGTTCGCCTGTTTGTGATCATGTGTGTGTCTGTTTGAGAGGGCTTGTTTGTATGCGTGTTAGTGAGTGCCAGTGTTTGTGTTTGCATTCGCCACTGCCAGTGTGAGTGTGTGTGTTTGAGTGTGTGTGTGCGTGCATGTGTGTGCGTGTGTGTGTGTGTGTGTGTGTGTGTGTGTGTGTGTGTGTGTTTGTGTGTGCATAGGTGTGTGTGCGTTTGAGTGTGTGCGTGTCTGTATGTGTTTGAATGTGTTTGTGTGTGCATATGTTTGTGTGCGTGTTTGAGTGGGTGCGTGTCTGTGTGTGTTTGAGTGCGTTTGTGTGTGCATATGTGTGTGTGTGTGCGTGTTTGAGTGCGTATTTGAGTGTGTGTCTGTGTGTGTTTGCATTCAACAATGTCGATGTGAGTGCGTGTACCTGGGAAAGGTAACACGGGTAGTATGAATTCATACTTGAGTTGTTGTTGTTGTTGTTGTTACAGTCCAGGGTTAGGCCAAGTATGCTGAAGGGACTTGCCCAACCATGACAGGAGGGGCTACGACGAAAAATACTGATGAACTGAACACCAAATAATTGTTTCATTGACGGAGACTCTGATTTCGTGCTACAGTGAAAATTCAATAGTATGCCTATACTACTACTTCGCCAGTACACCCCGCTCCCAACAGATTCCGGAGAGATGGGTTAATAAATGTGCAGTACATGTCTAGGTCTTTCAATTTTGGGGCTAGCTTTTTGTGGCTGGTCCACTCTGCCTGTGTGTCTGACGTAAACACAGCTAGGATGACCACTGCTACACAGTGTGGTGGTGGTGGTGTGGTGGTAGTGGCGTGGTGGCTGGTCCACTCTGCCTGAGTGTCTGGTTGGTGTGATATTCATGCCTGTGCTCTTGGGTCGGCCATGGCCTGTCTATGACACTGTAATGTAATGTCTGTCGTGCTCATAGCTACTTGGGGCCTCTCAACGTATGTTAACAAGCATGGACAAGGAAATGGCAAACGCATGACAAGGTCTGGCTTTGCCCTTGCCCGCGACAAATCGTCGCATCGGGCGCATCAGATATTCCTTAGGATTATGTAATTTAATTGGAAGCCTTTCCTCGATTGCCTCGCACCTAATTCACGAGGTCGGATGTGTCGTCACAAGGTCGGGGTACACATACACATACACATACACATACACATGTCAGGGTGCGACACAACTATTTGTGTGATATGAACAAAAGGGTGCCAGAAGATGGATTTCACGGGAGGAGAGGAGGTTTCGAAGGTACTATGCATCCGGGACGGGTTTGTTTTGATTTTGACTGGCGCATGCGCGAATGTGGGCAGACCTCTGGAGCCTGCTCAGGGGCAGAGCAGAGAAGCAGGCCCGGGGAGCAGGCCCTCTCTGCTCTGGGCAGTTCTCGACAGGTCGCAGGTCGCGGGCGAGGTCGAGGGCGATGTACAGTACCTCAAGCCAACCCGTGCCAACCCGATGCCCGATGCCCGATGCCCGGATGCCCCGATGCCCGATGCTTATGAACTACCTGATTTAAAATTTATTTCGAATTCTAGATATTCAAATCATCCGCCCAATTGTTGTAAGCTGGCATAGGAGCTGGGAGTTACAACTGGAGCTACCCCGAGAATATTTACCCTCCTCTCCTTACAACCTCGATCGGCCTCGATCCATCGACTCCACGTACGTCAGATCAGCAAGTGCCTATCGACCAGATATCCTTCGATTTCTGGAGCGTTCTCTCTTCCTGACTCCCTCTTTTCCTTCTTTCTCTCTGTCTGATTTACTCCAGACTCCCGTGGCTAGGCTGCACAGAACAGCGCAGAAATATGGCGCAGAAAAGTCAGGCGGGTCGAGGAGGTGTCTTAACACAATTTACCGAAGACACTTTATGGCAGTGCCACGACGCTTTGCTGCTGTGCTTCGACTCGGAGACACGACGAACGTGGAGATTGGTTTGCAGGCGAGCTTGTGAGGGAGTTGAAGCTATGACCCGATGCTTAACGTGGCACGGCGACACCGAGGGAGTGAGTTTCTGATTATACACTTTGTATGTGCAGTGACTTAGATCACTTTCATCCCAAGGGGGTGAGGGATGGGGAGAGGTGTGTGTGGGGGGGGGGGGATACAGGGGAGGCAGATATTCACAAGGGACCCTTGCCTTGGGGGCCTACAAGCACTACCCTAAATCTTTCAGGGTACATCGTGGAATGATTGTGAGCAATATGCCTACATAACATTACACTGTCATAGGCAGGCCATTGTTGACCCAAGACAAGCCTGCTCCACAACATCTGGGGGGGTCTTCCAACCATCCTCAAATCACAGGGTACTAGCAATAAAGCAATTGGGCATATCCATTTCATGTTTCACTCTGCAGAGCAACAGTTAATAGCAAATGAGTGAATGACCATCCTCCGCCAGCACCAAGCTCTTCAGAGCCATGCGTAGATTTGTATGTGTGAAGCACACATGTTGTTAACTATTATGGAAATGCCTGTGAACAGACCGTATCCCCTTCATCTTATCCCCTGCAGAGTTGGATTATGACCTGGCCCCCTCCAAATCATCTTGTCCCCTTCAGAGCTGGATATGACCTGCCCCCCCCCCCCCCCCCCCCCCCCCCCCCCCCCCCCCCCCCCCCCCCCCCCCCTCCCAAATCAACTTGTCCCCTGCAGAGCTGGATGATGACCTGCCCCCCCCCCCCTAAATCATCTTGTTCCCTGCAGAGCTGGATTATGACCTGCCCCCCCCCCCCCCCCCCCCCCCCCCCAAAGCATCTTGTCCCCTGCAGAGCTGGATTATGACCTGCCCCCCCCCCCCAGATCATCTTGTCCCCTGCAAAGCTGGATTATGACCTGCCCCCCCCCCCCCCCCCCCCCCCCAAATCAACTTGTCCCCTGCAGATCTGGAGTAAGAACCCTGAGATTATGACCTGGCTCCCCCTAAAGCATCTTGTCCCCTGCAGAGCCGAACTATGACCTGGTCCCCCCCATATCATCTTGTCCCCTGTAAATCTGGGTTATGACCTGCCCCCCCCCAAATCATATTTTCCCATGTAGAGCTGGATTATGACCTGCCCCCCCCCCCCCCCCCCCCCCCCCCCCAAAAAAAACAAAATCACCTACAGAGCTGGATTAAGAACCCTGAGATTATGACCTGGCCCCCCCAAAATAACATTCTGTTGGTGCCCTACTATCCCTTTCATGTTGTCCCTTGCAGAGCAGTAGTGATCCACACATGACCATCCTCCACCATCACTTGCATTCAACATACGACTTATCCCTCTCATGTTGCTCCCTGCAGTGCAGTAGTGATCCTCACATGACCATCCTCCAACAGTGCCCAGCGCTTCAGAGAGTCCGCTTGTTGAGAGCTTCAATGGGTCTTATCCTAGCTGGCTTGCCACCCAGCTTGCAGGCCATTGAAATGACCTCCAGGTTGGATCGGTGTATTTGTATGGAAGACAGAAGGCTGACTGCTGTTCAGATGTCTGCCGCTTTGTCTCCCTTGACAGCGCTGACTCGTCTAGAGGAGGCTGTTCTATATGGCTTCCCAGATACCAGTCTAGACGCCTTGCAGTTCTGTATTGCCCTGCGCTCCCTGGACCTCCTAGACTGGCATAGCTTGACTAACCTGTCAGCCCTGTCAGCATTATGCAATCTGCATACCCTGAAGCTGACTTTTTGTCCGGAACTTGAGGACATCACAGCCATGTCGGTGTGTTGCAGTCTGCACACCCTGGAGCTGACTTTATGTCAGAGACTCAAGAGCATCACAGCCTTGTCAGCGTTTCCCGATCTGCAGGCCCTGAAACTGTATTCGTGTGTGGGAGTTTAGGACATCACAGCCTTGTCAACATGCTGCAGTCTGCATACGCTGAACTTGTCGTATTGTGAGGCACTTCAGGAGATCACAGCCTTGTCAGCGTGTTCCAATCTGCAAACCCTGGATCTGGGTGGTCGGGATCTCCAGGATATCACATTCCTGTCAGCATTTCAATCTCTGCACTCGCTGAATCTGATGGATTGCGAAGACCTCCAGGACATCTCAGCCTTGTCAACGTTTTCAAATCTGCATGCCCTGGACCTGTCTCATTGTGAGGTACTTGAGGACATCACAGCCTTGTCAACATGCTGCAGTCTGCATACGCTGGACCTGTCTCATTGCAAGGACCTTGAGGACATCACAGCCTTGTCAACATGCTGCAGTCTGCATACGCTGAACCTGTCTCATTGCGAGGACCTTGAGGACATCACAGCCTTGTCAACATGCTGCAGTCTGCATACGCTGGACCTGTCTCATCGTGAGGCACTTAAGGACATCACAGCCTTGTCCGCTTGTTCCAATCTGCATACACTGGAATTGGATGGTTGTGATCTCCAGGATATCACGGTCTTGTCAGCGTGTTCCAATCTGCACTCGCTAAATCTGACGTCTTGCATGAACCTTCAGGACATCTCAGCCTTGTCAGCTATTTCCAACGTGCATTCGCTGAATATTTCTGAATGGGAACATCTTGAGGACATCACAGCCTTGACAGATTTCCCCAACCTTCATACACTGAGTTTTTACGAATGCGAGGGACTTCAAGACATCACAGCCTTGTCAGAGTGTCGCAATCTGCGCTGGCTGGATCTGTCTGGTTGCGATCAAGTTCACGGGCAAATTGATGCTCTGCTTAAAACTCCTCAAGGCTCGCTTCTCAACGTGTGTCGAACACACAGGGGATATTATTTTGACTGTGAAAAATGCAGGGGCAAAAATATCTGGTGGTACCATGAAGAGGAATGAGGGCTTCACTTTTGGGCCTTTCTAAGCAGCTTCTAGGCAGCTCCCCGAGCGAGTCTCTGGGCTATGCCAAGCTATTTCAGCAGTTCTGGGCAGCTGAAGTACCCTGATTCGAACTCTGCACCTTCATCCGGCCTTCAGGCTGCTCGATGCCTATGGGCAGAGTAACTTTGGGTAGCATGAAAATTAGTACACCGCACTCCGAAGTACATAATGTAATCGCAGAGCAGACAGTGTAGGTGTGCTCAAAAGTAGCAGTCGCTTTAGAAATGAAGTAACCTATCAAGCCTTTCCGAATATTTTGTCTCGCACACTGTGCCATTCTTAGATTGTGGGGTCCCAACTTCGATTTTGGGGTCCCAACTTAGTTTTCGGGGTCCCAACTTAGGTTTTGGAGTCCCAACTTAAGTTTTGGGGTCCCAAATGCGATGTTGGGGTCCCATCTTAGGTTTTGGGGTCCGAACTTAGATTTTGGAGCCCCAACTTACATTTTTCGGTCCCAACTTGCTGCATTATGTCACCTTTGTAACACCTTTCTCTAAAAACCGAGCCAGGTCCAGTGGTGACGTTCTTACGGGTGATAGATAGCGAGCCGCCAAACCTCTTTTCATCTTTTAGTTCTTTCCAGTCCCCGTGAACGCGTTGCAGCATGGAGGTATTCAGGTGTTTCTCACATGGTGGGTATACTAGAATCATCTTGCCTGCACATATGGCACCCATTCAAATTATGACTGACTCTTGGGGTTGGGGCTCCATGCAATTCAAATTTAAACTGCCTCTTGAGGTTGGGGCTCCACGCAATTCAAATTTGAACTGCCTCTCGAGGTTGGGGTTCCATGAAATTCGAATTTAAACTGCCACTTTAGGTTGGGGTTCCATGCAATTCAAATTTCAAATGCCCCTTGGGGTTGGGGCTCCATGCAATGAGTTAAGAGCTCATCTAGAGGGCAACCTGCTGGGTTATATACACATTTAGCTCAGTGTGTGCCTCCACGACACACACACGAGCAACAGAGTAGCACACCATGCTTACCAGTCTGACTAAATTACACATATGCATGGAGGCAATAATACATTTGGGGATGGGGTGCCTTGTGTACTGTAGGGTACTTGTGACATGCCCCAACCCCCATGTTAATTTGACTATCCAAAAGGGGGAAATGGAGGGACTAGTTCACTGCTGTCTAGCCATTGCTTTATAATACATTAATACATGATGGCTCACGCATAATATGAGCCACCACATGTGTTTTAGTCCTAAATCTCACCCTAGTAGTTTAAGATTATCGTAAGAATGTGGCCATTTTTAGAAGATGGCTTATACTTTTGAACAAGTCTAGTGTAAAGACATGGCAAGGAGTTTCCTAGCAGCTGCAAATGGATTGGATTGTTACATGTTAATTTCAGCCAACTCGGGGCTGCTCAGGGTCTTCGACTTCCAAGTCTTCCAGTGTGATACCCACGGAAAACAGGGAGCAAATTAGCGAACTACCATGAGCGGAACATAAATCTTATCTACCGGTAAGCGGAATCTATGCTCTTCATTCAAATATTTCAAGTTGCACTCATGGTCGGTCAATCGTGGCTAAGCCAACATGGTTGTTCAAATGTTATTTTGTACTCCCCACTCACCTCTAAAATGCGTAGTGAGTTCTGGAGCTTATTTGGGCTACCCCCTGGACTGTAACAACAACAACAGTGAGAATAACATAGCGAAGAACGATTCTGCTCCGTCCTTCAACCAAATATTTGTGGCGACTCATCGTGTCTCAAGCATCTTTGGTGTAGCCCAACAGCCAAGGTTCGTCGGTAAGTAGGTCACCCTCATCCAACGATGTCCGTCAATAGGCGTCCAGCCTGGATCTGGATAAAACAGGACTTGAAGACGCATCTGTAGAAATAAACCTGGCTGCACACAACGAGATCTGACTACGTTCTAGCAGTCCAGGGGATGATTTGGATTCGACAGCTCGGCACTCGTCATATTGCCGATCGACTTTTGAGGCGAAATTTAAGACAATTGTCGATTTTCAGATTTGTCAGGAATATTTGGTAACACGTTCGACCTACGACCAAATTCGAAATATAGACATTCAAATCATCCGCCCGATTGACGCAAGCTAGCCTGTGAGCTGGGAGCTACAACCCCACTACCACTGAAGCTACCCCCCGGAACTACCCCGAGAATATCCACCCTCCTCTCATTACAAGCTCGATCAGCCTCGATCCATCGTCTCCTCGTACGCCAGATCAGCATGTGCCCTCTAATATACAGACCAGATCTCGTTTTACGCTCTATATCTGGCGCGTTCTCTCTTCCTGACTCCCTCTTTTCCTTCTTTCTCTCTGTCTGATTTACTCCAGACTCCCGTGGCTAGGCTGCACAGAACAGCGCAGAAATATGGCGCAGAAAAGTCAGGCGGGTCGAGGAGGTGTCTTAGCACAATTTACCGAAGACACTTTATGGCAGTGCCACGACGCTTTGCTGCTGTGCTTCGACTCGGAGACACGACGAACGTGGAGATTGGTTTGCAGGCGAGCTTGTGAGGGAGTTGAAGCTGCGACCCGATGCTTAACGTGGCACGGCGACACCGAGGGAGTGAGTTTCTGATTATACACTTTGTATGTGCAGTGACTTGGATCACTTTCATCCCAAGGGGGTGAGGGATGGGGAGAGGTGTGTGTGTGTGGGGGGGGGGGGGGGGGGGGGGGGGGGGGGGGGGGGGGGGGGGGGGATACAGGGGAGGCAGATATTCACAAGGGACCCTTGCCTTGGGGGCCTACAAGCACTACCCTAAATCTATCTTTCAGGGTACATCGTGGAATGATTGTGAGCAATATGCCTACATAACATTACACTGTCATAGGCAGGCCATTGTTGACCCAAGACAAGCCTGCTCCACAACATCTGGGGGGGTCTTCCAACCATCCTCAAAATCACAGGGTACTAGCTATAAAGCAATGCGGCATATCCCTTTCATGTTGCACCCTGCAGAGCAACAGTGAACCGCAAATGAGTAAATGACTATCCTCCGTCAGCGCCCTGATCGTCAGAGCCATGCATAGATCTTGTTCACTATTATTGAAAATGTCCGTGAGCAAACTATATTCCTCTCATCTTGTCCCCTGCAGGGCTGGATTAACAAGCATGATATTATGACCTGGTCCCCCCAAGGTCACATTCTGTCCATGCATTATTATCCCTCTCATGTTGTCGCCTGCAGAGCAGAGGTGAACACTGAACAGCACATGACCACACCACCACAACACCAGGAGCACCACAACACCACCACACAATCACCACTACCACCACCACCAACACACCACCAACACAAACACCACCAACGCTACCACCACCACCACACCATCACCACACCACCAACAACACCTTTACAGAAGTTAATAACACATGACCATCCTCCACCAAAAATCACATTCTGCCTAATCCTTATCCCTCTCGTGTTGCCCCTTGCAGAGGTTGCCCCCTGCAGAAGTGAACAGCTCATGACAACACCACCACCACACCATTACCACCACCACACCATTACCACACCAACAACAATACTATTACAGAAGTGAACAGCATATGACCACACCAACACCACACCAACACCACACCATTACCACACCACCAACAACACCATTACAGAAGTGAACAGCACATGACCACACCACAACCACACCACCACCACTACCAACAACAACAACACGCCACTAACACACCACCAACAGCACATGACCATCCTCTACCAAAAATCACATTATGCCTAAGCCTTATCCCTCTCGTGCATGTTGCCCCCTGCAGAACAGTTGTGATCCTCACATGACCATCCTCCAACAGTGCCCAGCGCTTCAGAGAGTCCGCTTGTTACAAGCTTCAGTGGGTCTTATCCTAGCTGGCTTGCCATCCAGCTTGCGTGCCATTGAAGTGACCCCCAGGATTGATAGTGATATTTCTATGAAAGAAAGAAGGCTGACTGCTGTTCAGATGTCTGCCGCTTTGTCTCCCTTGACAGCGCTGACTCGTCTTGAGGAGGCTGTTCTACATGGCTTCCCAGATACCAGTCTAGCTGCCTTGCAGTTCTGTACTGCCCTGCTCTCCCTGGACCTCCCAGACTGGCATAGCTTGACTAACCTGTCAGCCCTGTCAGCATTATGCAATCTGCATACCCTGAACCTGTCTGGTTGTGACGCAATAGAGGACATCACAGCCTCGTCAGTGTGTCGCAATCTGCACACCTTGGAACTGGATGGTTGTGGTCTCCAGGATATCACAGCCTTGTCAGCGTGTCGCACTCTGCACTGGCTGAATCTGAGGTTTTGCAGGTACTTTCAGGACATCTCAGCCTTGTCAGCGTGTTCTAATCTGCATGACCTGTGGCTGAATGAGTGTACGCGACTGGAGGACATATCAGCCTTGTCTGGCTGCTCCAATCTGGACTTCCTGGATCTGTCTTTTTGTGAGCGAGTTCAGGACATCACACCCTTGTCAACATGCTGCAGTCTGCATACGCTGAACCTGGCGTATTGTGAGGCACTACAGGATATCACAGCCTTGTCAGCTTGTAGCAATCTGCAAACACTGGAACTGGATGGTTGTGCTCTCCAGACTATCACAGCCTTGTCAGTGTGTCGCAATCTACATGCCCTGAACCTGACCTGCTGGGAACATTTTGAGGACCTCACAGCCTTGTCAGGGTTGCCCAACCTGCATAAGCTGAATTTGTTCGGATGCCAGGGAATTCAGGACATCACAGCCTTGTCAGCGTGTCCCAATCTGCGCTGGCTGGATCTATCTGGTTGCGATCAAGTTCACAGGCAAATCGATGTTCTCCTCAAAACTCCTCAAGGCTCGCTTCTGAACGTGTGTCGAAGGCATACCGAAGATACTCTTGACTGTGACAGATGCAGGGGAAAAAATATCTGGTGGTAGGCATGAAATGTACTTAGGCCTTTACTTTTGGCCTTTCTTAGCAGTTTCTGAGCAGCTCTTTGAGCGAGTCACTGGGCTATGCCAAGCTAGTTCAGCAGTTCTGGGAAGCTGATTGTGTCAGCTTCAAGGTACACTAGTGTTTGTCATGTACCGCTTTATAGCTAGTCAGCGTAGCTGCCTAGAAGCTGCTGCTTGTAGCTGGAAAGACTGGCACTGACTATACTCTAACTCAACATCGTTTTGCGCTCATTTAGCTCAGATATGCAGATATGTGTGTGCCAGTACAACATTTCACATTTTGAACAGTCGCTAGCTGTTGTTTTTACGCACGCTCTCTGGCGTTTTTCTTTCTTCCTTGTTTATTTCTGCCTTGCCTCAAAATATGGTATGCATCACATAACAGCGCCGCAAAATGGCATGGATGTTTATGTATTGTATGCTCTACCAGCCGTCAGGCTGCTCACTGCCTGTGGCCGGAGTAACCATGCCATGCTGAGTAGCGTTACTCCCAAGTACAGAATGTAATTGCAGAGCAGACAGTTAAGACATGGCATGGAGTTGCGAAGAAGCTGCAATATGGAATGGATTGGATTGTTTCTTGTTTTTCAGCCAACTCAGGGCTGCTCACCGTCTTTCAATTCCTAGTTTCCTCGCGTGATACACACGGAAATCAGGTGAGAGAGCTAATTAGAGTTGTTCAGGAGGACCCCCAGCTCTGCGTCCTGAGAGGCAACCCATTTTTCAGCCTGCATCCTGGAACGCAACCAATTGTATATGCTGCGTCGTGAGACGCAACAGACCCATAACCGACCCATAGCCTGCGTCCAGAGGCGCAACCAACCCACTGAAGCTGCGTTTGGATGCAACGGACCCTTTGACGATGCGTTCGCTACGCAGGACGCATCGTTCTGAACAACCCTGGAGCTAGGACTGTTAGATGCTTAGAGGATTAAACAGTTTATTGAACATGAAATGATTGTCACATGGTTCTTCAGCCAACTCAGTGCTGCTCACCGTCGTCCAATTCTAAGTTTTCCCTTGCGATACCCGTTGGAACGTGAACTTGGTTACGTGGCACCAGCCAGAAATTTGGCAGCTCGCCGTCTTTGGCAGTACAAAAATGAATAAAAAAATGGAAATGTAGAAATGTTTGCGATACCCACGGAAATCAGTGAGCACACTGAGACTACAAGGAAATTCGACGGTTTATTGAATACTGGTAGAGTGGTAGGGTAGGATTGTAACATGAGTTTTCAGTTTACTCTGGGTCGCTAGCCGTCTTCCAATCCCAAGTTTCCCCATTTGGGATGATATTCAAATTGTAATTGTAGAATTGAATTTGAATTGTAGCACGAACTCAGGGCACTCATTGATAAAACGATTGCTTGGGGTTCTGTTCAGCAGCGCCTTTTCTTTTTAGCCCCTCTTGTCACGATTGGGCATGTCCCTTAAGCCTCTTTAGCCCACTCCTGGACTGTAACATGTTGTGATTAACAACGTACGGTACATACATACAAGTTTCCCCATGCGACACCCACGGAAATCAGGAAGCACACGAAGACTTTAATAATATTATACAGTTAATTGGATATACGGTAACAGGATTGTTTTCAGCAATCCCTGGACTGTAAAAACAAACATATACAGTAAGTGGGAAGGTCCTTGGAGCTAGGGCTAGCCCGCCTGGCCGGGCCACCTTGGCTCGAGCGATTCCGCTGAGATACCTAAATTAGGCGAAGCCGCTAGGGGTGCTCATAAGTAACCACTGTTTTATGGGCTTGGACTGCTCCCATCTTTTAGTCGGTATTATACCCCAGGGTAAGAGCCTCCAGATCTGGATGTGGGAACCCTATAAGGCTATAACTAGCTTGGGTGGGTGGTTGCTGGCAATCTGGCATGAATGTGATTGAGCTGTAAACTGGGGGTTGCGTTAGTTTTTAGTGCATACAACTTTTAAATGTGGGGGGAATACAGGATCTGTTTTGTTTTTCTTTGGCACTATGTTTTCATGCTAGGTGGGGCTAGCTTATTATTTCGTGTTTTGCTCAGTTGTGCCTTACCACTTCCATGTTGGTGGTGTCATTGTGTGTGACTAGTCACTAAGTGTGTGTGTGTGAGAGGGGGTACCGGTAGGTGCTATAGAATCTGCAGGGCCAACCTCTTAAAACTTGTGGACCTCGGACCATGAAGGCCTTCCTGAGAAACAGACATTGGAACTGAAGGGGCGAGTAAATCGAATCTTGCAGAAGTATACAAAATAATATTTGGGTAACAACTTTTATGCCACATGGAAATGTCGGAAAAGTTGAAGGGCCTCCCTAGCTAAAAGCAGGCATATTTGTGCGTTCAACCAGATCCCTACAAACCCAGCACATGAGCCATAGACAAGTATCATGGCACAATATGCTTATTTAATCAATATGCTAGGGGGGGTGGAACACAACAATTGGTGCCTTATTACTTTTGAGCAGATATCTGCTTCTGAGATTCTCTGCTTTTGAGCACCCCTACCATCTGCTCCCTCCCAGAATGAGAGGGCCCCCGAGAGGGGCCTGTACTGCCAGCTAGGCCCCTCTCTCTTTTACGATACACATCATCCCCGTCCTTGCACTGTGCGACGTATCAGCTGCTCTATATCTCTATCCATCTGCTGCGCATCCAACCCCCCTTCCTCCTCGATCGGTGTTGTAACTTGAAATTCTGCGCGTTGCTTCGATTCAGAAATGGTACGATCTCATGATACTCTTTTTTGACGTTCCCAAGCCTTGAGTAGTGTGCTTTCAATCAGCTCGATCCTTCTGTCACTTGGATTGCTCTCCTCGCTCGAATCTAGAGGCAGCACGGAGCATCGCATAGCTTCCTCCCACCTCTGCCTTGGTCGTGAAGCCAATACTCCTGACATCAACTTTCTTTCCATCCTGCATTCCTCCAATCAACTCATGCGATTTCCCTCCCACCCTCCCTTACCTTCCTTCCAACAATTCTTGCGATTTCCAGTCCCCATTCATGCTTACGACTTCCTTTCCCCCCCTGCCCACTGCCCAGGAGATCGCATCGTCCGAGGAGCAGGAGCGCATCCTGTCCGAGGCGAAGAACCAGATAAAGCGCAGCGTTTTCCACATGCGCAAGGCCGTGGACGAGGACAACATGAAAGAAGTGCTTAGATACTCAGCTGCAATGCTGGGGGAGCTGAGGACCTCCTTATTGTCCCCTCAAAAGTACTATGAGCTGTACATGCTCATCTTTGACCAGCTTGCCAATCTAGAGGTGGGAAGCTAGCAGTTGTGTGTGTTGCACGTTGCATGACCTGGTTTTGTATTCGAACTGTCTGCACTCATTTGGCAGCGTTTTTACTACCCATGTTGACTCAACAAGGGTTTTCTGTAAGTCTAGGAATCAGTGTCTTACATAGCACCATGGTGCTCGTACTAGCTTTGGGAGAGTTACTGAGTGTGTGACAATGCATGCATGTAGTATGTCACAAAGTCAACACGCAGTGAATACCATCGGCATCTGTCTACCCAACACCAACACAGACTCACACACTACCACCATAGCAATCCCCCCAACATACCCCCCCCCCCCCCCCCCCCCCCCCCCCCCTAAACACACACACGCACATCAGGTCTTCTTCACCGAAGAGCACAGTAAGGGTTTAAACCCTATACCCCCCCCCTCCCCTCCTCCTCCCTAACCCCTCCCCCCCCCTACACACACACATGTACACTAGTTCTTCTTCGCCGAGGGAAGCAGCAAGGGCTGCACTTACGCCGACCTCTACATGCTTGTTTAACACGCCGGAAATCCTCCTCCCCGACAGTCCTTCCCCACTTCTACCTCACCCCACCCCACATTGACCCTCATATAGCCCCACCCCACCCCCCCACCCTCCCACCAGGCCTTTTTCGCCGAGGAGCGCAGCAATGGCCGCTCTTCCGCCGACCTCTACGAGCTCGACCAGCTTGCAGGCAACGTCCACCCCCGCCTCTACCTCACCACTAACCACCCCACCCCACATTTACCCTCATATAGACCCCCCCACACACCCCCACACCCCCCCCACCCCCCCACACCACCACCAGGCCTTTTTCGCCGAGGAGCGCAGCAAGGGCCGCTCTTACGCTGACCTGTACGAGCTCGTCCAGCACGCAGGCAACGTCCTTCCGCGCCTCTACCTCATGGTGGCGGTTGGCTGCCTTTACATGAAGTCGAAAGAAGCAAAGTCAAAGGACATCCTCAAAGACCTGGTGGAACTCAGCAAGGGGGTCCAGCACCCCACTAGGGGCTTGTTCCTTCGATCCTACCTCTGCCAGAGATCCCGGACTGTGCTGCCGGACACTGGGAGTGATTACGAGGGGGAGGGGGGCGATGTGAACGATGCCCTCGACTTCCTCATGTCAAACTTCATTGAGATGAACAAGCTGTGGGTTCGCATGCAATACCAGGTTAGTGTGGGTACATAAACACACACACACACACACACACACACACACATGCCCACACACGCGACAGACCACACAGGGCGGCAGGCCAGACCAGGGCAGGGGGGGGAGGAACAACCGCACCCGACCTGGGGACCCACCCCACTCAGGACCCCACCCGCCCAGCAAACCCCAACCCGACCGCGCACCCCCCACCCCACCGACCACTCAAGCCCACCCTACCTCCCAACCCAGGGAAGTGCACGCGACAAAGAGAGGCGCGGAGTAAGGAGCGGACAGCAGCGGGCCAGGCACCGGGGGGGGGTAAGTACCGGACCGACCGAAGCCACGAGGTACGGCCCGCACCTGGAGCGGGACGCCGCAGGGGGAGGTAACAGAGGTAGCACCAGGAAATAGGCAGCCCGCAGCAAAACGCTCGTAGCACCGCCATCAGCGCACAGCAGCATGCGGCCAGCAGCGCAGCAAGCAGCAGCATCACCACCACCACCCACAGGATCCCGCACCCGCACCAGCACCACCACCAGCACCACCACCACCAAGGGGGAGCAGTCCGCACCGGGGAGCGGAGCTCGGCGAGGGGGGAGGAGCAGAGGGGACCAGGAAACGAGCAGCAGCAGGAACAGCATAATCAGCCAACAGCAAAGCAGCACCTACGGACACTCACCACCACCACCGAGCACCACCAGCAGCAAAGCGCAGAGACCACCACCACACCAGCAGCACCAGACCAGGAGCAGCAGCAGCAGCAGAAAAAAGGTAGCAGCAGCAGGTCACAGCAGCAGCAGCAGCAGCGCACCACCACCAGCACCAGCACCACCAAGGGGGACGGCCGCTACCGGGGAGCGGGAGCGAAGTAGGGATGCGCTACTAGAGGGGCACCAGGAAAGAGGAGCAGCAGCCAAAAGCAGGCAGAGCAGCGCAGCAGCAGGCACCAGCAGCAGCAGCGCAGCAGCAGCAGCAGCGTCTAGCAGCCAGCAGGCGCAGCAGCCGCGCAGCAGCAGCAGCAGCAGCAGACTGCATCAGCAGCGCAGCAGCTATCCGCAGAGGCACAGCAACGTCAAGCAGCAGAAGCAGCAGAGCTAGCGAAGCAGCAGCAGCAATCAGCAGCAGGCCGCTAGCAGCAGCAGCAGCGCAGCAGCAGCAGCTAGAGCAGGCAGCAGTCAGCAGCAGCAGCAGCGAGTAGCAGCAGCAGCAGCAGAACCACCACCACCACACCACCACCCACCACCACCCCCACCACTACCCCCACCACCACCACCGTCAGCAGAGCCGCCGCAGCCGAGCAGCAGCAGCGCAGAGCAGCATCAGCAGCAGCAGCGCAGCATGCAGCAGCAGGCACGCCGCCAGGCAGCGCAGCCGCCGCAGAGTCCGCAGCAGCAGCACAGCAGGAGGTCAGCAGCAGGCAGCCGCAGCAGCACGCCAGGGCAGCAGCAGCGCAGCCTGCATGCAGCAGCCAGCAGCAGCAGAGCAGAAGATGCAGTCAGCAGCACAGCAGGCAGCCGCAGCATGAGAAGCGGCAGCCGCAGCCGGCAGCAGCAGCAGCAGCAGCAGCAGCAGCCGCAGCAAGCAGCAGCAGCATGCAGCAGCAGAAGCAGCTACAGGCAGCAGCCGCAGCAGCGCACAGCCGCAGCACAGTCAGCAGCAGAAGCACAGCCGCAGCAGCAGCAGCCGGCGCAGAGCAGCAGCAGCAGCAGCAGTCAGCAGCAGGAGCAGCAGCATCGACAGCAGCAGCAGCAGCATGCAGCAGCAGCATGCAGCAGCAGCAGCGCAGCCAGCAGCCGCAGCAGCAGGGCCGCAGCAGCAAGAAGCAGCACCGAGCGCAGCAGCAGCAGGCAGAGCAGCAGCATGAGCTAGAGCAGGCGTAGCTCAGGCAGCAGCAAGCAGCAGCATCAGCCGCAGCGAGCAGGCAGCAGCGCAGTCAGCAGGCGGCAGAAGCCCGGCAGCAGGCAGCGAAGCAGCGCAGCAGCATGCAGAGAAGGCCGTCAGCAGCATGCAGCCAAGCAGCAGCAAGAGCAGAGGCCAGCAGCAGCAGCAAGCAGTCAGCAGCAGCAGCCGTGCAGCAGCAGCAGCAGAAGCAACAGCAGCGCAGCAGCAGCAGCAGCCGAGAGGCAGCAGCGCAGCAGCACAGCAATGCAGGCGCAGCCGCGCAGCAGCAGCAGCAGCAGCAGCAGCAGCAGCAGCAGCAGCAGCAGCAGCAGCAGCAGCAGCAGCAGCAGCAGCAGCAGCAGCAGCAGCAGCAGCAGCAGCAGCAGCAGCAGCAGCAGAAGCAGCAGCAGCAGCAGCAGCAGCAGAAGCAGGACCTGCAGGCAGGCAGCAGGCAGAGCAGCATCAGCATCAGCAGGCAGCAGCAGCAGAAGGCAGCAGATGCAGCAGAAGCAGCAGACAGAGCAATGCGAAGCAGATAGCATTCAGCAGCAGCAGCAAGCTAGCAGCAGCAGCAGAGTCCGCACAGAGCAGCAGCAGAAGCAGCAGCAGCAGCAGCAGCAGCAGACGCAGGCGCGACGCAGCAGCAGAGCAGCAGCAGGCCGGCCGCAGCAGCAGCAGCAGCAGAAGAGCTAGCAGCACGCAAAGCAGCAGCAGCAGCAGCCCATGAGCAGCAGCAGCAGCACCGCAGCAAGAGTCCAGCGCCAGTCCAGCAGCATGCAGCAGCATCAGCGCATCAGCAGGCAGCAGCACCCTGGCAACCCCCGGAGCCCCTCGCCGCAGCCAGCAGAAGCGCAGCAGCAGCAAGCAGCAGAAGAAGCAGCAGCAGCGCAGCAGCAGGGAGCCAGCGCAGCAGCAATCAGACGCAGCCGCAGAGCAGCAGTACGCAGAGCCGCCAGCAAGTCAGCAGCAGGCGAAGATCCACGCAAGGCAGCAGCAGCAGCAAGAGCAGCATGCAAGAGCAGTCAGCTAATGAGCAGCAAAGATGCAGCAGCAGCAGAGCCGCAAGGCGCAGCAGCAGCCCCATGCAGCAGCAGCAGCAGCAGCAGCCAGCAGCTAGCAGCAAGCCGCGAGCGCAGCGCAGCAGCAGCACAGCAGCAGCCGGCAGCAGCAGCAGCAGCAGCAGCAGCAGCAGCAGCCAGCAGCAGCAAACACGGGGGGCCCGCATCAGGCAGTGCAGCAGCAGAGGCAAGCAGCAGCCGCAAGCATGAGCAGCTGCAGGCAGCACGCAGAGCAGAGCGCGCATCAGCCATGAGCCGCAGTCAGCATCAGAAGCAGCGCAGCAGGACGCAGCAGCATCAGCAGCAGCAGTAAGCAATCAGCAGCAGCAGAGCAGCGCGGCAGCATCAGCGCAGCAGGCAGCATCAGCAGCCAGCAGCATCAGCAGCAGAGCCTCAGCATCAGCAGAAAGCACGCAGCAGCGGCGGCAGCAGCAGAAGAAGCAGCAGCATAATGCCGCTAGCAGCAGAAGCAGCAGCAGCAGCAGCAGAAGAAGCGTCAGCAGCAGAAGCAGCAGCAGCAGGCAGCAGCAGCAGCAGAGCCAGCGAGCAGCAGCAGAGCAGAACAGCAGCCGCAGCCGCAGCAGAAGGCCGCAGCAGTCAGCAGCAGCAGAAGCCGCAGCAGCAGCAGAAGAGCAGAGCATCAGCATGAGCAGCGCAGCTATGAAGCAGCAGAGCAGCAGCATCACCCAGCCAGCAGCAGCCGCCGCAAGAAGCGAGCAGCGCAGCAGCAGAAGGCAGGCGAAGCAGGCGACCTCAGGCAGCAGCATAGCAGGCAGAGCAGCAAGCGTCAGAACAGCAGAGCAGCAGATCAGCCGCAGCAGCAGCAAGCAGCAGCAGCAGAGAGCAGAAGAAGCAGCAGCACGCAGCAGCATGCAGCGCATCACAGCAGCAGTAGCATGAGCAGCAGACGCAGAAGCATGCATCACGCCAGCAGCAGCATCGGCCATCCGTCATCAGCGCTCGAGCAGCAGCGCAAGTCATCACATCATCAGCTCGCCTCATCGCATCACTATCATCCTCATGCAGCAGATCCATCCATATCATCATCATCCTCATTCATCATCATCTTCATCATCATCATCATCATCATCATCATCCATATTCATCAGATAATTCACTATATCATCAATGCCCATCATCATCATACTCATCGTCCTCTCATCAATCGCCGTCCCTCTCGCCGTCAACCCATAAACCATAAACCATCGCCATAACCATAACCATAAACCATAACCATAACCATAACCATATCATCATCCTCACCCTCACCCCGCACCCCCTCACAACGAAGGGCTCCGCTTGATGGAGCCGATGGTGAGCTGCAAGGACGACATTGGCCCAGCAGTACCGTATGCAGTGCGTCATTTCACTCCATCCCTACATCACCCATCAGCCCTTACCCTCGCCCAAACTCCGCCCCCGACCCCTCTACCCCTCACCCTGGCCCCACATCCTCTCACCCCTCACCCCGCACCCGCTACCCGCACCCCCACCCCTCACCCGGACCCCTACCTCACCCTCTAGCCCGCACCCTCACCTCACCCCTCGCCCCCAAACTTCCTACCCCTCGCCCTCTCCCTCGACCCAAACTCCTCACCCCCAAAAACTCGACCCCTCACCCCTCACCCCTACCCCTCACCCCTCACCCCAACACCACGCAGGTGCCCCCGCGCTTGATGAGAGATAGTGAGCTGCAAGGACGGCATCGCCCAGCAGCCTCATGCGTGTGTCATCTCCCTCACCCTACATCCCACCTCCCCCCTCCCCTCACCCTCACCCTCCACCCCACCCCACCTCCTCAACCCCCACCCCACCCGCACCCCTACACACGCAGGTGCTCCCGCGCTTGATGGAGCAGATAATTAGCTGCAAGGACGACATCGCCTAGCAGGACCTCATGCAGTGCACCATCTCCACTCCACCCTACCTCACCCCTTACCCCTACACCCGCAGGTGCTTCCGCGCTTGATGGAGCAGTTAGTGAGCTGAAGGCCGACAAAGGGAACCAGCAGGACCTGAGGCAGGGACGTCATCTGCAGAACCCTACCTACCCCCGCCCCCCGACCAAATGCTAAAAATCCAAAACGCACCCAAACACTCTTGCTCCAAACGCCTCAACCCTTCCCTCAACACCGTTACCCCCTCACCCCCCACCCCTCACCCTTACCCTCACCCTCACCCTTTTGCCCCAAAACTCCTCACCCCCTCACCCCTTTACCCTCACCCCTCACCCTTTGCCCCCAAACTCCTCACCCCTCACCCTCTACCCCTCACCCCTACCTCACCCTCACCTCTCACCCCTCACCCCGCCCAACCTCCTCACCCCCTCACCCTTCACCCCCTTTTCCCCAACCCCCCCCCCTAGCCCCCAACCTCTCACCCCTCACCCCTCACCCCTCACCCCTCACCCCTCGCCCCCCCATCTCCTCACACCCCTCACCCTGTCACCCCTCGCCCCGAGTCAACAAATCACACCCTACCCCTCACACCTCGCCCCCAAAATCCTCCCACTCGCCCACAAAACTCCTCACCCCTCACCCTCACCCTAGCCCCCCTATTCCTCACCCTCGCCCCAAAAACTCCTCACCCCTCACCCCTCACCCTCCCCCCCCAATTTCCTCACACCTCGCCCCCAACTCCTCACCCCACCCCCTCACCCCTCGCCCCCCCATCTCCCACCCCTCGCCCCAAAATTCCTCAAACCTCACCCTCACCCCTCGCCCCCCCATCTCCTCCACCCCTCGCCCCCAACACTCCTCACCCCTCACCTGTACACCCCTCGCCCCTCGCCCCCAAATCCTCACCCATCACCCCTCAACCCCTCGCCCCAAATCCTAAACCCTCACCACCTAACCCCTCGACACCCATTCTACTCACCCTCGCCCCAAACTCCTCCACCCATCCACACCTCACCCCTCACCCTCGACCCCCGAACTCCTCCCCCTTGCCCCCAAACTCCTCAACTCCCTCACCCCACCTCCTCAACCCCTCCCCCCTATACACGCAGGTGCTAACCAGTTGATGGCAGCCGATTAGTGAGCTGCTAAGGACAACATCGCCCAGCATTACCTAGGCAGTGTGTCTCTTAACCCCCCTACCTCCCCCCTCCCCTTCACCCCTCCCCCCATTCTCACCCTCACCCACCCTCACCCTGCACACGCAGGTTGCTCCCGCGCTTGATGGAGCAGATAATGCGCTGCAAGGGACAAACTCGCCCCAGCATTCCCTCATGCAGTGTGTTCATCTCCCACCCCCCTTACCTCCCCCCTCACCCTCACCCCTCACCCCCATTTCCTCACCCCTCACCCCACCCCCTCACCCCTGCACACGCAGGTGCTCCCGCGCTTGATGGAGCAGATAGTGAGCTGCAAAGACGACATCGCCCAGCAGTACCTCATGCAGTGTGTCATCCAATGCTTTCCAGATGCTTTCCACCTGGGCACGCTTGACGCACTGCTCGACTCCATGCCTCAGCTGCAACCGGGGGTCAAGATCCACACAGTGCTTGCATCGCTCATGGACCGCCTGGCCAAGTGAGTTGGGTATGAGGGTGTGTTGGTTGTGAGGGTGTGTTGGTTATGAGGGTGTGTTGGGTGTGAGGGTGTGTTGGGTATGAGGGTGTGTTGGGTATGTTGGGAATGAGGGTATGAAGGGTGTCAAGATCCACACAGTGCTTGCATCGCTCATGGACCGCCTGGCCAAGTGAGTTGGGTATGAGGGTGTGTTGGGTATGAGGGTGTGTTGGGTATGTTGGGAATGAGGGTATGAAGGTGTCAAATCCACCACCGCTTGATTGCATGCTCATGGGACCGCCTGGCCAAGTGAGTTGGGTATGAGGGTGTGTTGGGTTTGGGAGTGTGTTGGGTATGTTGGTGAATGAGGTATAGGGTGCAGATCCACAATGGGCTGCATCGTAATGGAACGCCTGGCCAAGTGAGTTGGGTACTGAGGGTGTGGGTGCGGTATGGAGGGATGTGAGGCGGATACGGAATGGCCCAGCAATGGCATAGTTAGTTTCCGGGGCTTTGAGTCCCCCCATCCCCCAAACCTCTCAATCCCCCCCTTACACCCCCCCCCCCCACCAAACTTTCCTTTAGGTATGCCCAGTTGATCCTTGCCCTGATGCGTCTCCTTGAGATGAAACGCCTGTGAACGCTTCCGTGAAACATCGATCGCGTGCTACCCTAGTGCAGAAGAGCCAACCCCCCTCTCCCCCATAACTTCTCCGCATGCGCCCCCCCCCCCCCCACCCCCCACAACACCCTCCCCCTCTCCCCTCCCCCGCCCCTATTCTGCTCTCCTCCATCCCCCCCCCCCCCCCCCCCCCGCCCCCCACCCAGCCCCTCCTCCCCCCCCCTCCCCCTATCTCCCTCATACCCCCACCCCCCCAAACCCAAGCCTCCCACCCCCCAACTCCCAACCCGCTCCCTCAGGTACGCCCAGTCTGATTCCCTCCGCTCTGAAGCATTGCTTGAGATGGAAAGGGCAGAGGGGTTACACCACACACACTCCCCCATACTCTCCCTCCTACCCCCTCCCACCAACCACCCACCCACCAACCACTCCTTCAGGTTTGCCCGTCTGGACCCTCCGCCCTGAAGCGTCCCTTGAACGATGAAATCCCTTTGAAGCTTTCCGCCACATCGATCGTGTGCTAACAGCTCAAGGCAGCATGCCCTCGGCAGATGCTGTTGAGATGTACGTGGCACTCATGGGCTTCACTGGAAGTGTACTGCCCAACGTAGTGGAGAATGTGAACCAGGTGGGTTGCAGTTTTCTGGGGGTGGGGTGGGGTGTGTGTGTGTTGGTGTCGGGTTCTGGTGGGAAGGGGTTTGATGGTGTGTGGTGTGTGTTGGTGTCGGCAGATGCTGTTGAGATGTATGTGGCACTCATGGGCTTCACTGGAAGTGTACTGCCCAATGTAGTGGAGAATGTGAACCAGGTGGGTTGCAGTTAGGGATGTGTTGTGTGGAGGTGTTGTGTGGAGATGTTGTGTTTATTTTGGAGGATGGTGTATGTGTGTTGTGGGGGTGGGGGGGGGGTGAGGGGGGTCTGGGTGAAGGGGGGATGCCATTGCCATGGGTGCTGTCTACAGATGCTTGGATATGCATCTGTGGGAAAGTGGCATAAGGTGGGTTGCAGTTTTTGGTGTTTGGTGTGGGTTATGTGTGTGTTGGTGGTGTGAGTCTGTGGGGTGTGTGTGTGTGTGTGTTGGTGGGGGGGGGTCTTGTGGGAAGGGGTGTGATTGGTGTGTGTTTGTGTGGTTGTTCCGACGGGCAGATTGCTGTGCGATGTACCGATGCATCATCGGGCTTCACTGGAAGTGTTTAAGGCCCAACGTAGTGGAGAAATATAACCCCCCCCCCCCCCCCAACACCCCCCCCCCCCAACCCCCCCCCCCCCCCCAACCCCCCCCCCCCCCCCCCCCCCCCCCCCCACCCCCCCCCCCCACCCACATCGCTCTGTTCTCTTGTTCTTACCCAGGTGCCCACCACCCCAAAACCCCCCCCCCCGCCCCCCCCCCCTCCACCCAAACAACGCCCTTTCTCTCCTATGTTCTGACCCAGGTGGTTGGCGCAGCTGTTTCACTAAAGCCCTCACAACTCACTCTCACACCCTGTACTCCCCCACCTCCCCCCCCCCCCCCCCCCCCCCCCACACACCCCAACACTCCTCATCTCTCTATCTCCTGTTGCTTATTCCATATGTAGGTCATCAGCTCACTAATCACTCACAAGTCTCACACTCCTCTCACACTCCCCCCCCCCCCCTCCCCTCCCACACCCTCACACCCCCCTCCCCCCCCCGCCCCCCCCCCCCCGCCCCCCCCCCCCCCCCCCCCCCACCCCCCCCCCCCCTCCCCCGCCCACGCCACCCACACACACACAAACCTCACTCTCTCCACATCTCTCATCCTTTATGCTTCCCCAGTGTAGCAGCAGCGCACTAAGCCTCACTCTCACTCTCCACTGCACTCCCCCCCCCCCCCCCCCCCCCCCCCCCCTACCCCCCCCCCCACACACACACACACACACACATCCACGCACGCTCTCCTCTCCTGTTGCTTACCCAGTGTAGGCACCACTCACTAAGCACATCCCACATCACTCTAACAACATCCCCCCCCCCCCCCCCCCCCCCCCACACACACACAGAACCTCGCTCATCTCCTGTGCTTACCCAGGTGTTGGCACCGCTCACAAAGCACCTGATTCACCGCGCTTAGCTGAGACACACGTGCAGAGAAGCAGCTTTGGCCCTCCTCACCATCCCTCTCACCAGTAATGATTGGGTCACCGGCCTGTGGCTTGAGTAAGATCAACCCCCCCACCACTCACACCCACCCCCCCAAACCCAACCCAAACCAACCCAAACTCCAAACACCAAACGCAACACAACACACACACAAACACACCCACACACAAACCACCCATATCACACAAACCTCCCTCCCTCCCTCCTACTCCCTACACCTCCTCCCATCCCCTACTCACCAATATAATTTTTTCACCAGCCTGCTTGATAAGTCCCCCTCCCCCCCCCCCCCCCGCCCCCCCCCCCCCCCCCCCCATCCCACACACACACACACCACACCATCCCTTCTCCTCTCCCAACACCCTCCTCACCATCCCCTCCTGACAAGTATAACGTGGTCACCTGCCGGGCTTGATTAAGTCCCCCCCCCCCCCCCCCCCCCCCCTCCCGTCCCACACACACACACACACACACAACACAGCGCACACACCTCTAGCTCTACACCTCTCACCATCTCTCTGCCAAGACTGATGTGGTCACCGGCCTGGGCTTGAGTAAGTCCCCCCTTCCCCCCCCCTCCCCCCCTCCCTCCACACCCACACAGCCCCCCCACCCACACACCCACCACACCCCACATCTCTAGCTAATACGCCCTCCTCAAATACGCCCTGTGACCAAGAATGATGCGGTCACCGGTCACCGGCCTCGGCTTGAGTAAGTCCCCACACCCACCACACCCCCACACACACACCCAAACACATACACACTTCCTTCCTACCTCCTACGCCCTCCTTACTATCCCTCTAACCAAATACGGTGTGTTCACCAGCCTGGGCTCGAATAATTGCCCCGGCCCCCCTTCCCTCTCCCCCCTCCCTCCTACGCTCTACGCCCTCCTCAATACCCTTTGACCAAGGTGACCTTCAGGGATATTGTTTTCCGCTATAAGTAGCGATCGCTAGTTTTGACCCCGTTTCAGCAAAATTATCGCTATAAAAAAGAAAGAAAAAAGTTTTTTATGTGCTATCTCAGTGACACATGGCCCTAAATTGCTCTAAAAAGCTACAGAAAGCACTAAAACGCTGTCCCTGGAGGAGCCCTGAAACCATAAAGCTAGAAGAAACCCACTTTCAGATTTGAAAAAAAATTCACTTGTGACCTTGGTGTTGTCACCAGCTTCGGCTTGAGTATTTCCCCCCCCCACTCGCCTCCCTTCTCATTCCTACCCTCATTCCCCCCCCCCCCCCCCCCCCCCCCCCCCCCCTCCCCCCCCCCCCCCCCCCCCCCCATTCTCCACCCCCACCCCCTCAGCCGCCCCAAACCCTCCCCCCACCTTACCCCACCCTCCACCCCACCCCCACCCCTCTAGCCCGCTAACCCGAACCCTCCCCCCACTCTTCCCCCACCCACCCCACCCCCCCCCCACCCCCACCCCCTTAGCCCTCCCTACCCCAAAACCACTCCCCCCGACTTCCCCCCCCCCCACCCCCACCCCCACCCTCTCTAGCCCGCCACCCTCGACCCCTGACCCCCTTCCCCCCACCCTCCACCCAACCACCCCCACCCCCCTAGCCCGCCACCCGACCCGACTCCACCCACCCTCACCCTCACCACCCCCACCCCCTTAGCCCCCGCCACCCCCCACACCCCTCACCCCCCACCTCCCCACCACCCCACCCCCACACCCACCCCCTCTAGCGAGCCCGCACCTCGACCCCTGACCCACCCACCCCTCACCTCCCACGCGCCCCCACCCCCTCTAGCCCTCCACCCCAACCCTCACCCCCCACCTTCCCCACCCGCCACCCCCACCCCACCCACTCGAATTACAGCCCGCCACCTCGACCCGTACCCCACTTCCCCCCCCTCCTACCCCCACCCCCACCCCCTCTAGCCCGCCCACCTCGACCCCCTGACCACCACCTTCCCCCCACCCTCCACCCACCATCCCCCACCCCCTCTAGCCCGCCACCTCGACCCTGACTCCACCCACCCTCACCCTCCACCCCCCACCCCCTCTACCCGCCACCACCCCTCACCCCCACCTTCCCCCCCCCTCCACCCTCCCCCCCACCCCCACCCCTCTAAGTCGCGCCACCCCATCCCCTCACCCCCACCTTCCCCCACCCTCCACCCCCACCCCCACCCCTCTAGCCCGCACCATTGACCCCGACCCCCACCTTCCCCTCCCCCCACCTTCCCCCCACCCCCTCCCCCCCACCCCCCTCTAGCCGCCACCCCACCCCTCACCCTCCACCCCCCACCCACACCCCCTCTAGCCCGCCACTTCGACCCCTGACCCTACCTTCCCCTCACCCTCCACCCCCACCCCCACCACCCCCTCCTGCTATCCCGCCACCCGTCTCCCTGCCCCCACCTTCCCCCACCCCTCACCCCCGCCACCACCCCCCCCCCCCTCTAGCCCGCCACCACCCGCACTCGACCCCTGCCCCACCACCCCCCCCCCCTGCCCGCCCACAGCAACCCCTCGTAGCCCACCACCCCACAACCCTCCACCCCGATATCCTCCCCTTTGCCCCCCCCCCCCCCCCCCCCCCCCCTCTAGCCCCCCCCTCCCCCTGCCCCCACAGCAACCTGCTCTAACCCACCACCCCAACCCCTCCACCCCCCATCCTCCCCTTTGCCCCCCCCCCCCCCCCCCCCCACCCCCCTCCCCCCTGCCCGCCACAGCAACCCTTCTAGCCCCCCCCCCCCCAACCCAACCCACACACCCTCCAACCCTCCACCCCCACCCCCCCACTCTCCACTCCCCCCCCACCCCCATTGAATACCCCTCCTCATAGGCTCTCTGCGCCGCCACCCACAAGGAGCTAGCCCAGATCTTGCAGAGGACTCCACCCTCTTCCCCACACCTCTAGCCCCCACCCGTACCTCACCTCCACCCATTCCCACCCTCCCCCCCCACCCTCTGTAGCCCGCCCTCCAACCCTTTCCCCCCACTCCACCCATCACAATCCCTCCACCCCACCCCCTCTAGCCCGCCCCCCCAACCCTTTCCCTCCCTGCACCCGCACTCACCCTCCACCCACACCCCTCTTCCCGCCCCCCAACCCTTTCCCGCCCTCCACCCACACCACCCATCACCACTCCCCCCCACCCCTCTAGCCTGCCCCCCCAACCCTTTCCCCACCACCACATCACATCACCCTCCCCCCCCCACCATCATACTCCACCCCACCCCCCTGCCACCCCACCACTCTCCACCCCACCCCAGGTGAATACCTCTCCTCATGGGATGCTCGCCGCCGCACACACACTGAGCTAGCCCACACAGCATCTTGCAGAGACCCCCCTCTTCCCCACCACTCTAGCCTGCCACCCTACCCTCCCCCCACCCACCCCCCACCCTCCACCCCCCACCCCCTCTAGACGGCCTGCGGGGCCGCACGTGCCCCACGGCACCCCAACCTCCCCCCCGAGGACGCCAGCGGGGCGCACCCCAGGTAATACCCTCTCCTCCATGGGCTTGCTCTGCCGCCGCACACCACAAGGAGTAGCCACACCTCGTCGAGCGTTGTCTGGGAGCAGTGCACCCTCACTTTCGGTAAGAAAAAGCTCTAATGCTGTTCAGGCTCATCGCCCCTCTCATGAATGATGGGGAGGACGGGACAGAGGAGCCCCCGGATGCTGAGGTGAGGTAGATGCCCCCCCACCCCCTCCACATCCAACTTACACATACACATACGCCAATGCACACACACCACCACACATTGCTACACACGTCACTAACAACACGCTACCACCCCCCCTCACCGCCCCCCCCCCCCCCCCCCCAGCACACAACACACCCTCAACACCTCACAACCTCTTATGAAGTGGAGGGATGCGGGCAGAGGAGCCCCCCGGATTCGAGGGTGAGGTAGATTCCTCCTCACCTCCTCACCCCCCACACCACCCACATTCACACATGCACACACACACCAACCTCACACATTGCATACACAGTCGCTCTCCCCAAGTCGCCTCCCCCAACCCCCCCCCCCCCCCCACCACACACACCACGCACACACCACCACCACCACAACAAACATCAACACACATTGAATACACACTCGCATCGTCACCCCACCACACTCACAAACACACCACACCAACCACCACACACGCCCCACCCCCCACCCACCAAACAACCCCACACCACACACACATTGCATTACACACAACGCTCGCACCCTCACACACACCCTCACAAAACACACACACACACCCCCACCCCCCCCCCCACACCACCAAAACACACACACACACTTGCATACACACTACCTCGCTCGCACCCTCACCCCAACACCACACACACACACCACACACACCCACACACACACACTCCACTTGCATACACAACTCGACTCACCCACCACTCCCTCACCCACCCACACACCCACCATGCACACACACCCACACTGCACACAACAACACACACACACACAAACACACACACACACACAATTGCGACACACTCGCTCACACCACTCACGCACACCTCACACTACACACACTCTCATGAACATTGGGAGATGGGGAACAGAAGAGCCCCACGGAGATGCTGAAGTGAGGTAGTTCTCCCCACCCCACCACACTACACCTTAACAACACTCCCATCCCCACCCCCACCCCACCCCACCCCCCACCAACCCACCACCCAACCCCACCCCCCCTTCACACACACAACATGCACACACACACCAACACACACATTGCATTACACAGTCGACCCCCCCCCCCCCCCCCCCCCCCCCCCACACATACCACCACCACCACCACCCACCCCACCACCACCACCACCCACACCACCACTCCCCACCACCCCGTCCACACACACACACACACACACATTGCACACGCTCAACCAACACCTACACATCACATACAGCATACCATCGTACACCCTCACACACACACACACCCCTCATGAACTATGGGTTATTGATGGGGTAATAGCCCCCAACCTACACCCCCTCACACCACACACCCACACACCACACACACACCACACACACCCTACAACACACCTCCACACCCACACCCTCCACAACACACCCCCTCCCACACACACACAACCACACACACACACACAACACATCACACACCACCACACAACACACACCACACACCACACACCATAAATAATTAAATCATAAATGGTACATCCCACCCTCCCCCCCCCCCCCCCCCGCCCCCCCCCCCCCCCCCCACACTACACCCCTTCCCACCCCCAGTCCCCCCACTCCCAACCAAACCCAAACTGAAACCCAACTCAAACCCACCCCAACCAAACACCCAAAATTTTGCTTCCTAGATCCCAACACAATCCAAAACCGAACACACTAATCCAACCCCAACTCCCAACACACCAGCCCAACACCAATCCAAAACAAATCAAATCAAACAAACCCACCCACCGCCCTGGGCAGGACACGCAGGAGGTTCAAATGCTGGTTTCAACCTGAGTTT